>VZTY01030276.1:0-109815 GCA_013400935.1 Turnix velox | reverse complement strand
GATGAGCAGCGGTGACGGGCGTTGGATGGGGCGGGCGGGCGGCGGAGGGCTGGCTTCCCCGGCGTGCCGCTGAGGCAGCCCCAGGGCCGCGCCGCGTTGGCCGAAGACGCCTTGTTATTTTAATTTTTTTAAATTTTTATAATTTTTTTTTAAAATACAATTTTTCCGCCCGCCCGGTGGAGGAGGGGTTGTACGCGGAGAGCGGCAGGCCGAGCCGAGGGAGGCCGGCTGGCGCTCGGCGGGGGCCGGCGATGCGGTGCCTCGCTCTGCTCGGCCTCGTCGCCTGGGGCCTGGGGAGCTGGGCTGGGCCCAACGGCGGAGCGTCCCCCCCGCCTTGCCCGGCCTCCTGCAGCTGCGACGGCGACCGCGGCGTGGACTGCTCCGGACGGGGACTGGCGGCCGTGCCTCCGGGACTCAGCGCCTTCACGCACGCCCTGTGAGTCGGGACGGGGCGGGCAGGTAGCGGTGGGAGGGGGTGTGTGTGCGCTTTGTTTGCCTTTTTGAGGATCAAGATACTCGGCGATTGTCTGTTTATGTATTTGTTGTCGCTTCTGTGGGTGTCTCTGGGCCGCCCCCGGCGCCGGCCCACGGGGGGGCGAGCTGTGGGCAGCGGCTGAGTCCGGCCCCGGCGGGGCAGGTGAGGGCGATCTGGACCCCAGCGGAGCCCCGCGGGGGTTCAGGCTCAGCAGAGCCATCCCCAAGCACTAAGGGGTCGGTCTTGGGGGTTTAAAAGTGCGGGAGGGTTCCGGGAGTGGGGCTAGGGGAGCTGCTGGGAGCGAGGGGGGATCCCAGTGAGGTGCGGGTCAGCTCTGGGACAGGGCACACAGCGCTGCCCGCGGATGTGTGCCGTGACCTCACACCGAAGCTCTTTTCTCTTACCTTTCCTCGCACCTCGTTCGTGACCTTGCACCGAAGTGTCTTTCTCTTCGGTTTTCTAAGGAAAACTGGTCCCTAGGCTGACCAGTCTCCTCCCAAAAGCGAAGGTGTTCCCAGTCCCCAGCGCGCCTGAAGTCAGTCAACCGAGGATGGCTTGGCTTTACTCTGAATCTCTCAGTGTAGCAAACACAGCTGAACTTTAAACACATAAACAGCACTTAGGCGCTTTGTCACATTCAGTTTGTGTATGGAGGAAAACAGCTTTTAAAACAGTTTCTCCAGTACTATGAACTAGGCATAAACTGGTGGATCCTGCGTTGAATTTGGGTAACTTTATGATTAAAATTTTTAATTGAAGAGTGAACGCTCTCTTCAGTAGGTACGCGGGCAGAGAGGGATTTGCAGCTTTCAGTGTGGTAATTCTTCCTCATCCACGAACCTGTTAAGTTTCACAATAAAACCTGTCAGTCTTGCCCCACTTCTCGGCAAGGGTTTCCCAGGCCGGAGCAAGGTCTTGTATGGGCCCAGTGGTCAGGTCTGCTATTACTAAAGCTTCGCTGCCTTTACAGCTCCCAGACCAACGAATTACAGCTCCTGGTTTCAGAGCCCTCCTGAACTGCTGCGTTGTCAAAATACAGTAGTGTGGCACGTTTGGCTTTGAAAATGTCACTTCTTTTTTTTCTTCCTCTCCTCTTTGTTTGCCTACAGTTACTTAATATGCAGAGGGAGCATGGTTCTTAGTTACTGGAGGTTTTGTTTACTGAGCAGGTTTCCAATTTCTCCTACCTGTTTAGGCTTTTTTTTTTTTTCTTTTGAATTGTTCAAAGTGGGTGGAGAAGGATTACTGGGCCTTTTGCCTGTGTGACAAATGGCAAAAGTTGTGAACCGTGTATAAATATTTTGTTCCTTTTTCTGCTTTTATGGCACTAGTGGGCACCACTTTGTGGTGGTTTTTTTGTGGTAGAAATAGTATTTTGTGTGTGCTTGGGAATAGGGAATTGGGAGCTGCTCTTTGGCTTGCTGGTAAACTGTTTTCTCTTTACTCCACAAGGAAGTTGTCCGGTTTCATAAAGTGCTTGAAGCCTATCTGCTTAAAGCCACATTTAAACGTGAGGTTTTATGGCCAGTACCTTGTCTGGTTGTCTTGTAATATAGGCACAGTACATCCGTGTATGTTTGCAGCATGGCATTTGTCTTCTTACGGGTACAGGTTGTCACAGCCAACACCCATCAAAGATAAGGTTTCCAAAGAGTTTCTGTCAGTAAGTTCCTTCTTGCTGTACAGGTGAATTTCTAGAGGCCAATTAAATGCTTATGGCGAAAGTGAGGGGAGACCCACACGTGCTTCTTCAGCCTATTTTGGGATGAGTTTGTGTCAATGTTGGCTTGGTTTTGAGTTCTCTAAACTCGAGGAGAAGGTTTTCACCTCATTCTGTGTCAGTGCAGGATACCCTTAGTTGCTATTTGTGTTTAGTTCCTGTTTCCTTATTTACAGAAGGAAAAAATAGGTGGCTTCTTGGCATTTCTACATCTGAATAGTCTATGTGGTGGCAAGGCTGCTGGAAGTTTAGGGCATGTAGGGAAAATGTTTTGTAAGCTGTAGAAAACTCATTTCTGAACTGCTTGGGCTGGACAATCCGTAGTTTTCCTAGAGAAGCTGAGTTGGCTTGTGTGGAGGGGGAAAAAATAAAAATAAAATGAAATCACACCTTCTGGCTGACATGTTTGTGTCATGACAAAGCGTCTTGGCTATGTGAAGAGAGGAAAGCTTTTCTGTGCTTCATGTTAGGCACAAAAAGATGCCAGAAAATCCCCTTAGTATTGCTATGGGGCTTTTTTTTCTATTATAGCCATAGCAGCAGAGAAGCTGTTGTGTAGAGATGGCTGAAAGAGTGTTTGTTACAAGCAATGTTCTGTGGTACTAAAGCAAAATTGTGTTTACATTTTTGCTTCATCCAGGGGAGAGCAATTGAAAGTTGTTCACAATTAACCTAAGCTGGCAATGAATGAGTTTCAAAGCAGTTGAGAAGCATGGAAGAAGGGTGTTGGTATTTAATTTCTACTACTTCTGTTTTCCTGCAGTCTTAATTTTTTTGCATTAATTTTAATAACTTACCATAACTCCCAAGGTTTATTTTTAAAATACAGCCATGCTTCTTGGGCTGCCACAGTTGTCAGGCAGTTCGGGTTTTTTGTGAAATGTGCACTGAACAGATACCCCACTTAGAAATTTGTTACTTTTCTAAATACAATACTGGGATGCAAGAAGACCAGGCTTGAGATTGTAACGGGGATGCATCGTGTGGTCCTGTCTGGGCAGTTGCATCAGACCAAACATTGTGGAAAGGCAGAGTATTGCTTTTTAGTCATCAGTGCACTTTGAGAGATTAAATTTGAATAAAGGTGATGATGTTGCCCCAGCCTCAATCATCTTGGCAAAGGCATTTTTGGGAGATAGATGAGTGCTGGGAGAAAACAGAGGTGATGACACTAGATCCAGACCCTTTAAGGGGTGGGAGAGGATGGGATGGATGGGAAGGAACACGGAGGGAGTCAGAAGGACATGACCAGAGATAATTACTTGATATTTTTACTGTAGGCAGCCATTTGTTCTGTGTAATTTAGGTAGGTGTTTATGTAACTTTTAATTACCAGCTGCCTGTTTTTCTGTTTATGAAGGCTGTGATTTTGCTTTGTTGCAAAATAACTGTTGTCTAGCAAGTCGGGATACCTATGCAAGAATGTGAAAGTGTCGTTTGGGTTTTTTAATCGATGCAGTACACTCTTGGATCTCTGCTATGATAATTCACATGCCATATGCTAGTTCATATCAGTGGAATGAAGTTATGGTAGGGTATACTTGTGCTTGTTTCTCATGGGTATCAGTTTGAGAACTGAAATTAAAGCTTTATAAGTCTTGTGCAGGAGATGATAAGCAGATAATGCTGCCTAATGACTTTGGAGACATTTTATGCAGACCTGACTGTTTTAGGGGCTTGGCTGACAACCATGAGATATATAGTTCTTTTTCAGTGCTTTCTATCATATCTTGGGCCCTCAAAATAGGAAAACAGTATAGGTAATTGTCCTTCTAGTGTTTGTTACTTGTATTTTCAGGGAATGGCAGGGTCCTTTGCTTTAATTTTACTTTCCTCAAGTTGTTCAAGGAGAGTTTTCAGGCCTGATCTCCCCTAGAGGATAGTCCTTCAGGATGAAATAGAATCATAGAATAGTTTGGGTTGGAAGGGACCTTAAAGATCATCGAGTCCCACCCCCCCTGCCATAGGCAGGGACACCTCCCACTAGACCAGGCTGCCCAGTGCCTTGTCCAGCCTGGTCTTGAGCACCTCCAGAGAGGGGGCATCCACAACCTCTCTGGGCAACCTGTTCCAGTGTTTCACCACCCTCACTGTAAAGAATTTCTTTCTTATGTCAAGTCTAAACCTCCCCCCCCTCCAATTTCCATCCGTTGTTTCTAGTTCTCCCATCCGATATTATGTTAAAAATTCCTTCCCCTGCCTTTCTGTAGGACCCCCTCAGGTACTGATAAGTTACTATGAGGTCTCCTCTGAGCCTTCTCCAGGCTGAACAACCCCAACTCCTTCAGCCTGTCCTCATAGGGCAGTTGCTCCAGCCCTTTGATCATCTTCGTGGCCCTCCTCTGGACCCTCTCCCAACAGCTCGATGTCCTTCCGGTGTTGAGGGCTCCAGAACTGGACGCAATACTCCATGGTCATCTTGATGCTTTATTTTTTATTACTTGTTTAACTGTCTTTCTGTTTGCTGTGTTATGCACTAGGTCATGATGTAGTGTTTGAGAACAATAATTTAGTGCTTGTTTCATGCCACCAATTGCTTACTTCAGCACTCGCAGAGTTGATGGTTGTCTTTATGCAGACTATCTGCAAGCACCTATATGATCTCAGTGTTGGATTTGTCCTGCTTAGTTTATGTATAAGCAGCAAAATAATGTGGTTCGGTTTAGATTCATTAGAGCTTGCATATATTTTTGTCTTCTCATCTGGTGCTTTTATTCTTTGTAGAAGGTGGTGAAATACAGTGGATAGATGTGAGTTTTCCTCCGGTATGTCCAATATGAGCAGGCAGGTCCTTAGCATCCTGTTCTGGTCAGAAGCACAATTAGGACCTAGCTGAGGTTTTGTGAATGCTGTGTTGTTATTGTGAAAAGTAAAGATGTCCAGATGTGACCTTGAACCTGGAAAATGTACCATAATTGCAGTCCTCCTGAGATCGAAAAGCCTTATCTAATTAGAGATTTGAAGGTTTTACAGTTACACTGTTGAGGTTCTCTCTTGCCTGTGCCACGTGCTAATGATGTGATGGCAAGAAATAAAAAGCATATACTGTCTTTATAAAAGCATATTTTCCATGCTTCTTTTTAAAAGACAGTCATGTTAGTAGTTGTTATGATGAAATCCCACAGATGGGAGGGAGACTTGACTTTACTGGTGGGTGCAATATCCAGTGCCTGGTGGGTGGACCAGAGCTTAGTGGCTTCAGTGGCAGTCTCTCTGGGAGGTTTCACCCAACAATTGGAGTCATTCTCAACTGTTTGATTTATCTGTCAGTCTTGTAAAAAAGCAGACACTCTTAGGTAGTTCACAGAAAAGTTAAATTGTTTTTGTTTCTAAGTTTGTTAAATACTTTTTACCGTTTAGTGTTCTCTGTTGGCAGTGATTATGGTGTTTGCCTCTTTCTCTTTTTATTCCACCCTTCTAAAACCCCAGTGCTTTGCCATTGCACGTAATTTGTCAGATATTTGGCATTTATTTTGTATGTTGAGCTCATTTGTATCAGTACTATGTCATTTCTTGTTTCATGCTTGCTGGCAGAGACTTGTGTGTGTGACTTTGGAGAATAAATGCTGAGATCAAATCTGCAGCGTGGAAAAAAGTTGGACTTTAGTGTAAGCAAGTTTATGCTAGTAAATAATTACCTTTTCAGCTCTTGAGAGGAATTTAGTAGTAACTATCTGTTCAAGGTGGAAAATATGGAAACTGTAATATAAGGACTGAAAAACAAAACCCAAAGAAACCTCCTCCGCAATGATCTTTATTTGTTTTGTATTGTACATCTAAGCCAGCAATTTTTGCAGAACACAAGCTCTTATTTACCCAGAGAAAATTACTGTCCTAGATTTCAGAAGGGCTGAGCACCCAACATCTCATTTTAGAGAGTATGGGAGCTTCGGGGCTCTGGGAGCACCTTCAAATGTCAGACCCTCTTTTCCCTTTCCTCCTCTTTGCCTCTCTTAGGTTTTTCCTGAAAGTTCATTCCTAAAGCTGCTCCTCTTGTTGGGGAGGGGCAGGAGCTGATGATATGTTTATGTTCTGGAGGGTTTGTCAACGAGTCAGGTTTGCCTGCTCCTTGTTTTGCAGACAAGCAAGAGAATGAAATGGATGGGGCTGGTTAGCTTCAGCGCAGCTGCCTGGGACTTCATGGCCAGCAGTTATTCTATTAAGGGATGAATATGTTTCATGCAGCAGCTCTGTGATGCCAAGCTGTGGTTTTGGGGTTCATTACAGAAGAAGCAAAAAGGCAAAAATAGCTTGAGGACGAATTAGAGAGATAGGAGAAAATAGGAGATAAAGGTGGGAGAGGGTACATAGGAGAGGATAAGAGGAAAAGCAGCCATCTTTATTTGAATAAACCTCTAAATTCAGGAAATTGAGATCTAAATGTTTAGGAATCTTTGCCTAACAGAGATATCAACAGCATTTAGTGGGGCAGAGGCCCTTGGCCATCCTCCCCACATGGTAGATCCACCACTGGCTGCAGTGCTGACCTAGGGTTCTGCTACAGAGAAGTGTTCTGTAGTTTTTCATATGTGCTTTCAGGTACTACTCCAGTTTTCTGATAAGATATTCTCAAACTTTGGTCTGCAAAGAGATTTCTTGTCACGTGATGTTGGTTGTTAATGTTCTCCCACTTGCCCTGCACAACCCTTTTCGAAACATGGTGGTTGATCTTTCCTCTGCTTATAGGCAGACAATTGACACAGTTGATGTGGATTTGCGCAGTGATGAGTGTCACAGCAGCTCATACAGAGGAGAGAAAGATATTTGAGTTGTTATATAAATACTGTACTCACAAGAAACATGTTTGAAAGCTTTTGTTTCAGAATCGGGCCTTGATTTATTCAGTTTTGTTTTCCAGATAAACTCAGTATGTCAAATTGGAAACGTCTAGTGTTAGACCTATGGGTGCCTGGAAAGCAAAATTAAATCATGCAGAAATGGCACATGATCTACCTGGCAAAACTTGACCTTTTTTTTTTTTTTCTTGAAGTGCTGAGTTACTGCAGCTGTCAGTGAGTTCCACTGAAGTTGAAAGTTTCCAATATTTTCAAGTGATATGTCATTTCTTTTAAAATACATAGCTGAAATAGCAAAATGCATTTTATTTTACTGTTGAATGATGTAAGTGTTACAGGATTGTGACAAGGTTAGAACAGAGCTTTCCACTTCCCAGAAACATATTACTGTTGCTGAAAAATTAGGGGAAAAGAAATCTGTATTTCAGCTTCACTCTGAATTTGCAATTGCATACAGCCAGTCAGCTGAGCATTCAGGCCTTGGAAGGACTTTTTGCTTCCTAGAGTTTTTGAGCAAGTGTGTTTAGACTTTTAAATGGTACGCAATTAGCAATGAGTCAAAAATGGATGTGCAATTTTAGAGGTATGCAGGGGAGGCCTAAACCTGTTTTAATTTATCTTAATAGCACTGCAAATGCAGTTGTTTATTTTACAACCTCATTCTGTGAAAAATGTGTTTTTGTTTGGGAGTCTTCCCATTACCTTCTTGACATCTGCATGGTTACAGATGAATGGCCTGACCCAGTGCCCCAGTGGGGAGAGCGGTGTGGCTGTGCTTTCAATGGGCATGTCGCAGACAAAGGAAACATATGGAATATTTCATTCCTCCCTTTGCAAGTGGTGCACAGGGCTCTGAGGGCAGAGGGCAGAAGGCTTCAAACTTCGTGGTAGACCAGTAAACTAGCCACGATGTTTGCAATGAGCCATCAAAATATTCTTGCTGAGGGGATCGTACTTCCTTTGGTGCTCTGTTTTGCCATGGGACCAGAACCCCAGGGGTAGTGGAAAGTCATTTTGGCATTGCAGCATTAATGACCATACAGTAGACTTCACTGTGATCATGTTTCATTTCTTCCAATACGTTATCTGAAGCAATGTTTTTTCCCAACTGTTTGGGCACTGTGGTGTTCAGTAGATGGTGGAAGAAGTGAGGGTCCCACTGGAATGTGCCTTGTGGTCTGTCTCCCCCAGTGCCCATGACTGGGGAGCCCTTGAACTGACTGAAGAGACCTTGTGCTGTTTGGAAGATTTATGCATTTAGGCCCAGACTTGTGTGTTCTCAAAGGGATTTTTGCAAAGCTGCCACCAGCAGCAATCTATGGACTCCTTAGTCTCTTTTGTTTGCAGGGCTACTTGGGTGGCTTCATCCTTGAAGCACTGAATCCTCGCTCTGCTGTCCTTCTGGATATCTCCTTGGTGTCTTGGTGTCCTTCATTGAACTGTGGAAGGAAGGCTGAGCTGGGGAGAGAAAAGGATATGGTCCTGTATAAGGAGTTTACTCTTGAGGGGGTAGCTCCTGGTGTTTTGGGTCCTAGATCTAGCAGGCTCCTGCTATTTTTACTGCAGTTGATCTTAGCACTTGTGTTTAGGAAACAAAAGGAAAACATTTTATGTGTTAATATTGATGAAACTGTTAATATTTTGCAGAAGTAGTGTCAGTCCTGCACAGTGTAGACAATCCATGTCTTTCCCAAGGGCAAATCTGCTGGTTCTATGCTAAGCGTTTAGTGGAGGGATTAAACCTCTTCAGTATCCAGGTCAATTAATCACTTGTTCAGAATTGCCTTGCTCTTGTTTGACTTATTTTTCAGAAATTTATGCTAGTTTTTTACATTTTGGGTTTTGTTTAACCTGCTTCCTTTGAAGAAAAATCTTTAGTGTCCCCAGACCAAAGATGTACAATATCTTCTTTGTTTAGGAGTGTTAAGCAAGTTTGTAGCAAGGATAGTAAAAGGCAGTCACTTACTGCTTCAACATAAGCCTCTGCAGTTGTGCAGGAAGACAAATGTTTTTATGCTTAATATCTTTCTTTACCCTCCTAAGTAGTTGTGCCAGTAAAATAGATCTACAGCATGTTCAAAAGATATGGCTGTTGTTTAACCAACAATAACATCAGCAATCCTGCAGGACTGCTGCTACTGTCATTGTCTCTTTAGACCAATATGGTACTTCTTTTTGTCTTAATGACTACATGCATTTGATGTAACGTAGACTGGATTGATGTTCATTTCCAAATACCCTGGATATTTATATTCCCTGCTTTTAGCAGGAAAAGAGCATCACCTGGTTTTAGTTGATTTAGTGCCTTTAGGAATAGAGAATAGTGGAATAGTAATGACCATAGAAAAATTCCTTCTTGATGTCCTCCTTGTAAGATATGAGGGAGAGCTGGGGGAGCTGTGTGCAGTTTGATCCTTGACTGCATGCTGTCTTACAGCTCGTGCCAGACTAATAGTTTTTTGTCCATGTAATCTTTGTTACTGTGATAAATATGATTTTAAACCAGAAAGGAATGCAATGTGCAAATAATCACCAAGTTGGGAGAGTTTAGCTGTGCAGTGGTAATAGGAAATTTTCCTCCATGGACTCCAGCAGTGCTTTGTTTCCTGGTGACTGTGAGATCTGTGCTTTGGACATCATGCCTCTTCTGTCCACCACAATCTGCATACTGCCATGGATTCCCTTTCCCCTTTTGATGTGTGGCAGTTTTACAGGATACTGTACAAACTAGCAAAGATTTGTTGGATGTCTCTGTTTTGCTGTGTCTGATTAAACCGTGTTATGCTGGCTGAAGTCTCCCCCCCATTTGTTGAGCATACAGTTGGATTTTGTTGTTTTTTTCTGCTGTCTTGGAGTAGCGTGTGTTAAGTCACAGCAAAAATGGCTACAGAGTCACCTATATGGAGTTGAATCTGTTGAGGGGCCAAACAAGTAACAGGTACTCTGAATTTTAGCTGGCTTTTTAAAATTATACCTTGTGCCTTGTTTTCCTACCAGGTGTATGCATTGCAGCATTCAGGGCAGGCAGCTTCACTGAGGAGTTATCCCACCTCCAGTGTACTTCTCTTAGAACAGAGTCATAGGATATATAGAGTTGGAAGGGACCTTCAAAGGCTCCATAGTCCAACCTGCCTGCTATAAGGAGGGATGTGTTGCACTAGATCAGGTTGCTTGGAGCCTCATTAAGCCTGGCCTTGAATGTCGCCAGGGCTGGGGCCTCCACCACCTCTCTGGGAAATGCGTTCCAGTGCCTCACCACCTTTGTGGTGATGAACTTCTTCCTAATGTCTGATCTAACCTTTTCATTCTCTAGGTTTAAACTATTGTCTCTTGCATTATTGCTTCTATTGCTTTTGCAGTAGGCACTAGCTGAACATAAGAGGTTTCACCCACAGCTCATGTGTGACCGGTGCCTGCTTGGTTTTTTGCACCTCAGAGGTACTGGAGAAGCTGAAGCTTCTACATGGTTTTTATGAAATATATACATTTTTCAAAAAAACAACTTTGAAGTTGCATTGTGCTGTAACAGAGGCAAAGAATAAGCTTTATATAACATATACAGTCACTCATCCCATGGTCTAAGGAAGTTTTAATTGTTTTGAGCTCTTCTTGAGCTACTATGTCAAGGTGAAAAGTTCTGATTTTAAGGGAATGGTGAATCAGTGTGCATCACCAATGAAAATGCTGAGGTATTGTTATGTGTAACCATTTACAATGTTACCAAAGTCTTTTAGGTCTCTGACTTAAAGAAAGAAAATCGATTGTGTAGTAGCTCCCTGCTGCAGGATTGTGTGTTTGCATTACAGTAAGAACCTTGGATGTGGTAGTGGGGAGGAACCTTGTTCAGACACTGTTGTAAAAATCTGTTGGTATGTAGAGATATCCAGCTTTGAAAGTAAATCTAAGGGCTTTGCTAAAGGGATTAAGAAACGGGTTATAAAGTTCGGCAAAGAAGGCAGAAGGGTTCTTGCAGCAGAACGGTGCATTTAACTTCCATCAAGTTTTCACACAACAGCCCAAGGCTTTTGAGGAGGGACTGGACTAGGAACTCATTGCACTTACTCCCAGATATTGCATTCATTTAGAAAAGGCAGTTTCCAAAACACTGTGGTGGTTGAAGCATGAGAGGCATCTTAAATATTGAAAATCTTGGTCATATTTTAAGTATTTTTAACTGCTAAGAAGGTAATATCTGCAGAGAGATTAATGACCAATAAGTAAAATATGCTGTATCCAGGCTTGCAGAATGCAGTTTAACTGCTTTAGGTTTCAGCACACTCGTTTAATTACTGGGTTATGGAATGTTTTCTCTGCTCTGGGGGGAGATGCGTGTAGGGAAAATCTGTAATTTTATATAAGTGTTGTGGATGAAGTTTGGGTGTACTGTCTTCATGTTGCCTGAACAATCCTGCATTTGATTACCCCCTGCCTTAATTTCCTTTCAAGAAGATTGTAGATATGTCTTGCTATCCCTTACACTCAGTTACCTTGGTGTTCACTTCCCCTGTGTGATTTAACATGCACAAACTTAATTACTCTTTTCTGGCCTAGGGAGAGATTTCCTTCCAATAATTACTTTCACTGCCCTTTACCCTCCTGCACATTCATTTGTTTGGAGAAATGCAGTTGCTCAGTAAGCTGCTCCAAACAAGGCAGTGCCCAGAGCCATCTTGGAAACATAATTCATACCTTTTACGTAGCATTTTAAGCTTCGGTTTGTTGAAACCCAATAGCTAGATGTACTGAATTAGCAAGCTCGTAACACTTCTCTTGACAAATGGCTGTATGAGTTCAGCAGAAAAGCACCAGCTCCCACTGCACTTTCATACTGCAGTGGAGTGAAAGAGGTAAAAAGTAAAGGACAATTAACTTAGCAAATAGCATCCATTAATTCATCCATTTCTTTCTACTGACAGCTGTTGCTTAGTTGCACACTGTTTAAATGTCAGGACAGGATGACTGCTTATGAGATGGATGTGATGCAACACCACCAGACTGATTGCTCCTGTGATAGCGAAGAAATACATAATTTAATCTTGTGATAGTTACTCAGGATTGTGTCCTGATTGCTCCTCATGCTCTTATTTGTAATAGATAAGATAGTGTGAAGGAAAGGAGTAGAGATCAACAGGAATAAAGTGAATAAATTCTTTGTTTAAATCTTCATTTAAAAGTCACATTTAAAATGGTAGTTCAAGGAAGTGCAACCAATCTATTTCTTGGAATGAATGGTACAGAATTACTTCCCAAAGCTTTTGTCTTTTGCAACTTAGATGAATCTGTATGCTATACAAAGTACAAATTGATAGGTCACAGATGTGTGGGGATGCTTCCTGCTCTATCATGTTTACTGTAAATAATCCTTTCATTATTATAACTGCTTTGTGGTAAATAAAATGAAAAGTAGTGAAAAGGTTCAATTTGTCTTGGACCTCTGAATATTTAGTGCTCTTATAAAGATGAAATAATTATTTAACTGCTATCAATTGCATGGGAAGTAAATGTATTTGTAAATTTGACTATATTCAGGTATGTGGGAAAAATGAACTGTTTTGAACATGACATTTATGTATGATTTTAAATTACACTGCCTTCTTCGTTGTATCCTGATGTTAAATACAGACTAAAAGTGATTTGAATGCTTTTTTACCTTTTAAGGTAACTTCTTAAAGCTCTGATTTCAGATCTATTGTGGGATTATGTGTCCCTCAACTAGAAGTTAAAACAAATTACTACACCTACTTGATAGTTTTCAGGTTTGTTAGCCAATATAGGATGTGTTGGTATTTGCTGTGGGATTAGACATTATAATTGCAGAGCTCCATTTCTCGTAGCTTACACATTGATGTCAGTAGGTGTGTTACTATTAAAAATTAAAAGAAGATATGGTTTGATAGATTCCTGAAAGTTGAGAATGTGAGAGTTTTGGGTTTTTTTTAGTGCTATTTTCACAATTTTGCCTATGGTAGACTGGAAAAATTGGTGTGTTGATGGCAACAAATTAAGATATTGGTAATGAGGAAAACAGGACGTCGGGAGCACTGAGGTGTCCGCATTGGGAGCAGGTTTCAAGCTGCATGGCAAGTTTTACTGGCCCCACTTTACTGATTCAGTAAAACCCGTGGCTTTTCAAGGGAGAAGAAACCGGACTACTCTGAAACAAGCCAGAACAAGAAAAAACAGATCTTTTTATTAATGAAGCTCAAAAGGGTTATTCTTTGTCCACCTTGTATCTGTTACAGTTGCCTTCACTACAGTGTAGGTTTATACATTAAAAACTAATTTATGTTGGCCTTTAGATAAGAGCTAGACTGTGCTTCCTTGTGTATAAGGTAGCTGTGATGAAGTAAAAACATGTTCGTGTTTGTCCTGTGGAAGGTAGCTAAGGAGGCGGTTTCACAAGCCAAATTTTCTTCCTGAAATTCTTCTATGAAACACACATTGTTGGAAAGATGTGTGTGCTAATTCTGTCTACAGGTGGGCTAGAAATACAGGCAGGATGATTTGATTACCTTTTTGGAGTTAGTTTGCATTTCCATCACATTAGATGTGTTTATATGAAAAATTGATCCTTCCTACATGATTAAACTTGACAGACCTTAATCTCTGTTGCTAAGAGTGTGGGCTGGATAGTTAATGTGGTAGGTCTCTGTTTTTCATGTAAATACTTGCAATGTTCTGTTTGCATTAAGCATGCTGCTTTTTTTCTTGACAATTTAGTGATTAAAATCTACTCAGTTTTAAATAGGTGTAGTCATGTAAATACTAAGAACAGAGTTAAACTGAAGAGGAAACTTAACCTTTTCAAGGGAATTATTAGTAATAAGTGCTTCTTTGACCTCTCTTACTTGTAACAGCAAGTGACAGATGTCAAGTATTTTGGCTAAGGGCTTCTGAGAAAGGTTTCATGTGCTTGCATGTGTTTTCTTTAAAATGTAGAAAACGTGGTAATTTTAAAATTTGTTTATATTCTTGGCCCAGCAGTGGAAGCTACTATTATTTCTACTCACTTCAGGGCAGAATTCAGAAGTCGGGAGCTGTGCTACAAAAATCTCTGGTTTGGGATGCAATTCCCAACCAACAAAGTCATGGTGTAGAGATCTGCAGCCCTTACAGTTTTCAAGGGAAGTTGTTTGGATGCTTTGTTTCTTTATTTGTTTGCTTGTTTTAAGACTTCAGCCATTTAGGTACTGAGATTCCTATGGGCTGTACAACTGGTGAGAGGCAAGTCTTACCCTTTGTGTGTGCTGCTTAGAGCTGCGGCTCAGACTTGTTTTGCTTTTTTACATTATATTGCAGTGGTATGTTTTCACATAATGCAGTTTTATCAAATATTCTAGTAGATATTTTATCAGCAAAATATTAATTTGGATTGTAGCTGATGCATAGATTCACTCAGAATGTTATTTCATGCTTGTTATCATCATGAAAATGCCTTTTCTTGCTCTTTGCTGCTGGAAAGGAGTCCCTCCTGAACTGCTGTGGTAAATAATCACGGAAATTGTCAGTAATACAACAGAACTTGAGAGTAAACTCCTGCTTGATTGATGTTGAAGCTCTGTCAAGGTCAGTAGTATAACACGTTCTGATAAAGGCTGCTTGTGAACAGACTTTCAAAAAATGTGTCCTTGGAATTAGGCCTGCAGAACAAGTCATGGAGACATTGCTTTATGATTTTTTTTTTCTTCTTGTTACATCTTGGGGCAATGAATGCAAGCTAGAACACAGGAGGGTCCACAGGAATCCGAGAAAGAACTTTTTCACTGTGAGTGTGACAGAACATTGGAACAGGCTGCCCAGAGAGCCTGTGGAGTCTCCTTCTCTGGAGACATTCAAACCCGGCCTGGATGCTTTCCTGTATGACCTAGTCTAGGTGTTCCTGCTCTGGCAGGGGGATTGGACTAGATGATCTCTTGAGGCCCCTTCCAATCCCTGATATTCTGTGATTATATTCTCTTGTAGTGGGAAGATACACTATGGGGGGAGAGGTGAGCGTTATATTATTTGATGGGGCCTTAATTCAGTGGTCTAAGGTCGACTAGAAGAGATTTTGGTGTATAAGCAGTCTGGAGTTTTTTAATATATATTTTATGCCGAAATAGGTGATCAGATTTTAAATTTTTTTTTGAGAAGCAAAAAGTGATTACTGCTGCTGGATTATCATTCCTGAAGGGCAAGTTATGTTCTTGACCTTGTATCTGTGAATACAGATACAAGCAGCTAAGTCTTTTGTTTATTGAAAAAAAAAAAAAAAAGATTATGTATGCTAAGTAACATTTTGCCTAGATGCATGTGGTCTTTGTAGCAAGGACTGCTTGTTGAGGTATGTCTGCTGGATACATAAGCAGTGCAGAGGGGAGGATTTTAAACCATTGGTTTTTGTGTTTGCTCAGGTTGGTGTTAGTAATAAAAACGTCTTTGTTCTGTTCTGTCCATGTTGTGTGGGGTTTCTGTCACTCATAAAAAGGCTATTCCCGATTTTTTGCAGGGGAGAGGACGTTTTGTAGATTATCAGAGCCTTAGCCTGTGATTCTTTGTCGTGAAAAACACCCCCCGATAACGATTTTGGTAGTTTTTGGCTGCACTGGGCTGGTCTCCTGGGAGGAAGCTGTTTCTCACGGGATGAGGGCATTCACAAAGCCATGGAGAGGGCTGGAACCTTACTGGGAGGGTGATGGCTTTGTTGGGTTGTGGATGTACCTGGTGCTCCCTTTCACCCGTCCACCTATCACCCCACAGCAGCGGGGTGCAGAGGGGAAGGGGAACTTTAACTACTAGGCTGCTACACCTTGCAAGAATGATATGGCAATGGTGTTTCCATAAAGCTCTTTTTTGTTTCCTGTTAGTGATTGGGGGAGAAGCTCTCTAAGCAAAGAGCTACTGAAATATTCCAAGTTTCTACAGCATTTTTGTTAAACTGAGGCTGCCTGCGCTGCTGAAAAGATGATCTCAAATGTCCTGTTTAATGCACAGACTTCGGTATCACATCAGTTTGGGGTGCAAATATTGGAGTCCAGATTACCTTTGCATATTAAATGCAAGCAGGTATTTAGTTGTACGTGAGGCCACCAAACCCAGCAGGGAATGTTTCTCAGCCTTCCCATGTGCTGATTTCCAGACAATGCCTCTGTGTCATATGCAGTCTCAACAAATTAGTCCCCTGCCTTCCCTGCTCCTTTCTTAGCTGTCTGCTCTGAGATTGCTCAGGGATGTTTCATCAACACGCCTGGTTCCACTTGCCTTTGCTTTGGGAGCCGCTAGCTAGCCATGGATTTGGGCGAGCGTTGCAGTTATGCCAGATTTATGAGTGTCTGTATTTACTTATTTATTCTTGATGTAGTGAGGGATGCACAGCAAAGAAAAAACACAGTAAGCTTGAGCTACTTTTTACTGACGATAATATTTAAAAGCTGAAATGTAACAGTATTTCAGTTGTGAATACATGGAAATTGTGTGTACTGCTTAATGTGTTTCAGAAATCCCTGTTACTTTTCTTCCTTAAATACAAGAAAACAGGCGTGTAATGCCTCATTGAAAGAAGCCTGTAGGGGTGCTTTGTGAGGGTCTTAATTAAGGGCTTTGAAAGACTAAACAAAAGGAAAAAGAAAATGCTACAGGGTTATTGTTATTCCAGCCCATTGGCTCAGCGAGCTGACCATCCATTGGTGCCTTCTGTCCATTTGGAAGCTGAATGACACTTTTGTTCGTGGTTAACAGAGGTGAAAGAAGCCAATTATTGGCTGTCTTTTCCACAGGGCAGCTGCAGACGGATTTCACTGCAGGCAAATATGGACTTTTCTGCCACAAGGATGGCTGTGATGACAGTTATTTTTGTGGAATTGTATGAAAGAAAACAGATTTTTTTTTTTCCCCCCTACAGTGACTTGCATAGACGTTTATTGAAAACTACTGTGAATATTCTGGCGTGGAATGGGAATGCGTAAAGGGTTCCCCAAGCTTACAGTGTACTTAGCTTTTTCTCTGAATATGTGAATGAGGATTTTCTTTTTCTCATTTTCTTTTTTTTCCTTTGCAATTGCAGTTAAAATTAAGTACAGCGTTTTTATAATTGGTGTGCAGTGAGCATTAACCCTCTGATTGCTGCCAGCTCGGACTGTGCTGGCTGCTTTGTCTGCTGTAGTTCTGGAGGGGCAACCTCTGCAGGTTAGCAGGAAGCCCTGCGATGGTGAAATATAAGTCTGTGTGCCATTAGGGACCTCAGAAAATGTCTCTGTGCCTGAAACTTGCTACCACTTATCCCACATATGTTGGCTGGTGCATCATAAAGTCTCTTCCCACAACACTTGCTTTTAAAATTTATTCCTTTTTCCCTGTTGTTTTTTTGTTTGTTTGTTTGTTTTGGTTTGGTTTTTTTTTTTTTTTTTTGAGCCTAAAGGGGTGAAAAGACTCAGCTGATGAAGAATCAGGTTTGCTGACTGTTTGGATTCTGGAGAAGTCCCCTCCAGTTTGTGGCAAGTTTTGGGTTACAACTCATTTCTCAGTCAAAGTTGATCCATCTCAGTTTGTTATACTGAAAAATTTCCTTCTCTGCATGTGAGCTACTCTGGAGGCCTGCTGGTGGTTCTGGGAGGTTCCCTGTGGTGGCCTCTTCACAGAATTATCTAAAATCTCCATTTAGACATAGTTCATAGTTAACAGTAGTAGTATGAAACAAAAGGGAAAAATATGATCCTTATCTTATATGTCTTTCTGCTCCAGGTATAAGGAGAGTCTGCCTTTTGTCCTCCAAGCTTAGTAGATGGAATTGTATCAGGATATTCCTCCTGCATCTCTTGTTGCATAATAGAAGAGTTTTCTGCTTTCATCTGGCTTCTCTTCATCCCGACTGATTCTTGTCTTCAGAAGTTTTTTTACTAGTTGACTTGTTAACTGCAGATGTGACCGCTTCTGCTAGTTGCCCCTTGAGCTTAGCATGGTGTGAGCAGCTCTGGTGGAGCCTCTCAAACCCTCTGAGGATGTGGCTTATGGACACTTGACATCTTTTGGCTAGTGTCAATGGTAGGGCCATACATCTTCCAAGTTCCCGAGAGCATGAGATGTGTACGTGCATAGTGCTGTGAGGTTGCCCACAGAACGCTGGCAGCAACGTCTGTGTGACGACAAGGGTGACCATCTCCTGGGCATGGGTCCCTTGCTTGTCCATTGGAGGATATGAGTAGCCTGGCTCCTGAGAAAGCAGTGTCTCTACAATGTGATACTCCAGCAAAGGGAGATGTCTGGATGCAGACATTCCTACTCTGCCTGGTGGGAGGCTGTGGGAGAGGGCTTTGTCCTAGGCTTACTTGCAAAAGTAGAACTAGTCTTTTTGTCTTTTGGGAGTTGGACCAATTGGTGACCAAATATGGAAAGCAATAGAGTAATGACTTTTTCTCATCACACCAGCTAGTTTTTTACTGTAAACTTTGGGTTGGGAAGAAGACCCATAGTTACATATATGGATGCCACAGGTCACTGTCACTGTAGTTCAGATCACATTGCTTTAAGATGACATAAAGTGCTGGTTATGATGGGAGAACAAAAGCTGTGAAATTTCTACCACCAGGGAAAGAGTTGTGATTTTTCACAAGGCAAAGCATATGTCAAGTTTTGCTTCTTGGGATTAAATAATCATCTCTGTGATAAGTCAGATGAGAATGAGAGACTTCCCAATAACACTTTGCTTAGAAGAACAAATAAAATTTATTCTGAATGCTTCATTGATGTTTCTTGTTCAGCTCTGTGCTATTGAAGTACAAGCTGAACCAGAGTTGGCTCGGAGTGTCCTGGCAGACATTTTGTTCAGCTTTCATTTTGATTCAGACCTAAGGGTCACTGGAAGGTAAGGTGGATGCTTGGTCTGTGTCTTCATGCATGTAAGGGACTTGGCCATACATCTCAAATAAATCAAGAGAGGAATGTAGCTCAAACCAGTATAACCCGAGAGGATGGGGGAAGTTCATGAGGCTGTTTGGATTCTTGTGTTAAGCTGCACCTCTTGCCAATAAGCATCAGCCCTGGCTTTGCCTTTTGCTGAAGGTACCTTTTCCTGAATAAGAGATATGTATGTTAGCATGCATCATCCCTGCCATGTGGGAAACTTCAGGAGATTTCAGGCAGACTTTAATCCTTCATGTCTTGTAAAGTGGAAATTCCTCTTCTGTGAAAGTGTTTTGCCATAATTGATGATCAAGAATTTCACAAATCTCTCACAAAAAAAATGCTTGTGCTTCATCAGCTACTTCAGGATGCTCCAAAAATTGCTATGTAAAAGCATGTTTGGTTCTACAAAGGCCACTCCAGGTGCTGCCATGAAACTTATTTTGACACTAGAAAAAGCTGTATTGTGTACTTTTAGTTTTCCCACAGTATACAGATAATTAATTATTTTTAGTTATTTTTAGTTTTTTTAGTGGAAAGAATTGTTTAATACTGGAAGCTGTTGTGAATAGGCTCAGGCTGATTGAGATGTTTACATTTTATCTTCTGGCTTCATCATATCAGTGACTGCATTCATACACAAATTATGTTTTGTTTTTATTTTTTGCTTTAAGCTTTCTAAAAATGGAGAACTTCCCCAGTCTTTTGAGGCTCAGGTTGCTTTCTAAACATTGGGTGGGACGGACTAGGAGACCAAAATAAACCAGAAGAAAATGAATAAAATTCAAAATACTTAAGAGTTACTAAAGCTGGCATTTTTATGACTCTGGATTTGTAACTGTTTGTGCTCCTTTTTCAAAAGAGCAAAAACACAAAGTGAAAATTCAACAGAAGGTTTTTGTGCAAGTATATATGTGTAATGATAGCACTGCTTTTCTGTCAGAGTAAACAGGCAGTGCTGGGCTCTGCCTGGACAGCCCAGAAACACTGGTAGCTTTATCCTCCCCCTTCCTCTCAGAAATACAGGGATCTGGGAATAGGGAAGGGGATGCAACCCATCCAAACCCACAAAATGGGTCTGTGCTGGGTCAGGGAACTGAATTAAGCTCACTTTGGAGTTGTAATGCAGAGTTTTTGGTGTGAAACGTCTGTTTTAGTAAATACTATGTTGCTAGGTGGAGTGAGTTATGGTGTCCTCAGAGTCCAAAGGGTAACATGGCTCCCTCTGCTCCTCTTGAGGCAGTGTAACTTTTATGGAATTGCCCTTGAAGCTGTTAAATGGAAGGAAATATGCCTTGTAGGGTGTTTGTGGGCCCAAGACTGAGGGGGAGTTGGAACCCAGATCTCATTAAACTGGTTTGATTGCATAGTTTTGATGGTGGTTTCTAGTGTTTCAGCAGTGGTTGTTCACAGAAGTTTTTGATAAGGAAAAATGCTTGAGAAGTTCTTCAATAGGAATGAACAAAACCTTGGCTTGGACATAAGTGAAATGTCTGTGTTTGGTTTAGCAGAGTGTGCTTTAAATTAAAACTCGGATATGACTCTATCCTGGGGCTGACTTCACTCGTAAAAGAAAAATCAGAGCAATTTAAAAATAATATAGTTGATTGTTGAATATGACTCGCCAAGGCCATTCTGCCCTGTTTTGACTTGGTTGCAAACATTATGTTAATCATTATTTACTTAAAACATGGTAAATACCCTTCTGTGAAACTGTTTTAGGAAATCTGGTGTTTATTTATTTCACTGAAGGTGTAGCTACGTCTTACCTTTGCTTTTGGTGCAAAGTTCCCACTGTCCCCACCAGTACCTTTCCTCCTTTCTGCTGCTAGTTCAGTTTGCTGCCCCATGATTGTGCTGATACAGCTCTCTGAGGCCGTGGTACAGAGGACAGTTAACCTCATCTGATCCCTGCCTTTAAAAAACAGGAATACTTTTGTTTCAGTCCAGGTTATTATATTGATCTGATTCCAGTATGCTGCCTTTAAACAGTCCCACTATGGAGGTGGAACATGATGAGAATAAAAGCCTATTTTCTTGGTCAGAAAGAAAACATATTGTACTTCTCCACCCTGGAGATTGTAGTAGGTTGAAGCCTTAAATATGTATCCTATTGCTGCATTCTCTTTTTCCCTTCATATGTTAAGACCCATGGATTTAAGAAAAAAAAAACAAAAACAGGACTTCTGCTTAAATTGACTGTTTTTTTCAAATAATCTCAAGTCTTGTCCAAAAAATTATTATAATTAATGGTTTAGAGATGCATATTTGAGGCTAGGATGATCCCAGGTTCAAGCTTCTTAACTTGAGGTTAGTTATTCCAGCTAGTTTGCTGAGATTATTGTTAAATGAGGTCAAATAAAAGCATTAAAGTATTCCTCATATCTGTAAGACATGTCAGTGAAATATGAAAGTATCAGTAACAGGAAGGCAACGTTTTCAGCTTCTGCACCCAAAGATTCTACTGCCAGATTTACAGCCTGTGGCTCCAGCTGTCCTGTCTGGAAACAGGAGACAAGCTCGTTAAGGTGCAATTAGCATAAAATAATTACAGATCTTAGATTTCATCCCCCTCAACTGCTGTTCCAGTTGCAGAGTGTGGTGAGTCTACCTGGCAAAGCTGGTTTGCAGTAGTCCTCTGAAAAATATTGGTCCTTGCAGATATTACCTGCTCGGATGCTGCTCTCCTGTAGTCGTTGGTACTTGAGGAGGTTGTGAATTCGAAGGGTTTATCACAAAGTACAATGATTTCTCTGGTGTTGATCATCAAGACTCTTGAGTCTTGAATGTCCATATTACTTCTTACAGAATATTTTTAACAACTTTCGAGTCAGGGGGTAGCTCAGGACTTCCCTAACAGGACTTCGGGAACTAGGACATACGAGGTTTGTTACAGAGCAGGAGTGTGGATGATCTGGGTTCCCACTTGGTTTTGTTCATGAAATTTGTTGTTCTTTTTGCTTTTTGTGAGGTTGCCCATAGGTATCTCAGCACACACTGCTTAACTAATATTCCTGTCACGCTCATGGCCTCATGTTTTTTTGTACTCAATTCCCTGGTGTTACTGTATTCCAGAGAGTAAATAATTACAAAACCATGAATAATGCATAATTTTACTCCCTGCTATAAATAATCTCTTAACTAAGTGAAGGAAATACTCTTGTGCTGAAAGACATTTTGTTTCCTCCTCCAGTTTACAAAAACCCTTCAGCCTGTAATCCGCACCAAATGTGTGGCTTTAAAAAAATTAACCAAAGAGCATGTTAACTTGTGCTATATTCCTGTTCCGGGATACCATCTCTTTCATAATAATGCAGTGGAATTTTTTTTCTGGGTTAATTCCCCACCATGTGTCAACATAGGCCATTAACCGTATGTGTGATTGCTTAATGGCTGGCCTGCAGTGACTCAAATACCAGTACAAAATAGGCCTTTGCATACAAGCATTGTTCTCTCTAAGATCTTGATGATGGCTTGATTGGCAGGTGAATAGGGTACATTAGAGCTAGTTACTGTATCTGAAAGAAAGCTAAGACATCATGTTGGAAGAAAGGAAAAAAAAAAAAGCCCAAGCGAAAAAACAGGTTGATGTGACACGGAAAGGAGGAGGCAGGAGAAATAACTTACAAATATGGTGGGGGGAAGGGGGTTGTTACTCCTGTTGCAGGAACGGACCTGCCTGAAATTTTTCAGCCCTTCTGCAGCTGTCAGTGAAAATGCTATCACTCCTGCTTTGGCAAAATCCTGAAAGCTTAATGTAATCAACAGGACTTCTCGTGCTTGTAATGAAAAAAGGCTCCTTGTACCCCTATTTCCTAAATGACTGGAATATCTAAATCCCCTCCAATAGCCTGGTTTGCTGGACAGTCTGATGTTTGATTGCTTCCATGCAAAAGCAGGTTAAGTGCTTCTTTGCTACGTGAGTGGATGCACAAATGTTCCCGTTCCTTTAAGCCACAGAAAAATGGATGGAAACACTGCATGTAAACCACCTGCAGAGCTGTAGGACAATAATTTCCTTTGGCCACTACTTAATGTAGTGAATCTGAATATCTTGCAAATGAGCAACTATCAGAAGAGTCTCCTGTCCTCTCCCCGCTTTAAAAAAAAAAAAAAAAAAAAAAAAAAAAGTTTGTTTTGGGGGGGTGTGNNNNAGGATTAGTTTTGAGAGGGTTGGGATGAGTAGCCAGACAGCACATAAGAACAACCATTGAGCAGCTGAAGGAGTTGCAGGTGATTTTGGGCAGGTTCCTTCATCTCTGCCTGCCTGCTTTCCCTCCCATGTTGTTTGTCTTGTCCAGTTAAGCAGCAGACCTTGTAGGTGAGGAGTGTCTCCAAGCATGTATTTGTACAGCTTCGATCACGTTGACATGTTGAACTAGGGGGCCCTTAGCTTCTTGTTGCAGTACAAACAGCAGGCGATAAGCTCTGGTGCTCATTAGAGAGATAGCAAGGGTACTTAGGAAATGGTAAGTGTATTTGCTGGGTGGGAACACAACCTGTGACTTATTTAGCCAGTCACAGCAGATATTGACTAAGGCTTTAAGTATTTGGATATTTCCTTTTCTTACAAGAATGTTTCCTAAAAGAAGGGGAAGAGGAAACATGCTTGTAAATTAAAAAATGGCATGACCAATAGGGTTTTTTTCATAGAATCGTAAAGTTGGGAAAGGTCTTCAAAGGTCATCTAGTCCTGCCCCACTGTGACATCCTGTACTACTAGGTCAGGTTGCTTGGAGCCTCATTAAGCCTAGCCTTAGATGTCTCAAGATATGAGACCTCCACCACCTCTCCAGGCAACGTGTTCCAGTGCCTCACAAACCCTCATGATGAGGAACTTGCTTCTAATCTAAGCCTGCCCTGCTCTAGTTTCGAGCCATTGCCCCTTGTCCTTTCACTCCATGCCCTGGCAAACAGTCCCTCCCCAGCTTTCTTGTGGGCTCCTCCAGGTACTGGAAGTCTGCTCTGAGGTCTCCCCACAGCCTTCTCTTTTCCA
The DNA here is from genome assembly GCA_013400935.1 of Turnix velox. Classification (NCBI taxonomy): domain Eukaryota; kingdom Metazoa; phylum Chordata; class Aves; order Charadriiformes; family Turnicidae; genus Turnix; species Turnix velox. The sequence continues at coordinate 85,951 of VZTY01030276.1, read as the reverse complement.
GGCAGTGGCTGCACACTAGGCTACAAACAGGATGGGATTCTGTGCTTTTTAAGTGTTTCAGATCTGGTCATGTCAGAAGCAGTAGGACCATACTTAAGATTGCCCTGGAGAGTTGGGATCACGGGATGGAAATCTATATTAATGCAAAAATTGTTTTCAAACCTTCCATTTGGTTTTATCAGTAATTACTTTACCCATTTTAAAAGGAACTGCAGATGAAGAAAAATGTGCTGGGGAATGTCAGCAAGGACTGGAGGAAATGGGATAGTTACTGCTGTGGAGTCCTGGGTTGATGTACTCAAACTGACCACTTCCCCCTGCAGAAGTTCTTGAAAACTAGGAGAATGTAAATCTAAAATACAAAACCAGTAGAACATAATGGTGGGGCATTGACTTGCTATTTTTAGCTAATGTATAGGTTGAGACAGCCAAACCTTGCAGTAGTAGTAGATGCAGGTAGTTTGCAAAAAGCAAGAATGTAGTTACTTGGTATATTAATTTAACTGTTTTGAAACTGACACCATTGCGAGCTCAGTTTCCAATTCTAGGGTTCTCTGTAATCATCATCTTTTCCTTTGCATGATGTTTATTTGCCTCCTGTTTGTGTTTTCTAGCTGTTGGGATTGATGTGTTGGCATGTAACTTATATCCTTGAATTTTAGCTGTGCTCATTGGATTGACAGTGTAAGCAGCTGCTGCTCAAAGTAGTGCTTCTAGAAGAGAACTGTTTGCTTCTTGTTATCAGGAAGATATGGTAAAAATTAAGAAAAAAATTAAAAATATCCCAAACTTAATACTTCTTAATTGTATGAATTTAATTAGAATATCCTTGCTGGTTCATCACACTTTCTAAGCTTCCATTATATATTGAATAGGATTAAGATGTGGGACAAGATGAATGCAAATCTATTTGCTCCATCCCTTCAGTGTTTTTACAGTTATCCCGAAGGAAGTGGCGGAATGGGGAAGTGTGTCTAAACCAGTAATGTAATTCAGTTCCTGGTCTCCCCTGGGACTGGCTGCTAGGCTGTGTGATTTTGGTTGAAAATTATGTTGGTTTTCATTGTGTGATCATGTTCCTACAAGGAGTTCAGCATCAAGACTGTCTCACTGCAGTGCAGCTTAGATTGTTCTACCCTTGAGTTTCCCCACATTCTCCTCTCCTCTGTCCCACCCCCCCCCCAACCTGTCCCTGCTGTGGTGACACCAGCTGTTTCTTGTTGATGGAGGATCCTGGACTGAATTGGAAATTGTAACCATCACTGTATAGCCATATATACACCCCCGTCTCTTTATTTTGAATTATGAGTAAAGAATTGCTTGTCTGGTACACTAAGAAACTATTTTTTTCTTTGTCTTCATCTTACCTCATGTAAACATAATCATGGCATTATCCATGTATTGGTGGTCTCAGTGGTAATGGATAACTATTTCCCACCCATTAGCATAAATTTCTCACTCTTTCAGCATCATGTTGACTTGCATTTGCAGTAATCTGGCTTATTTTAAGTAGTTTCTGAAATAATACTAATAAAAATATTAACAGCTCCTGCTTTTCCTAATACCACTGAAGCTGGATCAGTGTTACTACCTGGGGAATTTTACATCAGATTTAAGACCTTTTACCTAATGGTTTAGTACAAGTAGGCTGGAACACTTTATTCAAATACAGATAGCTCTGCCTAAATAATTTCGTAAGTGTTATAATTAAATAACTTGGTGGCAGAGGGCCCAGACCTTGGAAAAGACTGAATGGAGCCTACAGTATTACATGCTATTATCTATCAGCAAACAGGTTAAGCTTGCTCAGAGGGAGTATTTTACAGGATTTTAAAGGTGCCTTGTTGAAACATGATCTTCTTTCTTTCAACAAACACTCCTCTCTCTTTCTCCTTCTCTTTCCCCCTTCCCTTGTGAACTTCACAAAAGATAGAGATTAGCAGGAGAGCCAAAAAGAAGTCGGCTATTGATGAAGTGCAGGGGAGCACGGGGTAGTATTTTGAGATTTAATTTTCCTTTTCTGTGGGTAGGTGTTTCATGTTTTTACTTTTTAAGTCTGGGTCTTCATCATCTCTTCCAATGCAGTGCTCGATGCTGATGTGAGGGTGTGTATACCCCCTGCCTTGTGCAGACCCAAGTGCTGATGTCTGAGTCTTCAACACAAGATAAAAGTGTAACAACAGCATCTCCTCTGGGTTTAAGGAGACATGCCAGCACACCAAACCAGGAAGGTTTCTTTGCCTAAAATGTGCATACCTCTTGGCTGGGGAGATGTAGTGAAGAAGTAAACAGTAGGTGTTACCAAAACAAAAATAAAAGGCTGTTGCAGTTAAATGTCTCTTACACCAGAGAATGTAATTTTCCTTTTCCATGCCAATCAGTTGCAGTGGGTCATTAGCTTTCATTCACTGCCTATTTATCTATAACTTTTGCCTATCATTTCTGTAACCCTCTGTAGGAAATAGAGGTATGCCTGCCTATGGCAGGGGGATTGGAACTAGGTGATCTTTAAGGTCCCTTCTAACCCAAACTATTAAATGATTCTGTAGCCCCTCCTTGTTGCAGCTTTTCTTCTTATGCAAGAGTTACTGTCTCCCCCTGTTAACACGGTCTCCTGTCAGCTGTCCTTTCTAGCCAGAATCCTGCTCTAGCAGTTGGTAAGAAAGACATTTAGGATAAATCTAATAAGGGTCAGGCTACTTTATGTCAGAAACAGTACTTAAAAATGGGAGAGAAAATTATCTGTGCCCTGTGGGAGATGCTGTGACATGCTGTGCATGGTATCTAACTCTCTCTTGCATGATGCCACCGGTGAAAGCTGTGGCTTAAGCCACTGTTTGAAGATAAGCAAGACTTTCTTTTTTTTAAATGTGAGGGAATTAGTAAGTTGCCATTCAAGATATGAAATATTTCTGCTTATCCTGAAGCATAGGGAAGTTTGACTTTGGTTACTGGTAGAATAAAGAATCTTTAAAAAAACTTGAACAAAACCATCACAAATTTTCTGTCGGGAACTGAAATTCATGCATAGGAGTACAATAAAAAAATTAAACCTGATCTAGGTAATATTTTTACTGGTGTTTTAAGACTAGTTTAAATCTCCTGCTTTGTGCAAAGAGATGTGGCACTGTGTTGTTAGTATGCCCAGTACCAAGTTAATTTATCTCATTAAATTGATGTTTTCAACAGAGGAAGGTTTTCTTAGCTTTTAACATCCTTGCTGGTTAGTGTATGTACAGGAATTTTAAAGAAATGTGTTTCTGTGTTAGGTGAAAGCAAGGGATTTGATAAATTAGGCTGGCAATTAAGACTGACTAGTTTGAATCTACCGGAGAAGACTGAAGACTGCAAATGACTGCTGGAGAACCATGGCTTGATTTTTCACATATGGTCTGTAAAAATCAGTCTTTAGAGTACCAGGCATGGTGCAATAATACATTTAGAAGGCCTCTTCAAACTACTTGTTTTAGTTTTTTGAATTTTTTTTCTCTCTTTTCTATAGAAAGAAGAGTGTTGCCTCTGGAAGTGGGGCAGAACTCTTGGCAGGTTACAAGAGCCATATTTGTTATTCAAAGCCACAGCCATGGCAGAAGCAGCACTGTAGGAGGGAGCAGGGTTGTGTTGATATTCTGGCCTTCAATCTCTCCTACCTGAAATGGCGAAACTAATTGTAACTCTAAGGCTGTGATTCATGTTATCCCTGAGATGCAGCCTCTTCTTGCTGAAGAGTTTGCCACTTTGGGCTGCTCATCATTTTGAGTTTCAGTGCCAGCTCCTTGCCCGATCATGCCCTGACCTGCCTCAGTTCAAGCTGGTGAGCAAGCAAAGATTAAGCCTGGCTGCTTAGTACAGATAAGCCTAGTTAATGGCTGACTGCTGAAAGCGCCTCTACCCTGGCTTCTCCTTCCTTTTCCAAAAAAAAATTTACAGTGGGAAACCATAGTATTGCTGTCATCATCTTTTCCCTCTTAAAGCTGGTGTGTCTGTTTTGAGTGTCTCAGAAAAAAATGTCCCAAATGTAAGCAGGAAGCTGTCTTTAATTTTAAGACAAAAGTTGTAGTTTGCTGGGGCTGATCCTGCCCCAAGCTCCTGCTGCGAAGTGATGAAAGAGCAAGAAATCTAAGATAAGCCTAATGGGTACAGAGTCTGAACTTTTATGAGTAAAATTCAGGGCAGGTTTGGTGGTTTTTCTGAGTTTTGTTTGTGTGTTTGTTGGGGAGGTTATGTGTGTGTGAGGGGAGTATTGCTAGCAATCAAAAGGTTTCTGGTGGTGTGCTGTTTCTAGGGTAGTTATGTCTGGGTACAAGAATCCAGACTGTGTTCTTCAGCATAGTCCTACTGAAGTGAGACATTAGGCAACAGCTGATGTTATCCTTCTGTTGTGTGATAGCTTCAATGCCATGGACACTGCTGGAGGCTGGGAAAGCATTATTATTTTTTCATGTTGTTCATTCTTAGAACTTTATATATAAGCACATTAAATGAGCTCTGGGCTCAGAGACTAGAGGTCTTTCTAGTCTAGGTGGAGGAACAGGAAGAGTGGGGCAGCTTCTCCACGGAGGTTCCTATGGCATACCTATGTCTTTATTACCTGGATGGCCTCTTTGGTTCTCCATAGGCTGATTTGGTGTATAAAATATTAGGAATAGTAAAATGAATAGTTTCTAAAATACAACCAGTAGAAACTTGGCAAGAGCTATTTTTGTTTCAGACAGTGGTTTTGGGGATAATATTTGCCTTTATTATGTCATAATATATGCTTCTAGTCCATTTTACTGTAATTCTTCTGTAAAGCACGTGTTATTAAAAGTGTCTTCCAAATTAACTAGGCAAATTTTCAGGGAGTAATTATTAAGTCATAGTTTTAGTCATGGGAGTGTTTTTCAAATTCTTGCATTGAAGCTCATGAACTATTTAATATTTTATTACTAGCAAATAGTGCCTGTGAACTCATTCTTTGACTGAGAATATTCTATAGAGTGCAAGGAGAAGAAAAAATATTTATATAAATATTGAGTTTGATTTTGGACTTCTACAATTCCGTGTGGTTTTTTCCTTCTGTATTGTTTGCTTTTTTTGCTGGTAGTGCATTTCAGTAAGGTTAGTGTAATTTTACCTATATTGAATGATCATTTTTTTCTAGTAGTTTTTCTAAGTCTGGTCTACCCAGGTGTGTTAATTGGTGAGAGTTGGCCATCCATTTGTAATTTCTGCAGCAGACCTACTTTTATATAGAATTTTTAATTGAGCAAAAGTTGAATTTATATATGTATGGGTGATCCTTAAGAAACTTTGAAAGCTGGTGACTTCACATTCCCCAGAGTCTATGAATCAGTGCTATAAGGATTGGCTTTTCACTAATTAGGACTTATTATCACAAGGAATGAAGGCAAATACAGAAAACTAGCAATAATTACAGCTTTTTAGCAAGGCATCATGATAAGCAGTCCCCAGAACTTTACATGACAATTCTAAAGATTAGGATGGCAGTGAGTATTTATGCCTGTTCTTGATATAAATGCGGTTTTGCTGAAAATAATTTTTTATAGAACTCATTAGTATTGATCCGTCTCAAATCTTCTCTATTAAGATGCTTTGTTTTGTGTTTACATAGAAAGTTTCTACTCCTCATTAGTAAAATAGTAGATGCTAACACTTGGAGCTCCAGGCAAAAATCCATTCTTTGCTAATTTTAGGTCCAAGAGAAAGCAAAAAATTGCAAAGAATTTGGATGTTGGCCATGCTGTATGTCTACATGGCTTTTGTTGACTTGACTTTGGATTGCATATGACACTTCTGAAAAATTAGGCATTTATAGCTCTGCAAACTCCAAGACCTTTGCTGTCAGGTGGATGTGGTTTCTTATTTCTTCCACCCCAAAGTGATATCACATTGTGCAACAAAAGTTAAAATTCCGACTAAGTGATGTAGAGCCATTCATCAAGTGTTTCTGTTAACATATTTTCACTGCCACCATTTAATTTGGTATAGGTGATAAGTGTATGCATCACTGTATTTATATCACCTGGACATTGAGAGAGTTGTGATTTTCTTGCCCAGGCTACTTTTTCTTAGGATTCATGTAGAGTGTCCATTTCCTTCCTCTCCTTCTGCCCTATTCCATTAATGCTTCCCAGCTGGCACTGGAAAGGGATGTGTAGTCCTCTAGGGGGGAAAGGACTAGGCTGGATGCATGAAACACATGGGTTCATGACAATTTGAAAAATGTCTGTGTGGGGCAGAGAGAATAAAGGTTTGTCCCCGATGGAGCAAACAGCTGAGGATTTGTGTATCCCATACTTCTATTTACTTTCCTGCACAAGAAGAAAAATGTCCCCCAGCAGCAACTGCAGCATCTCATGGTACCCAAGCTGCTGCTAAGACCCAAAGCACCTCTTCAAACAGACAGGCTATGGAGTTGGGAAATTAATCATCTCCTATTCAGTTCCTTCTGGAGCTTAGTGAAGGACCTTAAGGTGCCACAGTGGTTTTTCTTGCTCTTATGGTTGTGTTTGTTGAATCTTATTTTGATATCGATTGCTCAAGTTATGGTAGTGTTCTCTTGACAGCTGCAGAGATGTAGACCGTGGTTTGCACTGTGATATGAGGAATGAAGTTTTGGCCTGTTAATTAATGAAAGTTTAGTTTAAAGGAACAATTGTATCTAGACTCCCTGTACGCGTGTAGCACTCATGTCAGTGGTGGCTGGGACCTCTGCTGCTCGGTCAGGGGCAGCAGACCAGTCACCAATTACTTGTTAATCTCAACAGAAATTCAGTAGTGTCAGTTGACATTGTGAATTGCTGCAGGGGGAAAAAAGGTGGTGTTTTTCCTCCCCACCCCCCCAACCTTGTAGCCATGAGGGTTTTTTAATATTCTTTATATTGGATAAACAAGGAGATTGTCTTTAATGAGCTACAGGTAGACATTATCTTCTGGCAACTGGAGGGGTAACATGGGCACTGTTTGTGAAAAATAATTGAATTAGCTGTTGCAGCATGTTGGTAGGCTATATGAGTGACATAGCTTTTAGTTCATCACAGCATGGAAAAAGGCACAAATGTCCCAAGACACTATGTTCTCAGAAGCATCACTAACTTCTCCATATGCTCCTTGCTTCCCTTAAGGGCCTGTTAAGGTCAGCACTGTGTCTTGTCATAGGTGGGAGCCATGGAAGGTACTCTGAATGTGAAGCTTTGTAATGTCTCAGGGAGATTGGTTTTGCTGCTCCAAAACAGTTCTTTCAGTGTTGCAGGAGTCTAAGCAGACCTTTCTCTGACTTATCAGAAGAAGTTAAGTCATATGTTTGAAAAATAGTGGTGGCTCTGGGTGGGCTAAGAGCATCTGCTGCAGCAGTAGCCAAGGGCTGATCACAAAATCTCTGTCCTGTATGGAGTCACCAGCCCTTCTGAACTTCATACAGGGGCTTTGGAGGTACTTGTTGCCTGTCAGTGAGATGGAACTGATAGTTTCGGGGGGATTTGTTTGCTTTTTCACCAAAACATACTAGAAGGTGGCACATTAGTGCTAGAGAACTATGAGTGGAAAACATCAAGCAGAAGAAAGCTCCGGGCTGTGCTGATTAGTTTCAATAAATAGCTCCTTAAACTACTTGTGAAAAAAAAAAAAAAAAAAGGCAGTAACTGAACCAAAAAAACCTCAAATAACTTGTTTTATGTCATGAATCGTTAGGCAATTACTAGTTTAATTACCAAACTGAATTGTTTTCGTGCTACTTTTACTTATGTTGAGTAACGACTTGCTTTAGGACTGGATTATCTGTGATGGTTACGTAGGTGTGAGCTGAGGTGATGGCACCAAGTTTGCCACTCATTGCTCCTTCGGAAAGCCAAGAGGCAAACAGATCTGCATGCCTATCGTGTGAGCACTTGCTGCCTGCCTGTCTCTGTCCATGGATCCAGAATGAAATCTGCTTAAAACTGTTACCACCAGGACTTCTATAGGATTTGTAAGAAAAAAAAAAAAAGGCTGTGGTAGAGCTGGGACATGTTTCTGCTATTCTTGTCAGTTGTTCCAGAAGCTATGGTTGCCAGAAGTTTTTTATTAAGTTCCAATACCTTTTATTTTCTTAAAGATGCTGTGGGATGGAAATAAACGTGGTGGGTGGTCACACTTATTTTTAAATTTTTTTTAAATATGCTGTGGTTTTAGGGCAGTCTTAATCATCTGTGTTAAAATTGTATGCATGTGTAAGTGGGTAGAAATTAGCTCTTGTATTAACAGTGCTGTAGAGCCTTTTCCATAGATGCATATCCTGTAGCTTCATAGTAATTTTTTATTTTTAGAGATATCAGAAAACTTTTTATCAGTTTACCATTATACAGTTCTTAGCAGCTGAATTACTGTGCTTGGAAAATTCAGAATGCAAATTTATAGACCTGATATATTACTGTCTGGTGCTGGGATATTTTTTTCTATTTTGCCATTAGATTAGACCTTTTTATCCTCTTCCTAGAATGTAAAAATCCCTTACTGTTTATTGATAAACCTATTAATTCTTCCTCTCCAGAGATATCAGCATGAACAACATCACGAGGCTACCAGAGGATGCGTTCAAGAACTTTCCCTACTTAGAAGAGCTGTGAGTATTTCACACACTTAAAGTTTTGGTACAACAACATATGGCTGTGTAAAATGGAAGGTGGATGAGGAAAGAGTGTTGAGTTGCAAACAGGGAAAGCAATTATATTTTAAAAAACTAATCCTGTACATGTTTGGAAACCGGAACAGTAAATGCTACTTACAAGGGACTTTTTACAGCAATTATTTTAATCATTGGTAGAGTGATGACACATACTAATTGGAGTTATCCATAGATAACACAAGAGGTGTGTAATTACCATTGTTTCTGAAGGAGCTATAGCTGTTGTGTAAGTTCCATAAGATACCTGTTGTTTCATTTACTGAGCGCTTTGCTTCCATTGCCCCCATAGGCTGCTGATGCAGCACTCACAAGCCCATCCTGACCTACTTCAGCAATGGAAGTGCTGTGGTACAGGGCTTCTTGTTCTTTGTTTCTCAGACAGAAGTTCTTCAGTTTCCGTCTTCTTCTTGTCCCACTCCTTTATTTTAGATTTTACTTAAGTAATATTTGATCTTCTGAATCCCCAAAGTGCACTAAGGCTCATATTCCCAGTGTTTTGGTGAACTGGAGTCTTAACTGAAGCTTGTGGAAAACTGAAACTCCCTTTCACAGTGTAGCCCTGAATTAGGCTGGATTTTATTTTAGAACCAGTAAACTGGGAGAATGCTTTGACTTACAATTACTACTTTAGTAAGTACTATTGTGTGACAAGTGACTTCTGTGTGCCTTAGTTTCCTTATCTATGAAAAGAGGGTAATGGTTCAACCTTTGCCAGAGAGCGTTGAGAACTTCCGGTAATAAGGAGCAGATAAGACAAAATCACTGCAATTTGATTTGCTTCTCTTGCTTTTTCAGGTCAAAGCAGCGTTTCTTGTTATCAAAGAGTATTTAAAATACAAAGTAGGTCTGTCCTTATTTGTGACTTTGGCTAGACTGGAATTATAAATGCTGTGTTGAGAAATTTTTTTTCAATAAATGCAGGAAAAACCAAGTCTCATTAAATTAGGGAAGCTTTCTTCTGACTTTACAGATGGGGAAACCAAAGAAAAGAATTAAGGGTGTTTGTAGAGTACAACAGGATGAATTGACCCCATAGGAAAACTGCAGCTAAAGCCCAGAACCTTCTGAGTCTGGTCATCTGCTATAATTGATAAAACTGATTCAACTCACTGTAATGAAGACGTTGAGTAACTGAGAAAAGGTGGATCATTTGCTCCTGAAGAAAGACTTGCATTCCTGAAAACTTCAGTTTCTCTTCTTTGCACCCCAGCTATGCTGTTTGGTCTAATAAGGTGTTCATCCTCTCCTTACAGTTTTGGTCTTGATAACATAGCAGTTACCATGACTGATTCACTTTAATAACTCCATTTTCTCTCCTTCTTAAGTAGTTTTGATTCAGGTCAGTACAATGGAAAAGCACAGTTGTGTGTGGTATCTTATTTCATGCTTAACAGGTTGTGGTTTATTCCCTCTGACGTTAGTTATTGCTAAAATTTGCAGCATAGAAGAGTATACCTTGATAAGGAAAACAGATGGTGCTTTTATATAATTGACACAATTAAGAAAGGTTCTATGACATGAGTAGTCATTTTAAAGCAAATAATAATTCAAAGCCTAGGGAAGTTTTCTTGGCTTAGAAAACATACTAAACAACATCCCCAATGTGCTTTATAGTATGTGCTGCTGTTTGTCTCTGTTTTTCCTGCCCAAACCACAACATTTTATTAGAATATATTTGTAGTCCATTTTTTTTTCCCAAACTTACTATAGTGATATTTCACACCAAAAGTTGGAAAAACCCAAATAGTTCTGTTTTCCCAACTTAAGATGAATGTGGGAGACTTAATTTTTTTTCCTCCTATAAGTGATTAAGCAATAAAACCAAACTAGTGGGCGTGCATATTGTGTAACTTCCATAAACCCTGGGGTGTGTCGGGAGGTAAAGAGAAAAGGCAGAGCCTTCAGCCATCATCTATTGTGCTTATTGCCTAAGAGCCCTTTGCTACGTGTACCTTATTGTCCCTCTAATTCTAGCATTCCAGTTTGCAAAAAAGTAGGGTAGCATTAAGCTTAGGACTGCATGTGAACACTCAGAAGCTTTAAATCATTCCTAGTGTGCTTCCTTGATAAGCAACTACTGGAAAAAACCCAAACAAACCAAAGAAGCAACTTAGCAGTAAAAATTATACTTGCCAGATGTTTGGACATATTTGAATCAATGGTAATTGTTTAGTGCAGTAGAGAAAAGAAATACAATTTTCATTTTATGTTCAAATTGCCTCCTACAGCTGCAGAGGTAGGAGAATATCTGGGAAGATTAAAAAGAAAAACTCCAGTTCAACAGCTGTTACAAGTGTTGAAGAACAGGAAAATGACCATGAGAGCAGAGTCTTAAGTAGACAGTATCTGAGCACAGTATTTCTCAGTTGAAAACTATGAACCAAGACCTGTGAGTTCTTGGTAATATTTTGCAGTAGCAACTGACTTTGAATCTGCAGCCTATTTGCAGAGGCTCTGGCCATCTTCACCAGTGTTGAAATGAGGAAGGTTTCTTCCTTTACTCTGAAGACCTGATTTTAGTCAACTCCAGGTTCCCTTACTTCAGTTCACAATCTTCCTGGAGAAGTGGAGAATATGATGAAGTAAATTCAAACCAAAGTATCTTTCCTCCTGAGGAGAAATGACAAGTGCCAAATATGACATTTTCACTTCATTCTGGATATTCCTTTTATTCTTTGGTACAAGATTTTTTTCTGTCTTTGTTATTGCTGGTTGCTAATAGAAAGAACCAAACTGTTGTGCTTCCTTCTTTACAACCTCAGTTTTCCCTCTCCACTCTTAACATGATTTTAAATTTTTTCCTGGCTTTTACTCATAGTTGAACAGATCCAGATTCCGACTGCTAGGCTCTAGTGAAGTTGCTTTTTCAGCATAGAAACCTGGGTGTGTGTCTTTATGCCAAAGAAATAGAGGCAGAATTAAAGCAAAGTGGTGTTGAAATCTGTGCCCAAAGTGACTTTTCCATCTAGAACTTTTCCCAAACGCTACACCTCTAAAGCAAATGAAGATCCCAGAAACTAATGGAAATAAGTACGCACACTGCCACTAGATATAGTAGCTCCTCAGCCATCTGTCAAAGAGATTAGCCCTAACATAGTAAATTAATATTGCAAAATAGGATCACAGAACTTAATTGAATGTAAATGGGAGGCAATTAGATGTATTATGTAGGCAATGGAGTCTTACGCAGTCCATATATGAAGAGGATGGGATTAAAAAAATGCAGTAGAAGCCACTTAAAATGGGAGTTGTCATTTCCTGAGTGCAGTGAGTTATTTGGTGTTCTGGAGAGGCTTCAGAGGATCATTTTCCAAATCCTAAAATGAATACTGAAGAATGAAAATGAAAGAAACAGGAACCAGACTTGTAAAAGCTGGCTTCCTGATTAGAAGGTGCTTTCTATATCACCAAAGGGAGGGCTGTCGGGGTGCTTCCATGTAGGTATCCTGTGCCCGTTTTGGATGTGCTGGGTTGTTCAAGGCACCTGCACAAGCCTGGCAGGTTTGCAGGTGGGACCAATGGAGGTTGGGACCTGGTGGAAAGAGGACATGTGAAATGGCACTAATGGCTGTCTTGGTAACTGACTTGTGCAGAACATGAAATCTGATCTGCTGGTATGATTTTTTTTTTTTTTTTGGTACCTTTGAGACAGTGCCCCACCTGAGCATTACAGGTACAAACAAAGGGATTCCAGCTTGCCCATGGGCAGAACCTGCCCATTGGGTTATGTGCTCTCCATGCCCCTCTTCACTGCCTTGTCAAGTGTGTCATTACACAGCACACCTATCATATGTCTGCAGGATTCTTGCACTATTTATAAATGTTATAAAAATTCTCCATCCCTGTGTAACTGATACTCATCTGGAAGTAATTTGCAGATGATTGAGACAGCAATGGTCAGAGTCAGCAAGGAGCAGACCACCAAGGGTTTTGCCACAGCAGTTAATGAAGTGTATTCTCCAGAAAACATTAATGTAAATATGCTGCAACCCTGAACTTGATATGGAAACTAAAAATCCTTAAAGAACTTGGCTGCAGTTTTCTAACCACACCTTTAAGTATTTTTAGAAAGTTAGAAGAGGGAAATATGTTTAGATAATGCAGTGTTTTTAGAAAGAAGAAACAATTTTCCAGAGTGAATTTTTAACTGTGTTAGTGTCAAGCTATGTTATGCGTTGATGCTTTTCTCAATGGTTGCCTTTCCTTCTAATATTTTAAGTTATCTGAATTAGTCTGAAGGATTTTAACTGTGTGATTTCCAGTCACTGTATTTGTGAAGGATCTGCTGGATTAATTTAAAAGGTGCATTCTCATCAAGTAAAGGCAAATTAAAATTATTCTTATTCTTGGCCAGTTTTCCAATCTGGCTTAATAAACTCAAGCCACTTGAGTAAAGCAAAAGTCCCCTCAAATTAATTGTCATTTAACCTTGTTTTGATTTTCACTCTTAGCCCTTTAAAATGCTGTTGTCTTATTTGCCTTGCACTGATGAGTAAGGTATAGATGATAAGGTCTTGATTGTCTGGTCCATGTGTGAGGTGGTAAGGAGGTGAAAACAGCAAGCTGTCCTGCTGTCTGTCTGGTGGTTGCCTGTGACACAAGCATGTGGTCGTCTAAATGGGAACATTGGTCATCTCCCAACCAGTCAGCCTCAGGACAGAGCTCTCATCTTCTCCAGCAGGGGTTAGAGAAGATGCTCTTCAGTATTGGGGTTCTGAAGACTCTGTAATACTGCAAGGAGAATAATCACTCCTGAAGGGACCAAGAAACAATAGTGTTTGATTATCTTCCAATATGTGCTGATGCCAAGGTCTGTCGTGTTTCTGGGTTTTGTTCATATATGATATGAAACCATTTCTCTTCTGTGCCACCTTCATTTATATTTAATTATTTTATCAGTAAAGGGGCAAACCTTAAAATTTTGATTTAGTAGCTGGTGAAAAAAACCCCAACTTATATCAGTGAGAGTTTTTTCTTTTCTGAAAGACAATGCTAATCTGCTTTTGAGAGATGAATAAACAGCATACTAGAAACAGCATATGTGCAGCTAAATTTTAGGGAAAGAAACTGTACAATTGGGAATTTTCTTGAATGTTTAAGTTTACCCACTTTGACTACAGCACTCTGAACATCCCTTTTAATTGACAATGTATATTTTAAGAACATAAAGATTAATTAAACTGCATATTGTCAGTGAAAATAAGATGGCTTTGCCATAAGGTTGTAATCAGGAAGTATCTGCAAGGGAAAAGTCTAGAGTTATTTTTCCTCTTGACTGCAGCTGAAGATGGCTGAGATGTCACAGCTGCTTACTTTTGTAGTATCTATTTCAGTGTGTAATTTAGATGGTCTCCTTCTAATTTCTGCATCAGCACCACGTTGTGGTATCTTGGGGGAGGAAAGAGGGGGAGTGTCTGTCTGTTTTATTACTTGAGGTTTATGAATAAGGCATGTGTTGGAGTCCTGCCAAGGCCACCAAGACTGAGCAGTTTGGGCTGCAGTATCTTTCCTCACCTGGCTGTGGAGTGTTGGGTGGAAGGAGATCTTTTGTCCTTCAGTTCTGGGTTTTTAAAAGCAGGATTTTCAATGTAGTGTGCAAATGATGCTGAGATGGGTCAGTGTAGTTCCTCTCATAAACAGGAGTGATGCCTAGATTTGTGGTGGGAAGCTAGAGACAAAGGGCTTGGTTTAAGTAGAGAAGTTAAGGATGAATCTTCATGAGGAAAGTCCTCCTGATGCTTTGGGTTAGCTGTGATATCTGGTAACTGAGGCTGTGGTTAGTCACCCTCTTGTGAAACGATTTAGTACAACTGGAGATGTTACCAACCCATATTTGTCCATTCAGCCCCACCAGCAGAGACAGGATAGAGCAGAGAGCTCTCTTTAGCTATGTTGTAAAGGCAGCCAGCCAGAGTAGTAGTTTTCTGTTGGTGTTTAAAAAATCGCCAGCTTGGGTTGGAATCTGGTAAGTGCTATTCATCCATCTGCCAGCTCTGAATATTTGAACAGCTGGAGGAGGCAATTTCCTCAGTTGCTGAGCTTGAATTCCAAGAGGGTAAAGTTCTGATAAAGAAAATGCAAGGTGTAGGTTTCACATGTGGTAGCAAGTTAGGAGTCTAAGCTCCAGCTTGACCAGGTAGCATACATTAGAAACATTTGCTGCCTTGTGTGTGCTGGAGCTTTAGAGACTGCATCGGCATGTTGTAACCTGCACCTTCAAATTCTAGTCAAGACAAACCTTTAGGCAAAGACTCCCAAGTAGAACTAACCACAGTCAGCTAGGATATTTTTAAACATCACCAACTTGGTCTGCACTGGATGCTATGTGATGTTTAAAAACATATTGGCCAACCCGTGATTAACGAATGTTTTCTTGTCTGTGTGAATCCTAGAGGTTCAATCCTGCTGATATAAGAGTAATATTTCTGCAGCTCAGAAGGTTCTCGCTGAACTTAGTGGTTGTGTATTTTTCCTGTTTTTGGAGACAGATGCTCAGTTGTAAGTTGAGTGAATTCCAGTGCTTTTAGAAGATGAGGAAGTTCCTTTCCAGTTTCTGTTTCTACATGTGAATTTTAAAAGCTGGCATGATTGTGTATTGGAATCCTGAGGCTGATTGCTGTGCTGCCAGTACTTCTGGAGGGGAACAAAACTTCTTTCCCGATCTGTTGTCTTCAAGAAGTCACAGTGTTCATCACTATTTTCACATGCACAAGCACCCAGAAGCTGGCTTAGCTCAATGGCCCAGAGGCTGAACTTAATGGTTTTGTGCTTCAGGACCTGTCTTACGAGCCTGAATTTATTATGCTGCCTGAGCTGCCAGAATGGGGCTGTCTGAACACATAAAACATATAAGAAACTTCTGGAGGTCTGGGCTTCTGGAGAGCTTCATAAGCTCACAGACTGAGTTGGTCCAGGTAAAGTCCTCCATGTGGTCCTCACGCTGCGCAGTCTGTGTCTCTTTAGTTTCAGGAATTGGAGCATGAAACAAAAAAGATGTGTGTGCAAATGAGCAGGCAGCCAGTTCCAGACTCAAACTTTAAGAGTCATAAAAGCCTTAAATATTCACACAGAAAAGCTTAAAAACCCCTCTATGTGTTGAAGATAAATCCATTATCCCTGTATTCTAAGAAAGTAGTTGGCTGGTCTGAGTGCATTCTGGCATTGCAGTGTCTTGGTGTGACACTGTATGTTACCATAAAAATACATGGTGAGGAGTTAAATCATACTTTTACTTCCTTTCTTTCCATCCTCTTGGGTGGTTGTATTTTGAGTATATTTTTTTGTGAGTACTGAGGTGTTCTTGCCTAATTAGCTTTGGCAGATTTTTCCTGGCATAGAAGAGTCTGTATTCCTCTAAAGTTCTTCTCCTGGTCTTCCTACATAAAAGTAAAATTCTAGATGATTGTGATAAAACACTTATCTTTCAGCTGGAGGAGAGTTAACAGTTGTCTTGAATTTGAAACAAAGAATCTTGTTAAAAATTGCTCTCCTTTCCCAAAGGAAGGAGACTTGGTTCATTCTGGTGGAGATGTCTTTAAAACCTGGTCTTGAATTTACCCAGTATGTATCTGAAGTGGTTAGAAAACTGGTAACAGCGGCTTAATTACCAAATATATGTAGGTTCAAGCCACCTCCATATTTTGCAGTCCTACTTGCTAGATGCACAGTCATTCAAATGTTCTCATGCCTGGGAAGTTGATAAACTCTAGGGCAAGAGACAGGCTGTAGGGACAGATCAAAACAACTTCAAGGTTTGCTGTCTCATTTTTGCAGTGACCTCTGTTATAGATGGTATCAAATTCACAGATCCTCAGAACTGGGACTGTCAACCACAGTTCCCTCCTGGCTTTCTCAGCAGCCAGCCCACTGCTGTGGAAGGCATTCTCTCAGTGGAGCTGATTCCCCCCCAGTCTCAGCAACCACAGTGAAAAGGAGGCGTTAATATTAGGCCTGGCTTTTTGAGGAGACAGGAAGAAGAAATAAACCCTTGAAACGACCTGCCTTCCCCTACTCTTGTCAACGAAGTATTTAGGTCTGGCCATTATGGTGAAGAACATGGAATATTTGTCTGAGCTAGCTTGTTCTTGAGTAAACATGATGGTGTCTGGAGTGATTGCTATTTGTGCAGTGAGAAATTGTAGGGAAATGGAAATCCAGCATGGCAGGACCTTGATCAGCATATGCAGACTCGCCCAAGTGCCTTGAGATAGCTATCAAGGGAAAGTTTTACCTATGGTAGAGCAAAGGAAAGTCAAGTGCAAGATGTGCAAAGCCAATTAGGGAGAAGAAAGACTGTTTTATAAGGTGTATTCTGCTTTCTGCTATGAGGGTGAGAGGAACCAAAGTTGCTCACCAGAACAACTTGTCATTATTGCTGTAGACTGTATTGCCTATGTTGAGATAACATGCTATTGTTGCTCATTTTTAAAACCTGTTCATGTTAGAAAATAAGTGCAAACTTCTGGGGTTTTTGCCATGAAGTACTATTTTGGACTATAAAGATTACTTACTTCAACATCATATATTGTATAATAATTGTTTTGGGTTGTATGTGTTTCTTATGGTACTTGTTTTGTAGCCTGTGGGCTGTACTTCAAGGACACCTTGCCCCAGTACAGATCCTGTTTGCAAATTGAAGGGTAGAGGGCATTTTGCATGGGTGGGAACACTTGCTTTCTTCAAAATCAGGCATTTGTTTTTCTAGTTACAGGAAAAGTATATATATTAATTTATATAAATATTCTTTTGCAGCCCATGAAAACCACTATAGAGCTGTATTTTGCCTTGGAGTGGGAACTGGTGACTCTTACTGCCTGTTAAACTCCTTTTAATCAATTTAGTTTATTTGGACATGTATTCTTGGTCTAAAAATTTTAAATGTTGATAGCTAACTTTTACCGTAAAGTTCAGTGTAACTTTGCGAATGCCATAACTGCCAGAAAGGGAAGTCTGAAGCTGAGAAGTGCCTGCTCGCCTGAACGGAGCTGGTGGGATTTCAGCTCTGGTCACAGTTACAGGCTTCCTTTTTCAGATCTGATGTGCCTTGGCTTACGTGCTCAGGGTTTTATAAATAGCAGTTGAGGTTGTATAATACTGAAATGACTGCAAGTAAAGGAGACAGGGACAAATGCATTTTCCATTAGCTGAATAAAGCGTCCATTTAGTTGTGTTAAATTGGCGTGGAAGAACTGGGAGCGGTTTGTGGGTTATTGATTGGCTCCATGGCCGGGCAGCAGGCTGCAGCTGACAAAAGTCCCAGAGGGGCTGTTCACTAATCACAGATAAGCAAAGAGAGGTTTAGTCTGGTGATAACACTCACAATTAACAGCTTGTCCCCTTCTGCAGCTGCCCAGCTTGGGTAGGGGCTGTCTGCACGGGCGTGTGCCCTCTCTGGGCAGGAGACCTCTGCCCAGCCCCTGGTATTTCCCTACCAATGGGCGTGCCCCTTGTTTAAGGCTTCAAACCTCAATGAATAAATGGTAGCACATAACTACACATTGTTGTCTATTAAGACAACTTGTTTCCATTCCAAAGTGTCAGCTTTTCTGAAGTAAGCTTCAAATGTGAAGCTCCGCTCTTAGATGTCAGAAAATTGAATGCATGATACCCAGTGAGTGTGTCTGTAAGGCATTTTCAAAGGTTATTTTTGTTGTAGGAGAACATGTAGTAAAATCCAACTTTTTATGGGAAGCACAAAGCAGATGGAGAATTTTGATGTTAGGGACAGGTATATAAGGATGGTGGAATAGTTTGATGGAAGAGGAAAAAGCAAAGTAAAGAAGTTGCAGAAGTATTTCAAGTCTGGAAGCAATGGAGGTTTTCTCCACTGGAACAGAAATAGGGTAGGTAAAAGTTGAGATGGGGAGTTGGGCAGAGTGGCAGTGGTGGATGATCCATAAGGGATGTGAAAGGGTTAGGTTTGACTAGATCTTGAATTGCAAGTCTTGGGTCTTTAGAAGTAAATATAATAGATAATTGTCAGGATTAAGAATTTTCTGTGAAGAAGTAGGAATTCAGTTGATTCATGGGAAAAGTAGCCAAGATATTATCAGAGACAAGCTGGACAGATCAGTTTAGGAGGATCCCAAAGTAGAACAGAATCAGCAAATTGCCTTGGTTGGAAAGGATCTTTCAGATTGAGTCCATCCATCAACCCAATTCTGATAAGAACCATCACTAAACCATTATCTCTAAGCTCTGTGTCTACCTGTCCCTTAAATCTCTCCAGGAATGGTGCCTCAACCACTTCCCTGGGCAGCTTGGTTTAATGATTGTTAACTCTTTCTGTGTCAAAATTTTACCTGATGTCCAGTCTACCACAAATTTATCCAAAATACCACAAAGAGGATGGGAAAAAACCCAACAAAGCCACATTGTGTTCATGCTTTAGATCTTTGAAAGGACAGAAGGAGACCGAATTCAAGTAACTTGAGGTTCACCACCAGCTGGGATGCAGGACAAGTAAAGATGTTTCCAGCTAGTCTGTATTGCATCCTATCAAAATGAGAGTGATGGTTTTAATTGTTACAGACAAAAATGTATCCCTGGGACATCCTCCCTGGTTTTGGAGTGACACCAGCGATTAACTTGGCTTGGTTTAACGTGCAGCCAGCTTGCCAGACTTGTAATTGCACAAGTTTTAATTTCCCAAAAGAGAGAAAACAGCCTTTTCTGCTTTCAGAAGAGTTTCAGTGGAAGAAACTATGATTGCTGTGTGCTCTGGGAATGAGATACTGTTATTCCCCAGCTAGATTGTATCCTGATTTCTTTAATAACAACAAGGTGTCCACCACATCTGGAGGCCGTTTATTGTGTCACTTCTAAAAATGATTAGAGGGAATTGCTCACCTCTGTATGACAGGACAGCACAAGTATTTTTTTCTTCATGGCCTGCTCTGTTACCTACTATGCTGAAATTGGTTTTGCCCCTTTGAATTTTTTTCCAACCAGCAAAACTTTTGTCCCATTGAAACACTCAATTTCTTTTAAGTAAAAATAAAGGATTAAAGCTTTCAGTACCAATCAACTGCAAAGAGATTGCCAGCCTAGAAGTGTACTAATGTGGTCACATGTGACAATGGTGATTCTGCTGCAGAAACCTTCAAGGTCTATCTCAGCTGGGCTAATTCAGGATCTCTGCAGTCCTGGGCAGCTTTCAGACTAGAGGATCTGTGGTCAAGTGACAGGAATGCTATTGATTGATGTGTGGTACTCATTTGCACCCTACTTCAGATGGTGCCTGCTGCTGTGTCTTTGCTCTTTCTGTTCCAAATGAAGGGAAGTGTGGATATCCAGTTTTTTCTATTAGGACTCCCTTCAGGTGCTGCTTCAGGGCAATGTGAAGTTGTCCTACCATAGAAAAGAAGCAGATGAAGGTTCCTCCCTTTCTGTTGCACTAGAGTTTGAGGCTTGATAAAGCTGGTCTTTTCCTCAGTCCATTTACTGTCAGTGTGTGAGAGAGACACAAAGGTGCCTTTTAAGTATTGAATTGTTTTAACACTGTATATATTAGAAAGAAATTCTTTACTGTGGGGTGGTGAGACACTATCCCAGGTTGTCCAGAGAAGCTGTGGATACCCTTTTCCTAGAGGTGTTCAAGGCCAGGATGGACAAAATTGGGGCAACCTGGTCTGATGGGAGATGTCCCTGCCCACAGCAGGGGGGTGTTGGAACCAGATGATCTTTGAGGAGTGCAATTATTTTTTAGATGTGCTGGGAGGAGGCAGTATGTGGGAAACCTAACTGGATTATTTCACTGATGTCTTAATTTACATGCTGTACATGCAATGCATTATATACTATTAATTCTTAATTTCTCTCTTTAAATGAACCTGATTATGTAAAGAGCAATCTTCCTGTCCTCCCAGGCCCTGCAGGCTGTAGCAGAGGGGAGTGTGTTGAGAGCAGAAAGCGATACTTTGGTCTCTGCCCTCTGGAGAGCCGCAGTTGGAACCTCCTGAGGAGCAGCCCCCACTCCCCAAGGCTAGGACGTGAATGATAAATGTCTGTTTGGCAAACTTATTAGTAAAGCCTTTGCACACTTGGCTAGTTGTATCCTGTTTCCTGGAAGGCTGCCAGACAGAGGAGAAATGGAAACGTAATGGATTGCAGGTTGGGTTCAGGTTATTTTTCCTGTTGGTTGGTTGCAAAGGGGCTGAATAAACAGGAGGTGGGAGAACTCTTGGCTATTTGAAGTCACGCAAACCTTGCTCTGCCTCAGCTGTATTTTGTTTCCACGGCTCTGGAAGTTGAGTTAGTGACACTTGATGAGGCTGGGGAAGGCGATTCAACTGGATTTAGTTTAGCTTTTTTAAAACAAATCATAATCCCCAGCCTCTTTGAGGGGGAAGAGAGAAGTTGTAGCAGATGCCTGAGGAGCTACCCACTAGCCCGATTCACGTGGAGCCTCGGCAGAGCCCCAGCCAGAGCTGCCTGATGTACATTTAATGGGGCTGCTGCTTCTTAAAGCATGTGGTAGGTTATTGGCATCAACAAGCAGCCTTGGAGTGACAAAACAATTCAGTGCTATAGCCCCAGTTAAATTATGCATGATCTAAGGGTTTCTCTTCCAATATTTTGTATGGTTTTCAAAATAAACACATGTTCTTCAGATCACTGGACCTCTGATGTCAAGAACCCAGCATGTTTCATCGATATTTCTTTGTTTATGGTGAACTTAGTTGGAAATTATTAAGAAGAAAGCCATGAATTAGTGCAAACCTTTCTCCACATCCCTCCAGATAAAGGCAATACAGTTGATTCCAGCAAGTACTGACAACAGAAACCAATTTGATGGGAGTATTTAGTTGCCATCTGGAATTTTTCATTCATGTTAAAAAATTGAAGTATTTGAAAAATCATGTCTCAGCTCTGAAATCCTGAGGTTGTTTGCAAATGGAAGATTGAAAGAATAAGCATACATTGGTTATTTAAATTTTTTCTTCCAGTTTCAGAACTTTTTGGTTATACACAAACCTCTCAGGCAGATGCTTTGCAGCAGCCTGGAGATGGCTTTTTTAAGATAAGCAGCTGACATTTAAGCATTCTTGTAGTGGTGTCGGAGCCATAGCTGTGGCAATTGCATGGAAATACAAGGACTAAATTCTAAATTCTAACAAACTTTAACAAACGGTAGTACCAGTTTGCTAAAATTAAGTAACAGTTGCTTGCTTGCATGAGAAGCTGTCTTTTTCTCCTGCCATTTATAAATAAAACCATGTACCTTTGATGAACAAAACTAGCATCCCCTCTATCAGGCAGCATTTTATTAAATCATTAATTCTGTTGCAAGCAGATTTATGCAGGCATTAAATGCTTTGGCTAATCTCTTATGTAGTTAGGCTAAGATAAAAATGTAATAACATTGCTGTGTTCTGGCAAGATGATGCTTTAGATGATGCTCTTGTCATTTCCTTCATTTGTCTCTTTGAAGTAATATTTTCCCCTTAGTGTGGCTGGCTTACCTCACGCTGTAACAGCAGAGGTGGGTTTTAGTATTCTGTAACCTTTGCTAAAGCACATGAATTGGTTTTTAATTATTAACATGTCCTGATTGTGCATAGTATTTCCACCAGATGATTCCATTGTACAACCTTCTCCAGCGTCATTTTTGCTTCGCTTGGCTGTGAAACCAAGTCTGAAAGCAAATCCTGTGGCTGAAGTGATGGCATCTTTTGGCAGCTGTGGGTTACCAGGTGTTCTGTGTTACTGTCTTTTGTAGCCTTAATAAAATAACTCCTGTCACAGCTATTGGCAGCCAACAAAGGCTGGACCTCACAGGATCTGCTAGTCAGGATGGAGGAGAAAAACGCTGAAGGAAAAAAGGAGTTGGGGGAAGGGGAAATGGAGTGAGGAAAGAGGGAATAAGCTATTTGGAAGCAGCTGTTTTGGCTGCTGTTCCTGCTTTCCTGCTTTGTGTTCTGCTGTGTCTCCTGTATTTATTACTTTTAATGTCATGGTGGTTTTCACAATTTACTTTGTGTTAGTGTTTATCAGTTTAAAACTGGCTATGTCTTGAATGAGAGTGAGTATGGATGAGGATCTTCTTCCCTTTTTCCTTTCCCAATTAATTTTTCTTTCCTAAAAAGCTGGCTAAATAGATGAAATATTCCCAAGATGATGTTTCAGTAATATCTGCATGTATCCTGACAGTTGTTAACCCTGTGAACATACTGCCTGCCTCCTCACATAAACCTCTTCCTGCCCAGTGCTATCAAACAGCTATTTTTACTTAACTGCATATTTTTTTTTAGAAACTCCTGTATAAACACATGGCTGCCAGAGCATGTATTTCAGCAAAGCAACACCGAAATCTGAAGGATCATGTTACTAGTTGATAAATGCACTTTTCAAACCTAGAAAAGAAGATTTTTTTTTTGCCATATGAAGATTTTTTTTATTGTTCTGGGGGGTGCTTTTTCCAGGGTGTTTGTGAAAGTGTGTCTGTGAGGCTGAGTGGTTAAAAATGTGCAATGACTAAAACAACTGTTGCAAACTTAGAATATTATTAATATAGTATAATCAAATAGAAAATGCTGAATTGCCTACAAGATTTAATATATCAGTGACTTTCCTTGTTACACAGCTGTAGAACTACTGTATTATTTCCTGACTGAAATTATTATTGCAATTTTTTTCCAGGCGACTGGCTGGCAATGACCTTTCTTTTATCCATCCAAAGGCCTTGTCTGGGTTGAAAGAACTCAAAGTTCTGTAAGTAATCAGGTTTTAGAACTTCATGGCTAGTTGTATGCTGTTTTAGAGCACAGCCTCTTTACTCTTCTCTGCTGCCTCCCCCCACAGTTGCAACTCTGAGCTGTTACTACTTTATAAAGCCTGCTGTACGTGGTGATGATGATCGCTTGGTGAATTTGACTAAACTGTAATTACCATGTTTAATTAGAATAATTACTTGCTTCTGAAGTATATCTTAAGCACCTACTGTGAAGCAAAAGAGTCCCATGAAGCAAAAATTCTAAAGGTGACATGTAGAGCTTTTTGTTACTTTCCACCCTCTCACTCCAACAGGTACCCTGATGTGATCAGGTAGTACTTAGAGGTATGGAACACTGTTTGACCTTGAAATCATCCCCTAACAGTGACAGAAATAATTTACATGCTTCTTTAGATGAAAATTGCTCAGTAAAAAAAAGTTAGAATTTTATGCCCTGTTTCCCATGTTCTCAGTTTTCTTTTATGAGATAAGAATACTGATTTCAGCTGTTTTCCCATAGCTAAACATAAAAAGACCTTTCTGTTGTTTTGGGGTTTTAAAAACCTGTATCCAGAAACTGTAGCATTTATGCTGATGTAATATTTTCAGTTCCTAGTAAGGTAATAGTTAATTCAATAGGCATTAAAAAACCTTAGTGGAAAAAAAAAGGAAGAACAATAAACAAACAGTGTAATCAGGGTATAAATAAGGAAACTGAGCATCTGTAATGATGCTTAATTAATCTGATCCTTTCTATGTTGAGTACAGAGTCAGGGCCTTTGAAGGTATCTCTACTAGGATACTCAGCACTGGGTATCTGAAATTCTAGAGGTTCTTGGAAATCTAGGGCTTGGATATTAATTAACAGTAAACTTCCTTGCCCACTTGAGTTTTACGCCACTATGCACCAAAATCTAGTAATACTTTTATAATGTATAATAAATATTTTATAATCTCTCATTCTCTTTATAAAACGACTCATCATACAATGATATGTGGACTTAGAAGTTCTTAAAAAAAACTAATATAGCTTAATTCTGCTTGGTTCTAGTTTCAATCTGTGTCTTTTTTAATGTTGCTCCCTGATGTGCTTTGTTGTGACCACGCTTTGTAAGTGAGATAGTTAATGCATTGCATATTGATGTGGCTTTAAGAAAAATTAGAGGTTTGTGTCTTTTGTTAGCATATAAAGCATGATTTCACAAGAAAATAACAAAATATCATTCATTGTAGCAAATTTTGCTAGTGTCAAATTACTCAACCTCTTCAGTGAATTCCCAGGGGATTATCAGTATGTTATATCAGGGACTTGTTCTCTGACAGTTAATGGAGTTAATTAATGAGTTGTAAATAAAATGGGCTGTTTTCTTGTTTCATTATTGCCTTTGGATATCTGGTCATAACAATTCTTTGTGCTTTCATGTAAACTAGAAATCTTTAAAACCCTAACGAGTCCACAGGCTCTTCTGTCACCTCTGCTGTTGATGAAGTTTAATGTCACATTCTTCTCTGCTAACATGGTGGATTTTTATAGAACCCTCCAGAACAATCAGCTGAAGACTGTACCTAACGAGGCCATCAGAGGATTAAGCGGTTTACAATCCTTGTAAGTTTTCTTACTTTGCTTTTGTCCTCGTACTGTTCTCAAAGTGCCACTTTTAGTCACTTGGTACATTTGCTTCATTCTATAGAGTTTTGACATAGAGTTGTGTAGGTGTAATAACATACCTGTGCTTTCTGATTCTGCATTTGCAACTGGAGGCAAGTTTCTCAAGTAAACACCATAAAGAACTTTGTTATCTTTGGCAGGGTGACCCAAATCCAAATTCTTTCAAAACCCAAACCCAGGTTACCAGGTTGATGGATAAATGCAGTGATGGTGGAATTAAACGTTTGTCATTCTTATTGCATGCCCTAAGGTGTTGAAGCAATTTTCAAATGTTGTGCAAAAGTGAATCATGTGCAGGGCTTTTATAACTGGAGGAGGAAAAGGGGCTTCTGGGAAGGAGCATTGTTTGAGACACGCAGAGTATTGGTTTTACTGGGAGGTGTTGAAATTGCACAGGCAGTTATGAATGCCTCAGCCATTATTGCTAGTTGGTCATAGGATATTTCATACATGCTTGTACTATCTCATGGCTTGTTATGTTTTATAATGCATCTTAATCAGCCCTTAATATTGCAGCTCACTAGGTGGTAGATGCTTATCTCCATGATGAGGAGGCGGAGGGGGAATGGCTTGAAAATTATTCCTCTTCTCTGCTTGTCTACAGAGAGAGAGAGAGAGAGAGAGAGCAGATGACACCTCAGTGCCAAAATTGATGTTTCTGGTCTAAGCTCTTGTTTCTTCTTGTGTTACATGAGCTTACGGAATAATTTTGCAAAAATAAAACAAAAAATAAAGGGATTAGTTTTGCAAAATAGCTTTGCAAACTTACTGCACAGCTTTTGCAGAGGTGCTTTCTGCATTCCCTAAAGTTGGATCCTGGCCACTACCTTCTCAGTATTCCCACCTTTTCCATCTGGAGCCAGCCCAGCCGGCAGCACGAGGCAGAATGAGATTGGTGGTTGGGAGTGGGGACGTGGCATTTCCCAGTGTAGCCCCAGTACAGCCCTGGCCTGCTCACCAGCTGGCATCTCCAGCCAGCACAGGAAGCACCCAGCTTCCAGCAGGAGAGAGCAGCCAGTTCTGATGCCACGTGTTGATGTGGTACTTTCTAGGTTTTTGGACCCAAGGACAGGATAGCTGCAAGTTTCCATGTTTCAAGTTTTAATATCCATGTTTCCCTATTTGTTTCACTGTGAGTGTAGAAGGGAGAACACCTTGGTCTGAGGGCTGCTGTCCACTTGGAGCAAAAACCATGCAATGTGATATAAATCCTTCAGATTACACAATGTGAATAATGCTTCAGTAATTATTTATTAAAAAAAAAGAAGGGAAAAACAAAAAAGTACCAACAAAACTCCTTCCAGGCTTCCTGCCTTTCTGTGATGCCAGAAAAAACCCTACTTTTGTAAATACTTTTGTTGTCTACAAATCATCCATTTCATCTTTGATGAGCATGCTTTTTTCTCTATTTATGTACAGGTTTGTTTTATAATTAAAACTTAAAATATTAAATCTCCCATTGCTGGTTTTATGATGATTTCATGTGCAAAAGGAAAGGGCCATGGTTAAGGGAAAAATAATGAGTGTGTAAGTTAAGCCAGCATCTCTCTTTAAAAAAAAAATCATAAATTTTGAATATGATTGGAAAGATGATTACGTTAGAGCCATATAAAAAGAGCAGATGTCTTAGTTGTTCAAAAAAAATGAAATGATCATGTAATGTTGCATAATTTAAGAACTAGAACTACTTGCCATAACATTATTGTTACTAAAATGTAATAATAGCAGTTTGAAATGTGGTGAGTTCTCCCTTTCTGGGAGCTTCAATTTTTGTAGGCACATGATAAATTGCATCAATTTTAGGAAGGTGAAAAAGGAGGAAATTGGGTTGATAAGTAGCAAGCTGTTTGTTATCTCTTCTTCAGAGGAAAAGCAAACTGAAACTTCAGAATAGCTGTTTGAAACCATAGAATCATAGAATGGTTTGGGTTGGAAGGGACCTTGAAGCTAGTTCCAACCCCCCTGCCATGTGCAGAGACACCTCCCAACTAGACCAGGTTGCTCAGTGCCTCATCCAGCCTGTCCTTAAACACCTCCAGAGAGGGGGCATCCACAGCCTCTCTGAGTAACCTGTTCTAATGTCTCACTACCCTCACAGTGAAGAACTTCTTTCTTTTATTCAGCCTAAATCTACCCTCTTCCAATTTGTATCCATTGCCTCTAGTATCAGGCAGTCTGGAATTTGTTGGATCTTCAGAAGGATACACTGATCTGTGGGTCAGGCTTTGGATTGTCCCCTCTGTCCTTGAGAAAGATGCTGTTCAGATCACCACAGTGTGTTAGAATTGGCTGCAGTTATAGAATCATAGAATGTGTTGAGTTAGAAGGGAACTTCAAAAGTCATCATAGTCAACCCCCTGAAGTGAGCAGGGGCATCTTTTAACTAGATCAGGTTGCTCAGAGTCTCATCAAACCTGGCCTTTAACGTCTCTAGGGATGATGCCTCCACCACGTCTCTGGGCAATCTCTTGCTGAAGAACTCTTTCCTAATGCCCAATCTAAATTTGCCCTGTTCCAGTTTAAAACCATTGCCCCTCAAATTTTTTTGAGACAGGAATAGTCAGAAATATGAGGAATTTTTCATGTACAATTTGTTTCCTTCATCAGAATCCATTTCTGTCATTTTAAAAAATTTCCAGAAAACTTTCAATTTATTGCATAAGTCATAAAATTCCAGCATATTTATGCCTATCCCTTTCTAAGGTAGGGAGAAACTTCTGGCAAAGGAATGTACAATTGATCCTCTGGATGTTGTGTGTGAGCATGGAAATGTAAGTGTCAGTGTATTGTTTTATTACTTTAAAAAAAAAAAACTGAGGGGTTTTTTTTCTTTCTTTCTGAAGGAATTTGTGCCAAAAATGGATTTAAAGCTCCTGAACTGCTCTGACCTTTTTCTAAAACAAATAACTCTTTTCAGAATGTATGTTAGAAAACTTGCTCCTGCCTTTTTAATACATGCTCTCCATCCAAACTCTGCAAGTTTAAACATCACTTAACTGACTCTCTTCTGGCAGTGTCCCAGTTTGCTCACAAAGAGGCTTCAGGGGGATTTTTTTCTCGGTGAAGACACAAATTACTTGCTCATAAAACTTTATAGTATATTGATAATCATTCAGTTTGCAGCTCCCATAGAACTCTCCTGTTTCTCTCTTGATGTGCTCCACTTTCTATCTGCGTAGGAAGGATATTGCCACACTGTATGTATTAACAAGCCCAGTAAACATACCTGGGTGGAAAGAAAGGAGATGGTTACAGGAGCTTTATGATCTCTCATGTTTATATTCTGTGTGGCGAGCAGCCAGCCTGGTTCAGAATGCTAAACAACAGCTCTTCATTTTCTATTTACATTGGATATTTTCCCAGCTCTGCCCTCCAAAAGAGTTACAATGGAGTCCCTATTTATGGGGGTGGAATTCAGCAAAGTGAGGGAGTTTCACGGGGTGGAAACTCACTCTGTAGCACCCCAAAGAAGTTTATTCTCCCATTGCAAAATGCCTTGATATACAGGGCCATAGGGCCGCTCTATGGGCCAGAAAGCAGTAGTGTTCATTGCTTTTGTAGTAGAAATACCTGTAAAAAATGATCTTCTCAAATGCAAACAGTATTCTTGTTAGCTTTACTATGCAACATCAACAGTATTTTTGTTATTGCATGGCAGTGAAATGGTGTACATTGTACTTGAGATCTGGAAATGGTGTTGGGGAGGTTTATGTGCAATCCAAAGGTGATATGGAGAACCAAGCATTGGGCAGTGTGTTCAGAGCCTGGAAGGACCAGGGAAACCATTTCAGGGCATCAGTTCTAGAAATGCTTTAGCATATTTAATTGCAGCAACATTTTTTGGTAACCACTTATTCTGAACATTAAACCAGGATGTGGAGATGTGTAAAATGGTTCTGTAAACTGCAGCAGCTTCTCACATTGCTCTAATTCATCCCAGAAACCAGCTACATATGAATTTTAAGTTGTAGCGCAGAACAGTATAATCCTCAGTGTGTGATGAATACTGGAACTGTATTGTTTAAACAAAAATTTTTCAGATGCTTTGGAAAGGAGATCTGTGTTCCATTTCCTTTAAACTCAAAACATTTTAGTGGGTGTTTGCCATCAAATCCAGGAGTAATTTCTGAAGGCTTGTCAATAGCTACTAACGTCTCAGAGACAATTTATTATACGTGTAGCTGAGGCATCAGGGAGGTTGTGTCCCTGCACTTATGTAGACAGTTTTAGAGCCCCCTACAGAAGTCATTCAAAGTACTGGAGCTAGGCTGTGGTGCCAGATTCCAAAACTGTGGGTGCTGGGAGTGTGCCAGCCTGGTGCTCAATGGTGATAGCTCCTGCTGTTCTCGGTGTGTGGGTGTTGACCTGGGCTGCAGGGTAGGTGCCTTCATGTGTATGGTCAGCAGTGATGTTCTGCGGTCTCCAGCAGCTCTGGCTGTGCAGCCTCTGCTGTGGGATCAGAACCAGTTCTGCTGTCTGCTTTCCTATCTCAGAAGGCTGGAGCCAGGCTCCAGGCAGGATGAGACAGGAGACATGAACGTGCTGAACTGGAATGGATTTCATTTTCTGGGAGAGGGAATTGGCCCAGGCAGCAGACTGAGATCCTAGTGTGGGATTGAAGGAAATGAGAGAAGGATCTTGCTATGCGGGGTAAGAATGTGCAGTAAAGGCATGAGGAGAAAGGAGGGAGGTATATTTCAGTCAGGAAACACTTGTGTGTTGTAGCATATGTGTGTTACTTGCTATGGCCTTGCATTTGTAGCTTTTTCTTATTTTAGGGAGGATTCCTCATACAGATCAAGTTACACATTTATCAGTGAGAAAAACCAAAACTCGAATCAAACTTGGAAACATAATGAAACCGCACAGCATTAAGTAGTAATTCACAGTGGTGACAATTTTAGTAACATAAACCATAAGCACATTGAAATGAAATAGAAGGCAAGGTCCCTGAATGTGGAGAGGACAATGCAAACACTGTCTTGTGTCAAAAAATACACAGTTCTGTTTTCTGATTTGTCTTGAAGAGTGTTATATGGCTTCTGTGGATCATTTTGTGGTTTTGGATTACTGAGTTTTGAAGGACAGGGGTAATCTGTAAGGATAGTTTTGTCTAGGAGACTATGGGAGATGTTAACAGCAATGACTAGATGATATTAAGAAACATTACATGATTGAACTAGATGTGCTGAAAGGGCTGTTCCAACCAAGGCAAATCTATGATTCAGTAGTGTTATGTGTATTATATGGCATTATATGTCATATGTTCCTTTAACAGTGACTGGTGGTTTTTCAGCTAACCAATTTATTATGGATTGTCTTCAGAGGTATTCCGATTCCCTGCTTTGCTGTAATTAAGAAGGGTTAAGTGGTCCAGCCCTCAGATGAGCCTATATTAAGCTTTAGGAATAAGCTGTTGACAGTTGGAATGGAAAAGGAAGAAATTCACATGCATTTTCTTCTAACCTGCAAAACAAACTTAAATACGCTGAATATGCTTTTCTCCCTTGCATTTTTTTTAAAAGAATATGTAAGAGTTCCCCTGTGTGTGTTTAATTGTGCTGAAAAATCTTTAAATATGCAGCAGTTACAATACACTGCTTTGTGAGCTTTACATACTTGCTGAATGACAGGACTCTCATTTTTCTATGCTGTGTTCACCTTTAGAAACTGGTCTGGTTTTCTGTAAAGTGAGATGTGGGTGTTTCTTATGAGCTTCAGGAATCTCTGGGATGCTTGTAGGTTTGGGGTTTTTTTAATGGTCTGAGTTTGCTTAAGGGATTGCTGATGCTTAAATAAAAATCGGGAAATTACTTAGAAACTGAATGATCAAGACTTTAACCAGGTTGGTGGAGGCTACACAGCATGTGGGTAATTTGCAGCAAGCTTGGAGTGAGCTCTGACTGATATCTTCTTAAACATCAAAATGGAAGACATAGATGTGCTGGTGGTTGAAATAGCTTAGGCTTGTAGTGTTGTTTTCTGAGGGCTGCTGTAAATTTGTCCTTGAATAAAGTAAATCCTTGTATTGATGTTCTCAACACGAGGCAGAGAGCCAGTGCTTGATAAAGTGAGCAAACGTGCTGAGTATTTTAAAGTGCCTCTATTAACATGGTGGGTTTATTACCTGCCTTTGTAGCCGAATTTCTCAGGTACCAGCCTTATCAGTGCTCAGCTTTGAAACCTAAAAATCTGCTCCAGTGTTATTTGAGTGATTTCTTTGTGGTTTTTGAAGGAGCGCTTTAAAGAGCAAAGTTCTCCTAACAACTGCCATTGAGCAGAAGTGGTTTAGCTTAAGAGTTGGGAGTCATTTTCCTGTTGTTAATAACAATGTTAAACTCCTGCTATGAGTACAAGGCTGTTCAAATTTCCCAGGCGATGAAGTCTGAGAGGCAGATACTGGCCACAAATGAGAATAATTGAGGCTGGGATAGTATCCCAGACACATCTGTGGTGGTCCCATCTTCCCAGGGAACTAGTGTTAACAAAACACGTGGCAGCAGTACATTCACAATAAATAGCAGTACTAGAATGATGATATTGACTACCTGGGCTTCATCCACCAGCCTGCTCCTGGCAGGCCTGGACTGAGATTTTTAGTGAAGAGCTTAATAAAAACATGAGTTTCAATGATAATGTACTGTTTATTTACATTACTATATAAGCATAATGAAGGTATCTACATGTGTATTAGACTTCAGAACATTAATTTGAATTGCAGTTGGAGTTCACGTTAGTTTTAGTTTTCTTCAGTCTGAGTTGTCTGAAGACCTTAAAGTTACTGCATTCTTTTCTTGTATCAAAAATACATCAGATACTGATGATGCAAGAGCTGCTGAATGTACAGATTTCTGTCATCCTCCTCCTCTTTCTTCTTGTGGAGATGGGAGTTTGTGTGGGGAGAGAACCTGATAGGCAATAGAAGTGAAGACAACAACTCCGCAAGTGAACTCTGTATTTATAGACTAAGATGTAAAGGTCTCTCACAAGCCAATGCCTATAGGGAAGATGGAATTGGAGTAGCTTCTGAAAGGTTAAGGAATTCAGGTACGTGCTGGGAACATGAATTTAAAGAACATAGTTTTATCTTTAACACTTCAATGGAAAAACACAATCTCTGTAAAAGTTCAGTCCAAGCAAAGAAAAGTATTTGTACATTGCTCGTTATTTAGGCTAGTGAATGCTCACTTATCCCACCTTAAAGACGAGGTGTGGCTCTTAGTTATAGCATTTAGTGAAAGTTGTGAACTATTTTGTATTGACTATTCAGTTGATTCAGAGAGTGCACTGAACATAACGTGGAAAAGCTTTGACTGGAAAAGAAATAAAAAATAATGTGGCATGTAGGGCTTACACTAAGAGGTGTGAAGGAACACAAAATATCAACGTGTCTGAATTTGGTAAAAATAAGTCTTGAGGTATGATGAGTAATATGGGAAATCCAGAAGGGTCTATTATCTTTTCCATCACTCGCTTTTTCCTCTGTGGCTGAGCACTCCACTTGTTGCTTTGTGTCCATTCTTCCTTGGTCATCTTGTGCTTTATCAATGGGAGAGGAGGAGCAGGGCTTGAGACTTTGTTGGATCGTTTTGTTTTCCAAAGTCTGCTGGTGTGAATGGAATTCAGCAAGAAACATAATGAAAGCACTAACACAGACTGAGGGCTGACTCTAGAATATTACGTCGGAAAAAATAAGGAGGAGGGGCAGGGAGAAATTGGGGAGAGAAGACTCAGATATGTTTATTCTACTGTAAAATAATCCTTTTGATCTTCAGGGAGGTGTGTGAATTTAGGAGAGAAGAAAGACAGGTAATTTCAAGTTTGGGTGTTGTTGGTTGTTTTCTTTTTTTTCCTCTGAAGCAGAGCCGCAGGCTCTTTTCCTTACCACCCTCCCCCCCGTTACTGCTTTTTCTTTATTATCATCAGGCATTTAATTTCTCTGAAATCCAGTCTCAGTGCATCCTAAAAGCATTCAAACACACCTACACACCTGTCAGACTATGGGTCAAATGATAAGGGGGTGCTAGTGGATCAACCATGAAAATTAGCTCTTTAATGTACAGCTTTAGAGCTAGTGCCACTTACTCAGCTTTGCAGAGAGCCTCTGACTGCAGATAGTTTTATAAGTTTCTACCATATTGTCATATTTGTTACTTAATTTGACTTCATTATATGAATATTCAACTCCTCACTCTTCTCCCTAATAATTTGAAATATATAATCCTTATGCATCAAGACAACAAAGCTCTCTTTCACAGAAAGGTAAAGTGCATTAATTCTCAATCAAGTTTGTCTTCTCCCTCTGAATTCATGTTCTTAAGTGCTGGGGTCCAGAAGAACTATTCACTACTATTTAAGCTGCTCTGTCTTCCTGGGGACAAACGCAGTGCAGTCACACAGTCCACTCTGCCAGCCCAGAGAGGGCTGGGATGGATGGCTTGAGAGGGATGTTCTTAAACCAACCCAGCGAGACTTTCAAGTGCATGTCTGTTCATGGCTGTAGAAACACAATGACTGCTTAATATAGCTCGAAACCTGCACTGATTTGTATTGTAATCAACATGGATGCTAATGGAGGAGCCTGTATGTGCTTTGTCTCCCCAGACAGCAGTGTGCATACCCTGGCTGCTACACCAGTCACTTCAGAGCTGTTATGCAAGGTGGTTTTTTCCATGTTTGCAGCAAAGTCGCCACAGTTGAAGTGTGTTGACCTAGAGAAGACAGTATCTAGGGCAGGGGACACTCAGATTTTGCCTATGCTGCCTCAGATGGATTACACTTCATTTTTTTCACTTCCTGGGTTAGCACTGTAGAGCTTCCATTACTGTTAGAAGAATAGTATTTTATTAATGTTTTGTTCCTTCTTGTGTCATCTCTTGCTGCTGGTTGTTCCTGGCACCTCTGTTTGTGTCAATCCAAGCTTAAATTTAGGCATTGATTTGATTTTGCCCCCAACATCTGGTT
This sequence comes from Turnix velox, assembly GCA_013400935.1. NCBI lineage: Eukaryota > Metazoa > Chordata > Aves > Charadriiformes > Turnicidae > Turnix > Turnix velox. Next base: position 51,940 of record VZTY01030276.1, on the reverse strand, counting down.
ATGTGATGTAGGTCTGACAAACCTGAACGGGTTCCCATCTGTGCCTTCTGTCTCTCTGGTTGCTCATGACGCTATTACGCAGACTGTTAGTGTGTAGGAAGATGAAAACCCAAATGGGTTCAGAGTGCATGAGGGATAAGCATGTGTCACTCTGCACAGGAGTTTGTGCTGTTGGTGCAAAGGCCATCAGACACAAGGAGTTGCAGGATCAGGTTTGTCAGTTGTTCTGGCTGGGGATTCTGGGCGAGACTCTGACAGTAACATCTGTGTCTCCTGTCATGAGGGCTTCGCATCTGGGGCTGGGCTGAGGATGTGCATTTCAGCCTCCTAGGTTTCCAGGTGTGGAGTTGTTTCTTTGATCCTTTGAAACTTGAAGTGATAAAATACTGTAGCATAGGTGCATTGCTAACTCTAGCAGGACTAATTGTTGTATGTGGTTTGGCTTTGTGTATGAAAGATCATTAAGTTGCTTTCTGGGTATGTTAATACTGAGAATGTTTGCAATTGGAGTTCATTTGGGAAGAAAGTGGGATGGCCAGTGCCATAGTGTACAGTAAGGCAGTGCTGCATTTTGGTATGGAGCTTGTTAGAAGGGATCAGGTGCAATTAAAATACCTAGTTTAATTGATACAATACTGTGTTTTTCAGGATGATTCTTAACTCTTGACTTGGTTTATCAACTGCTTTTAATAATCTTGTTCTCTAAAGTAGTCTCTTAAGGCGTACAGAAGGACCTTAAAACATGTAACAATATGTGATACTATCAATAGTGTAGCTATGGGGGGATAATCAGTTCAAATGAGTAAATGTCTGCAAATTTTGACTAACTATCAAGCTGCCATTTCAGTATTATCAGCTGGAGATGGTGTGTGTAAGGTATCTGTGGTTACCAATTCACTTCGTTAAGCTGGCTATGAACATATAAAATTGTTATAATGTTTTATTAGAAATATGAGAAGATTTTTTTTATAAAGCTTTCTTTTATAAGGTCTTGAAAGGATGTTTGTGCAACCTTTATACTATTAAATTATTTCAATAAAAGCATATTTATGTTTAAAAAAATAATCAAGAGCAATAAGACTTGAATTGATATTTTACTAATCTGTTGACTTTAAGTTTACTATGTGAATTCTTTCTTCTTTTAATATAGGCGTTTGGATGCTAATCACATCACCGCCATACCAGAAGACAGTTTTGAGGGTCTGGTGCAGTTGCGTCACCTTTGGTTGGATGACAACAGTCTGACAGAAGTTCCCATCTATCCGCTCAGCAACCTCCCCTCTCTGCAGGCCTTAACGCTGGCTCTCAACAAAATAACACACATTCCAGACTATGCATTTACAAACCTCTCCAGTCTTGTTGTTCTGTGAGTATTTGTATTTCATGGGTTGCTTTGATACTATCCTTAGTTATAGTCCTGGTGAATCCAGGATGGCACTTCTTGCTATGTTTTTTTTGTTACTTTTCAGCTCAGTTGTCTGTCAACAGCCTGTACAGCCTACACGGGGTGATCCCATATATACTCAACAGTGCTAAGCAGGTTTGCTAATGACTTTCTCCTAAACAGAAAGTCAGATGAGCTATGTATAGTGAGGCTGTATATTTTCATGATGTATTTCAAACCAGTGGCTGTCAGAGAAAGCTTCCAGAGATATTGAAAGAAGAAATTCCACAGACCTGTTTCTATGCAGCCTTAGGATGAAGATGAAAAATTAGTTTATTATTATGTTTAAATGGTGTTTATATCATGTTTGTGGGTAGTGAGTAAAGTTTTAAAATAAGTGTCTTGACTGTGGGAAATCTGTTCTGTTTCTCTATAAGGGTGAGATATTTCTGTCTGGTAGTGAGACATTTTTCTGTATAATCTGTCATCTGTTTTTTCTAAACCGTTTGTCTTGATTTCATAGAAATATCTGCTAATATGTTAACTTTTGCTTTTCAGACATCTTCATAATAATAAGATAAAAACAATAGGAAAATACTGTTTTGATGGACTAGACAACCTTGAAACCTTGTAAGTATGCAGCTTAATGGAATATTTTGTTCTGTGTTTGTCTCATACCCAGCTTAATCCAAGTGACCTTACTGGTACAGTGAAGATATTGCAAATAAGGCATGTGTGGACCATCCAGCTCAGGTTTTGGAACTGCAGGCTAGTATCAGTGCAGTGCTCCACCAAAACTAATTAACTGTGTTGAGAAGCAGGTAAATATTAGCTTGGCTGAAATGTCACGCTGGAAGATGTGGCTCTAATGTCCCTAGCCTTGATTGAGCTGGTGTGTCTTTGCATAGCACTCCACTGAGTCAGGTAGATATTTCAGAGGTGTTTGAGTGGCCTTGTGAGTGATAAGGGACAAATATTTGTTTCTCAGATTAAACATATTTAAGATACATTCCCAGAACTGTTGTGTGACAATAGGCCCAGAGGGCTGCTTCTCCACTGCTTCATCATTACCGAATGGGCATTGCTGCCTAGCAAGGAAAATGTCATTCATTTGTCCTCTGCAGCTCCTGATCCCAAACTCTGCAGGATGGTGAAAACCAGCTTGACTCCCAGCCTCTGGTACAAGAGATTCAACTGACTTCCCTTCAAATACTGTCAAATATTAAGATGATGGACTAGTTTATTTGAAACAGTGAGCCTTAGGTTCCTTCAGATAGTAACAGGGAAGCACCCCCACACTCGAGTGTCCACAGCAGCCTAGTTTCATAGCACTCTTAAACCTCCACAGTGCTTCCTTGTCCAGGCTTGGTTTGCAGCTCTCATTTCACTCCAGTGCACCCAGTGAGTGTCTAATAAGTGATATCTCCTTCAGTGGTGCATTTTGTTTTGCTTAGAAGAATGCTAAGTCAATAAAACAAATTAAGGTGGGCAAGGGTAATCCAGTGACAGCCTCTGTTAAAAGGAAGAGTTGGGATGAGTCCAGGAATGCTGCTTACTCCAGCTACCTCTTCATTCTCTTAGAACCTCACATAAGTAATAATCAGATGCTGTGTAAACAGCTGATGTATGACTCTCAAAATGTTTTTGCCAACTATAAGGTATCCTTTTTTTTTTTTTTTGGAAAAAAGACTGTAGGTGTCCTGACATTGCTGCTAGGATAATGACAGGTTAACTGAGATTTCCACAGATTCCCATCACTAATGTGTGCTAGTTGAGTGTGATGAGACTCCCTTCTGCTTTTCTGTTCAATATTTATAATTTGTTTTGCTACAAGATTTTCTGCTACCTAATGGATTGTTTTCCATTTGTTTTAGAAAACTTGAAAGAAAAGTTTTCTTCATAAGCTAATAAAGTGCAGTCATTTGTATTTGTTTATTTTTTTAAACTTTGAAATCTTAGTTAATTTCCATGTAAATTCTGTTGAAGAAAAATCTGTGTGTTGAAAAACAGAGCTTTGCTATGAGGAAGTGTTATTTGATTTCATATGAATAATTCTCTGGGTAATATTATATATCTTACCAAAGTTATTAGCTGGATATGAAGCATGTAAAACATAATAAGTCTAAGTTAAAGCAATTCTATGATGTTGTGAAAGATATTCTATGAACTTTTTACTTTCATTGAATTGTCTTAAGCCAAATCTATTTTGGCAATTTGTGACCACTAGTAAGAGTTTTATAATTTTCCTTCATTGTTTCTTACAGGGATTTAAATTATAATAATATGGTAGAGTTCCCTGAAGCCATAAAAGCACTCCCAAATCTAAAGGAGTTGTGAGTATTACTTACTCGCTCTTTCTACCAGTTCTCTTTCTCCTTTCCATAAATAAAAAAAGAAATTCCTGCATTCAGGAATGCTTGTTATCATTATGCAGCAGCATAATCGGATTAAGTTATGCTAAGTGAAACTGTAATTAAAGGAAAATATAATAATCAGCTAGAGAGGGAACCTATTGAAAATTATTTAGGAGTTATATAAGCAAGTAACTTACTCAGAAGACTCATTAGCATAGATCTTAATCATGAGTTGGTTTTTGCCTCCAGCAGCAGAATTAAGTATTCACTGATCGCACGTGTTTTCCCTGTCCCCCCTCCCTAAGAGAGCAGGAAGAAGGGAGAAAGCACAGGATCATGTTCTGCACAGAATAGTTTCTTTCTAATGAAATATTTCCAATTCAGCTGATGTGAAGCAGTCAGAAATCACACCTTCACAGCTATTCCTGCAGTTAGACCATTCCTCTATAATGCAGTCACAGTTTTGTCAGGATTGGGAATTGAGTAGTCGTAAAGAAAATTATTATTGGTTGAATCTCCTGGCAGTATGTTTTTAAATGTTTATTTTCTTCTTTGCTAATATCTTCAGGGGATTTCACAGTAACTACATTTCCATAATTCCTGATGGTGCATTTGCAGGAAACCCCCTTCTGAGAACGATGTAAGTAATTTTCATGCATCTATTTTTAGTCTTTGCTAGCAGTGACTGTAAGAACAACGGCTGAAACATGTTTTTCATTTCCCAGACATTTGTATGATAATCCTTTGTCTTTTGTGGGGAACTCTGCATTTCAGAATCTCTCAGACCTGCACTCCCTGTAAGTACCCACTCAAGGATACAATACAATAAATGCATGTGAAATGTTGTGGCCCAGAGCTCAAAATAACTAATCTTTCTAACTGCCTCAGAACTATTTTGCAGTGAACTTTGATAAACACTGTTATTGTTGGGAATATCCCATTTCTTAAGCAGCCCTAATAAATATGCTTTACAACCTTCCTTACCTTGCATAAGACACATAACCTCGGGCCAAATGCTCAGATTCTTACTTAAACAAACTGCAATATGTCCTGGGTGGCTTTTGAGCAGGGATGTACATTGTGTGGATGTTTTGCAGGTTAGTGCATGCACACAACCAAAAGATACCAGTTCTGGGGGTGGCGAGTGAGGCTTCAAACTTTGAACTACAAACTGCCTCCAAGTTTATACCTTTTTTGTAACACTTTTTCCATCTTGATGAATTCCAGTTTGCTAATGGAGCAGTTATTGGTTGAGCAGACCACTACTGTAAGAAGCAGTTAACATACTATCTTTTCCACACTATTTGTGTCTAAAATTTAATCAAAAGCAAGACGAAGGCTAGGATGTCTCCTTAGTGGAAGTATCTACTTGATGTTAGAATTTAATATTAATCATTTGCATAATAGTTTATAGTAAATTTTCACATGGCTTTTTTTTAGGGTCATTCGAGGTGCCAGCATGGTACAGTGGTTTCCTAATTTGACAGGAACTATTAATCTGGAGAGTTTGTAAGTATATTTTACAGAGTTAATTTCCAATAATTCCCTAGATTTGCCTCTTGTGAAGTGATTGAAATATGATTTGCCTGGAGAGCAAGTGTTCATACATTCTTTTCCTGTCAATAAAAGCTTTTCCTGTCAATATAGCTTTTGTTACTGTTATACCTTAATTACTTATTTTAATAGGGTACATTGACAACAACCTATGAAAAGGCAGTTGATACTAATTTTTCCTTTCTCAGAACTGAGGAAAAGTTGTCCTCTTCCAAAAAGCCAAACCAAAACTAAATGTTAGTGGGAGAATCTTGCATCCTCGTAGCAGAAATGCCATCCTTATTCTGCTTGTATGTATACGTTTTATGCCATCTGTTGTTTCCAGTGCAAACATATGTGGTGTTTTTTTCCTCAGAACTCTAACAGGGACCAAGATAAGCAGTATTCCCGTTAATTTATGCCAAGAGCAAAAGGTGCTACGAACTTTGTAAGTATACACCCTGTGCTCCTATTCTCACCTGCATCAAAATGTTTTAAAATAAACTACAATCTGATTTAAAGCCCAAGAATTGCTTATCCAAGTAGTTCCATCAGAGCTGGAAATGTATTTTGTTTGGGTTTTTTTAATGTTTACATTCTCTGTGTCACTGATTGAATGTTTCTGGAAAGTGGTAAAAAAGAGGTGATAAAAGGGAGAGAGCCAGAGATAGAGTGGATGTAAGGCAATGAATCCACATTTTACAGCATTGTATAGACAGCCTTATTTCCACTATTTGCTGGCTTCTCTAAACTGAAATAACTGAGTTAACCTCTTTCTAAGTCTTTGGGTGTGTGAATTATAATCGAAGTGCAAAGTGGGGTTGGTTAGAACCAACTGTGGAGTGCTGACACTTGTGATTTTTTTGATGATTTTCTCCAAACCGCCATTAGTTTTTCCACAGAAAGTTACTCACCAGAAGGTTTTTTGCCAGTTCATTTATTGTTTACAAGTGGTGAAAAGTTTCAAGTAGAAGAGTTAAACTAAGCACCTTTCTCCCATTGTCTGTTTTGAAGGGACTTGTCTTATAACAATATAAAGGATCTCCCAAGTTTTAAGGGCTGCCAGTCCTTGGAAGAAATGTAAGTAGAAATACATGTTGTTTATCTTTATTATCCTCTTTGGTATTCTGAGTCTACTTATGAAGAAACTATTTTTCTTCACTTTTGATTGTAAGTTTCTAAGATGAGGACAGAGATAACATGACCATCTCATGTGAGGAATGTGCTGGGCACAGAATTCAACCACTTATGTTTTCCTCGACTAGTTAAGGTTTAATTGTTCCTGTGGCACAAAAAAGAATGAAGGACACCTTAATCCTACTTTCCGTAGTAGTTTTGCTATATGCATGAACTGAAAGGGCATTTATGTGTTTTCCTTCTTATCTTACCCACTCTTCTTCAGATCCTTGAAACCATCATCCTGTGCTCTTGTCTTACATGGACAAGAGGAAAAATGTTTTACACATTCAAATCTCATCTTTGCATGTCCTTGCTTCATTGCTTCCTACTTCTTAAGCATGATTTACAGACCCTACACATTTTTTCAACCTGCAAGTGTTCTTCTGCCTCTCCTCTACTTTCCCCTTATGAGAGTGGGGTTAATAGACTTCTCAAAGGCTTTTGCAGTTACACTCCTCACATCTTCAGGCTTGCTGTATGCTGGGTTCATTATAAAGGGAGCTAGTGAACTGGAACTATAATTTACCCATAAGCTTTTGAAATATTTCTCAACACTTTCCTTTCATAACTCTGTATTTTGAGAAATTGAAGTGCACCCAGGTTTAGAATATGCTGAAAGATTCCCCACAGAATGGAGTAGATTTGTTTGAAATCTGTGTGACTCTTCAAAGTCCACAAAATGTTACTTTCAGCTTGGAAATAATTCAGTCCACCCTTAACAGTCTCTGCTGAATTAAGGAGTTGTGAATTGAGATTGAGCAAAGGTGCCATGAAAGAGCTTCATGATTGTATTAACATAGCTCATGTGAAATACTTAAATACTTTGCCAACAAGGGGACATGAAAAAAATTTCCTGTTGGTAAGGCTAAATCTATGTATTAGCAGGCTTATCCCTGGGTTTGACCTCAGCCCAGTTAGCCAGTAAAATTCTGTTTCTATTTTTTCACGCTGCAGTTCCTTACAGCATAATCAAATCCATGAAATCACAGAGGATACCTTCCAAGGACTGTCCTCCCTTCGTATCCTGTAAGTGCCCATTGCTTCATACTGCATAAAACAATGTTTTTGGTTCCTGTGTAATCTTCTATCAGGATTTGGTGTTACAAATCTGGCTGATGTGCTAGATCCTAAGGTAAAGCAAACTATGCACAAGAGATGCTAGCAGCAGCCAGTTTCAGTCCCATTCTTTCTATTCTCCATGTTTTTTCCTATTCTATGTAGATATTGCTATATTATTCCATTATATAGTATTTATTGGAGAGATCCGATCTGTTTTCCTTAGGAAGAGCAGACCAGTGAACAAAATTTCCTTCTCTCCTTAATCTTGTGAAGAAACAAAATCCACAAATTAATCGGTCATTTTAAAAAGAATGTAATGATAGAAATCACAGTCATCCAGCAGGAGCTGAATCTGAATTTTGAAATCCAGATGTCTAATCTTTTGTTGTCTTTCCCCATCTGTGGCCTGCCACAAGCAGGGATTGTTACTAAGGGGGTCATCCGTTCATTCCTTGCCTGGCAGTGGGTGATGCAGAGCTGGCTTCTACATTGGAAGCACAGGCTGAGCTGCCAATGTCGGGAAGGAAGGGAAATGGGGCATGAACTGGGGGGTGGATTCTACTTCAGAGATGAGGTAGAGCAAGCTATAGCTCCCTTACCAAGGGATTTGGCTGCTACTGCACCTGGTTGACTGTGACAGGGTAAATGGGGCAGTTTTTGGGGCAGCTTTTCTGACATAAGCATAATGTATTTGTCACCTTAGCTTTTTTTCAAAGTATAGTGGCTGTTAAAAGGTTTTGATGAAATTGCTAAAATAATCTCTTTTGATATCCACTGCAGGGATCTCAGTAGAAATCGGATCCATCTGATTCACAAGGAAGCTTTCACCACTCTTGGAGCTATTGTTAACCTGTAAGTAGGCTTTTCTGTGCAGCAACCTCCTCTCTCTGCCATTAAACTGCTGAGAGAATAAATCTTTCTAGCTTAAAACTGGTGTGTGCCCATTTCTGTGGATTACAAAACCTCTCACCGGCTGAAGGTTTGGCAGGATGCACTTCTTAAAAGAGCCTGCTGCCCTGACAGTCATTTTCTAGACCATAGCATTGGTGTGAGACTTAGACAACCTTCCTACTCTGATGAAGGCTCTTTGAACTTCCTTTGTTGTAACACTGTCTTAAAATTCACATTTCAGAGACTTAAGTTTCAATGAACTCACTTCAGTTCCCACTGAAGGATTGAATGGACTGAACCAGCTTAAACTTGCAGGCAATTCTGAGCTGAAAGAAGCTTTGGCAGCCAAGAACTTTGCAAAGCTCCGGTATGTTGGTAAATAATGCTACAGAGAGATTTGCTTGTTTTGAGAGTAACAAGCAACATGACTCATAACAAACAATCTGTCATGTCCTGTGGGGCCTTAACCTTTGCAAATATAAAAGGCCATTGACTATTCTGCTAGAGAATCCATTTGCAGGCAGTTTTCTTGAAGCCTTTTATGTTTTCCCTCTGCCACTTTTCAGACAGATACCATCTGACTTTGGAGCAGTGGTGGGGGTGGATTCCATTTGTTATGGAACTGAGCACATCTGTCTTTCAGAGTGTGGAAAACAGGAGAAGACACACAGGTGTCTGATTCCACAATCTACCACGCTTCATACATATGCTCCTTATTCTTAGAGGCAAACACTGAGAGTAGCAGTGATGCAAACCTGATGCTGATTACGGTGGGAGGTGGATCAGATGGTGATTAACTACTTTGCATTTTCAAAGATCTTTCTGCACAGTACTATTTCAGTCTTCAAGAAGCAGTTAGAAATGGTTTCTCGTGCTATCCAATAGAAAAAATGGGATTGAAGATATGGTTGCTTTGTCTCAGGCCAGCAAAGGCCACATCAGGCCTCAGCAGTCCTGAGGAAACAGCAGATTGGATTTTGGTTTTAAATCTGTGTTTGAGATCTAATGCACTGTGGCTTTTGTTAGACTGATGTTCTTATAAGTTTGTAAGAGCAGAATTCAGGAACAGTACTGCAGATAACTGATACTGTTACCTTGAGTTGCAAAAGTTAGCTTCTAGTCTGTTCTTTATCTCATAGTTTTTGTGGACTTTCTAAAATTTTGCACAGCTGTATATAGCAGGATTAGTAGTAAGCATAATTTCTGTCAAATGTACAAAAGGACAATAGAAAAAAGTATTTCAGGGCCACAAATTGAAGAATGAGAAGGGAAAATAAATTTTTAACATTGTGGTCATCTGGGATTAACTTCCTTAGAAAGTAACTTCTCTTGTGAAAGATCATCAGAAATGGCTACCGGTGATCCAATTGGAAAGAGTTTTTTCATTAGGGACAGTGACAGAAACAAGCTTCAGCTTTTATCACTGAAGTATGCCTCCTCCAGAGTGTAGTCTTCGTTTGGGTTACAATGGGTAACGCTCTTTGTTCTGCTTGGTATTTCAGGTCCCTCTCTGTGCCATATGCCTACCAGTGCTGTGCTTTCTGGGGCTGTGAGTCTTACTTAAACTCTAATGCTGAAGTTTCCAGTCACCAAGATCAAGGTGCCTTGATGGATCGTGAGAAGGGTAGGTGTTCTGTTGCACTATATCAGCAGTAACATTTTGGGCCGGGCTTGACCAAATAACAATGTGTTGTCTTTGAAAAATTTAAATCTTTATTGGGATACAAAGGCGGTCTCTGGAAGTGCTTAATAGCTACTTACAGATAGGCAGTGCTATGTTCTTTCTAAGTGGGTAACATTTGCCTGTTTAAGGGGAAAAAGGCTGGTAGAGTTTGGTCTGTTCAGCCTGGAGAAGAGAAGGCTCCAGGGAGATCTCCAGGTATCTACCAGTACCTGAAGGGGGCTACAAGAAAGAAAGCTGGGAAGGAGCTGGGAAGGAGCTGTTTGCTAGGGCATGGAATGATAGGACAAGAGGCAAGTGATATAGGACAAGTGATAGGACAAGTTTTTTAACTAGATTAGGGCAGATTTAGGTTACGCATTAGGAAGAAGTTCTTCACCATAAGAGTGGCGAAACACTGGCCTAGGTTGCCCAGAGAGGTGGTGGAGGCCTCATCCCTGGAGACATTCAAGGGCAGGCTTGATGAGGCTCAGAGTAACCTGATCTAGTGCAGAATTCCCTGCATACTGCAGGTGGTGCTTTGAAGGTCCCTTCCAACTCTGATTCTATGAAAAAGTCCATGAAATTTTTCTTTTTGAAAATTTTTAGCTGCTGGTATTGCTTCTGTCATCTTGTGCTGTAACAAAAGCTTTGTGGCTCTCAGTATCTTGACCTTCCTGTTCAGAAAGGACTGACTTGTCATTTTGATATCTACTTCAAGGCCCATAGAACTTTCCTTGCTGGTGAAATATGTTGCTGCTTTGCTGTAAAGCACTGGGAGCAGCTGGGACTGACAGCGGTAATGCAAACTGAACCGAGCATTTGACCTCATGAGGCAAACCAGAACAACTCCATTTGAATGCTGGAGTCCTGGGTCTTTGATCTTTTAAAGGATTGCTTCCATCTTAGGCAGCTTCACTGCATTCCCCTGTTTTTTCTTCTCCCTAAAACTAACCTGGTTTTCATTTTTACTTGGAAATAGCTGATGCGGATGCCTTAAGAAATGAGGAAAATGAGGAACTGGGACAGACTATTATTCACTGTACACCAGCAACAGGTAAATCTTTTAATGTGCTTTAGCGATGTTGTGTACTTTAGGCAGAATGTTATGCAAATAGATGTCTACAGAATTAGATGGTTCATTCCTCGTAGTCATTCTGTACAGCAAAGATTAAATTCTAGAATGCTTGGGTGAAACTTCCTTTGATGTCAGTGTTGTTTTGGATGAGCAATCACAAAGATTTGCCTCTGCTTTAGACACACAGCACTATATTGGAGAAAGGGAAGCATAAGCAGGACATACAAGACTTGAATTTGGAGCTTGCTGTGTTTGTCAGAGAGGAGTCTGTGGAGTAGACTGTGTGGATGCTCATCTGTTTCACTGAGAAATCAGCCTGTTCTTTTAAAGCTTAACTCTCACTGCTGTCTTTGGTGTTTCTAACAAAGCCTGATGTCTTGGCAGAAGAGAGGATGAGGAAGTTGCATGTTCTGTTCCCCAGCCCTGTTATGGCCACACTAATTTACAGCATAGGACTGTTACAAGCAGCTGGAGCAGGCAGTAACATATTAAACTGCTACAGATGATCTGTGCAATGAATGATCTCATTGGCATACCACAACTACTCCAATTCAGGCCTTCAACAGCCCTGGACTGGTGAAAGTCTTTGATCTCACGGACAAGTATTTTCATTCTGGGCAGCATCACTGCTGCCCTTCTGCTTATCTCCCTTGTACTGTGAATTTCCACACGCAGACCCACTCAGTTCCTAAAGTGCTTACAGTTGTGGCTCCTGCTTCCTTTCCTTTGCCAAGGGCTCTCCAGAGGATTCCTTCTAGAAATCTTGTACCCTTATATTTATGCAAACAGGAGAACATAGATGGGCAGAACAAAATGCTTTCAGTGAAATTACTTCTGGACTGAACAGGGTTTCATTCTCTTCTTCTCAACTAGTGTTTTACATCCCTTATGGAAATCTGTTTGGTCTTCATTTTTTGGCCTAGCTCTAACTTTTGTATGTAGAATGTCACAAGGATTTCTTGATCACAGTCAAAAAAAAAATTGTGGTCGAAAGTCAAATATTTTATTAATGCAACTGTACATGATCTGAGAATTAATTTGACCTGTGCTGCTTATCTTTTGATCTCCTCTTCACAGAATGAGCATTCAGATGGCGTGTTACATGAGTTAAATCTTGAAAGCCCTTAGTTTGCACTTTTTGCCCATGCCAGAGATGTTGTAGCTCTAAAAGGAACCAAGAGCTTGTTTTACAAGTTCCCTATTTGCCTTGTTTTTCACCAGTCCCTCCCATACTAACAGCCTGTTTTTTATACCATGCTGTTGTCTGGTCATAAGTAGGACACTCCACCCAGCCTGTCAGTTCTGAATCATCACTCATCATGCAGATCAACTTTCCACTTTGCCTAATGGCAGGAATGGGTGACTGAGCAGTGGCACTCAACCAGCAGAGCACTGAAAACTGCAAAACTCACCCTTCCAAAACTGGATTACCCCTGGTGGGCTGGGAATATTAGTGAGAGAGGAGGGCAATTTTTAACTACAAGGATGGTTAGGCATCGGGAGAACGACAGGGAAATGCGATGGGTTTTGCTGATACCTCACCCTACAGCTACTAGAAAACAGAATTCAATTTGATTTTAGAAGCACAACCGTGACACTTTGAAATTTGCTAACTAGAAAGTAATTTCTATTTTTATGTAGATCCAGGTTAGCAGATATTGCTCCATCATGTGAGTGAATCGTACAAGTATTCCTGCAAGGATGCTTACTCCAAAATATCTGCCAAAACAAAGCTGGGGAGGGGCTGTTTGTCAGGGCATGCAACAATAGGATGAAGGGCAATGGTTTTAAACTGAAGCAGCAGGACAGGTTTTGATGAGACATGAAGGAAGTTCTTCACTATAAGAGTGGTGAGACATTAGAACAGGTTGCCCATAGAGGTGGTGGAGGCTCCATCCCTGGAGACATTCAAGGCCAGGCTTGATGAGACTCTGAGCATCCTGATCTAGTGCAAGATGTCCCTGCTTACTCCAGGGGGTTTGTACTAGATGACTTTTGAAGGTCCCTTCCAACTATTCTGATTCTACAAGCTGCCCAGAGCCAGGACTTGGGGGCTGAATCAGACTCAGATGTTCCAGCCTGAGGTGGAAACACAATTTGACATTTTCATGCTTTGCCCTCAGCTCTACCAGCTGTGGGGACAGATCCTCTGCTATTGTGCTTGGTACAATAATCAGTGCCTTAATAGGGATGTAGGAAAGGTTAAACTCTTCTAATTGTTACTTGAAATCAGTAGGATTTCACTGTGGAATAAATAGCAATTAGAAGAGTTAGCAGAAGTGGTGACCTTTTTTATCTTGTCTTGCCCCATAGTATTTTACTTGTTGGACATTTTTAAAGTATTTTTAACTGACAAGAGAAGAAGAAAATACTAATTTTCCCTTTATGACTTCCCAAACTTGCAGTGCCTTTCAGTGACAAGGTTAGCAAGGAGAGGACTTGGGCTCATGCCTTCTAAAGCTGATGATAAATTGAATTTGTCAGCTGTTTTACAGCTGTTTCCTTGTGACCAAAAGTTACTCCAGAAGGTGCATTAATGAATCATAGTTGTGAAAAATCTTTTCCCCTTCTAAATTGGTTGTAAACATTGGCTTTTAATTTTTTAGCAAATTTTAAAAATGCACTACGAAATCTAACGCAAATAAAAAGTATTTTGGTGGCACTTCTAAAAGCTATTTTGAGTAGCTAAAAAGTAATTAAGTTTGTTTAGCTGGCTTGTTTACACTAAGAATTCTCAAGTGACCATTCATCACAGTGATTATTATTTTAGACATAATTAATTACTAAATAGCTTCACCAGAGTAGATTACTTTCAACTGACCTATTTAACAGTTCAGCTGTGTGCTCTATTCATGAACTAATGAGGAGTGCTCTTGTAATCCCTTTTGAAAATCTTCCTTATTAAGGCCCAAGTTTTTTCCTAAATTGGTTGTTCTTCTGATTTGTTTTTGGTTTTTTTTCTTCTAGGAGCTTTTAAGCCTTGTGAATATTTATTGGGAAGCTGGATGATTCGACTGACCGTCTGGTTTATTTTCTTGGTTGCTTTGTTCTTCAACCTGCTCGTCATCTTAACGATATTTGCATCTTGTGCTCCACTGCCATCTTCCAAACTGTTCATAGGCCTGATTTCTGTCTCCAACTTATTTATGGGTGTCTATACCGGTATTTTAACTTTCTTGGATGCTGTCTCTTGGGGAAGATTTGCAGAATTTGGTATATGGTGGGAGACTGGCAGTGGTTGCAGAGTTGCTGGGTTTCTTGCAGTGTTTTCCTCAGAAAGTGCCATTTTTTTCCTGATGTTGGCAGCTGTTGAACGAAGCTTTTCTGCAAAGGAGATCATTAAAAAGGGGAAAAGCAACCACCAGAAACAATTTCAGATTGCAGCAGTGTTTGCTTTCCTGTGTGCTGTGGTAGCGGGATGCTTACCGCTTTTTTATAAGGCAGAGTACTCGGCATCACCACTTTGCTTGCCCTTCCCCACTGGAGAAACACCCTCATTAGGCTTCACGGTAACTTTAGTGCTCCTGAACTCGTTAGCATTTTTGCTAATGGCTATTATCTACACTAAACTGTATTGTAACTTGGAAAAGGAAGACCTGTCTGAAAACTCGCAGTCCAGCATGATTAAGCACGTCGCTTGGCTCATCTTCACAAACTGCATCTTCTTCTGCCCCGTTGCCTTTTTCTCATTTGCGCCGTTGATCACTGCAATTTCCATCAGTCCTGAAATCATGAAGTCTGTTACTTTGATATTTTTCCCCTTGCCTGCTTGCCTGAATCCAGTTCTGTATGTGTTCTTCAACCCAAAGTTCAAGGAAGACTGGAAGTTGCTCAGGCGCCACCTGACCAGAAAGAACAGAGCGGTGGCAATGGCTGTCAATGCTCAAGGGGGCTGCGCGACACAGGATTTTTACTATGACTGCGGCGTGTACACCCACCTGCGGGGCAACATCGCCATGTGCGAGTGCTGTGAGTCGCTCCTTCTCTCCAAGACTGTGCCCTGTAAACATTTGATAAAGTCCCACAGCTGCCCCACGCTGGCGGTGGTGCCTTGCCAAAGGCCAGATGGCTACTGGTCAGACTGCGGCACCCAGTCTGCACACTCCGACTACGCGGATGAGGACGACTCCTTCGTCTCAGACAGCTCAGACCAAGTGCAGGCCTGTGGCCGTGCCTGTTTCTACCAAAGCAGAGGCTTCCCTTTGGTTCGTTACGCCTACAACATACCCCGAATTAAAGACTGAAAGGGCTGCTCGCCATCAGCTGCTCTCACCAGGAGGTATCAAACGCTTTGTAGACTGTCACCTGCTCTGACCTTTTGAGCAGGAAGCACTTTTTGTAATCATCATTTAGTGTCATTTGTAAAGAAGGGAAGTGGGTGGGAACTTCTTGAGCCATACTTTTAAGAATAATTAAACACATTGATTGCCCTGGCTGTAAATAATCGATAAACCAAATTTGTTAACCAATATTTTTACTCTTTCCACGCGATAGTGCGTTTCTTTTATACAGTTTTTTACATGCTGATGGTGTGTTTCCACATTGTCCTTCAGTTGTACTTTGCTTCTGCTGTTGGCAAGGTAAGTTCCTGGGTTTTTTTCTTTTTTTTTTTTTCCTGCCAAAGCACAATATAAAGGACAGCTGATTAATATTAAAAAAATTATTTTTAAATGTGACTTTTCTATCCTTCAACAAAAAAGGAAAACTCTCTCGTTAGCTTTGTATAGTGTATTCAGCATTGAATCTCAGGATGAATTTTACTGCAGGGCCAAAAAAGGGATTAATTCTCCCATACATGACTGTGACAGCAATACAGGAAATATCATGTTTGTTTTGTATTTCAAGCCAATTCCATTTTTATTTAAAAAACAAAAGGCTTTGTTACAATAAAGCACTTGTAGCCCATGTAGACTTTGAAATAAGCAGATTAACAGCTGTCAGGAATAACAGGGTTTGAAAATGTTTTTCCAGGAGTGATGTATGACTTCAGGGGAACCACAGCAGCATCCTTCAGTATCATGTGGTGGGGTCATCCTGTTGGCAGGAATATGAATGAATTTGGGGGGGTTGATGGCAGGAATATGGATGTGTACAGCTTGTGTCTTTGCAGGCAGACTGGCTTATGCTCTGCAGCCTGTTGAATCTTATGGACCTCCCAATAATATCTACAAATAGACTGAGGTCTGAGGTGGAGGGAAAACAGAAAGTGATTTTGCAATAAAAGAAAAGCATTTTTTTCAGTTGTTTTGCTGAGAGTGAAGTCCACTGTGCAAAGTCACTGATTTTTCCATGTGAATCAGTTTTAAACCATTTAAGTCCTGAGACCCAAGTGAGGGAAGTACAATCAGTGATCCATTTATCTATATTTAGTCTGAAATCTGATTGATATAAAGCTAGGAATGCATGAACAAGTAATTGTGTGTGTTCCTTAAAAAATAGCCTTTAGGAGCAAATCCACTGGTTATCCCAGTTCCTCCAGAGACATTATGATCTAAAGCTAGATTGCTGTTCTGAGAATTAAACTGTATATACTGTTCATACAATGACTTTTTATCTTTATATTGTAAATTATTTGATAGAGAACACATGATGGGAAATGTGGCTTCAGTTCATTTTGTTAATTCAAGCTACCTCCTAAACAATAGTGGCTGCCAGTAGCAGAATGTTTAAAATGTGGTTTATATACTTTTTTCGCATTGTAAATAGACATGGTTGTATATTGTCACTGTAATAAAACCAGAATCCTTGTATATCAAAATCATGTCATTTGTACAAAGTAAGGGAGGACTATTTACTGTACGCTGTTAATTTTGTAAGCCAAAATACTTACCTGTGAGAACAAAAAGAGAAGAAAACCAGCCCAGAGTTGTTCATACTTATATTTATGCTCATGAGTCTGCAATTAGCATGGAAAGCAAGGAAAGAGAACATGAATATCAGTTGTTATTTATCTCTGTTTTTCAAAAGTTAAAACTAAAAAAGATGCACATGTAAAATTAATGAGCATAAATAATGTGTCCTCTGCTCTTCACTAAATGTGGCAAGAGTTTCAGGAATGATTTGCTGGCGGAGTAAAGAAGTTGCTAATTTACAAATGGATTTAAGATCTTGGACTGATAGTGAGTCTTGGCATGCATAAGGTTAAAACCTTCAGAAAAATGTTTTCCCTGTTATAAAGCAATCTCTTTAATAAAGACATTATGACATATTGTATTTGAGTTGAAATTTTTATAGTAGGGTTTGTTAAAAATTGCACAAGTAATGATGTTGGTCTTGATTTCCATGCTGAAAGTTGGGGGTTTTTTTAGCCATAGTTGGGTAAGAGTCTAAGTCTGTTTCACACTCCCTCTGTTGGCCAACCAGTCCCTGTTAAGGAGCACAGTTCTAACAAATACTTCTCAAACAGGACAAGAAATGTCAGCTACTAGTTTTGTAATCCATAGGGAAAGAAAACCCTCTGTCAATTTCAAACAATGTTCTCGGTTATGGGTTTATTTCTTCTTCCTTTTTTCAAATGAGTCTTCACTGAAATTTTACTGAAACAGCTGAGATTCTTTTGGTGTTAAATAACTTCAATATATTTTTGAAACTACAGCTACACTAATGGTTAATATTCAGTGCGGTCAGACCAGTGTCTTCCAGCACGCTTAGGTTTTATCTGCTGGTGGAGGTGAAAGAATACAACCGCCCACTACTAAAATCAACCCTGGCAAGAAGCAGAGCTTCAAAGCTTCACTGTCTCATTGTCACCAAGTGCCCTTCACCTATGGACAATGGTGTGAGGAGAACCAGTAGGAATAAGCCACCAGGTACTTAATGCCTCCTTCATTGTGTATTTTTGGTGGACAAGATGATCTCAGTTGTAGGGCATAGTGTGCACAGCCACAGCAGGAAAGCCATCCACTGAGAACCCTCTGCTTTTCTACCCCACTCCAAAAGCAGCATCAAATCTATTGGGGACGCCTTGTCCTACAGCCATGCTGTGTTAGTAATGGACAAGTACTTATTGGTTACCTCTGTCCAAGTGACTTCCAGAGCTCTCACCCAGGCAGCCATCTCTAGAGCAGGGCAGGTTTAGATCAGACATTATGAAGAAGTACTCCACTGTGAGGGTGGTGAGATACTGGAGCAGGTTGCCCAGAGAGAGGGTAAAGGCCTCATCCCTGGAGACATTCAAAGCCTGGGTTGGTGAGGTTCTAAGCAACCTGATCTAGTGAAAAATGTCCATGCTCAATGCAGGTGGCAGTTGGACTAGATGACCTCTCAACATCTCTTCTGACTCATGATTCTATTATCTCCTCAGCTAGGCCAAGTCCTACAACCGAAACTTCACAGGTTCTACTCTTCTGTAGCATCCACAGGAAATAAATCCTCTGATTTCCTGGAGTCTAAATCTCACTAAGAACCGTAATCTCACTAATCTCACCGTAAGAACTCTTCTTACGGTGATGCTGTCACATACCTTGCCACTAAACTCCATTGAACAGCTGCTACTAAGCTCCAACAAAGGATTTAGCTGACAACAACAAATTTGCTGATGACTTTTAAATAATAGTAAACTTGAGGCAAAGAGGTATTTTTTTCTGTCTTCCTCATGCCTGCTGTTGTGAGGAAGCAGTTTCTGCAGGAGGACAGAGTGACATGTAAAATTCCTGAATTTGTTAATGTTTTCCCTACCTTTGATACCAGAGTCATTTCCTAGGGACAGTTTTTAGCCTGCCCTGTGCCATTTTTCTGGTGAGAGCTTGGAATTTGAAATGGAACTTTTTTATTTTCTTCAAAAATTATGCATCTACTTCACAACTTTTTGGTCTTGATTCTTCTTGCCCTTTCCCATTTCTTTCTAATAGGATTTCCTGTGTTTAATCACAAAATGACTCAGAAATGTCAAAGTTATCCCAAGATCCTTTTCTCCGATAATTATCATGACCTTGTTTACTATTTTTAAGCTTTCAGTTTTAATTTGCATGGTAATATTTTTAATTAAAAGCCCAGCATGGAGTTTGTTTTGTATGTCCTCTCAATTTAATAATTTTTAATTACATAAATGCTTTTGATCTTTTACTGCTAGCATAATAAGTTTATTTTTAGCAAGGGATTTCTTTAATGCTACTTTTCTCATTGTACAGTACAGTCTGACCAATTTACTCTTAGCACTAGAGTTCAGGTGAAGATAATTCAGGAAATGGGGGAATTGATGAAATCTGAAATGGGTTTACACATCATAAATTACTTTTTTCTTCACTGTTAGACTTGGAGGGTGAATGTACACATTTCAAACACTGCATTCATGGCACTGCACTGCTGTTAAATAATTTAGTTTTTACTTGAGAAACAGTTAATGGTCACTGCAGCATTTACTGTGGGGACATTATTTAGATATGAGGGTAACTACATATGATGTGTCTCACTGGTTTCTAGTAAGGAAAATATAACCTATAAGAATATTTTGAAAATTTCTGCCTCAAAATGAGCAAGTACATCTGCTAATAAGTGAGGCTTCAAAAGAGATAAACTCTTTGTAATGAAGTGTTGCCTAGCTAAGCAAGACAAGGGTGTTCAAAAGAACATGGCAAGGATCTCAAATGAATGCAAATCAATTGTGTTGAGGGACATCCTGCTGTTAAAAAGATGGGTTCTGAATATAAAGATGTTTCATAAAGTTCTTTCACATTCCTCTAACCAAGAGAGAAATTCTTTTCTCAAGGCTAGGATCCTTAAAAACAGCTGGATCCACATCTGCAAACTCCAGGCTGGAACTAGCAGTGGGTACAGGGCATTGAATAAACAAGTATACACCACATTGTGAAGGAAAACTGAGACAATCCAAGAACCTCTCAGATTTTTGTGATCTCCAGTCCAGCAGAACTACACCTGCAGACAGAAAAATAGCCAGCAGAGGAGTGTAGGCAGCACTCCCTCAGCTCCAACACCCAGTGTGGAGCCAAGTTGCTTTCTTCTGCTGCACTGTTCTTCCCCATGTGAGAAGATCTGAAGATTCAGGAGGACCTCTTAAATTTGACAACGTTTGCTTCATCTTTTTTTTTCCCCAGGTTAAGATCTGCATTCCTTTATTTCTCTAATAAATGTATGCTTAGACAGCAGGCTTAAGGGTGTTGTAGAAGCTTTAGTTGTGCTTAAGTTTAGTAATTTTTTTAAAGTAGCATAACTTTTTATTCTTTTCCTGGGTTCCTGAGCGTATGGAACAAATAGTTGTAGACCCAGTGTAAAATTAAGGGAAGGGATACCATTAGCCCAGTAAGGGTGTCTGAAAAACGAGTTTCTTTAGAACTTCAAATGGGAAACAAGATTCTAATTGTGGGGTCTGAAATGGGGCATTGTTTTTATGTTAGGATAGATTAGAAACTCTGATCTGGCTTTTAGCTACCTTTTCCTGATGTACTGGTATCATCATCGGAACTTAAGTTGACAGGGTCATGTTTACTGACCAGATGCAAAGCCGTTACAAAGGCAGGCCGCAGCCGCTAAGCGTCATGTACATCAGGACTGGAATAGCGGTTGTGACAGCGATGCAGATGGCGGGGCTGGGCAGGCGGTTAGAAGCCCCGCTGCCCTCCCCGCGCCATACTCGCCCCATCACGCTTACCGCAGCCTTCCGGCGCGGCCTGAGGAAGACGACCGAGGAGGCGGCGACAAACCCGGACAGAGCAGCCCCGCTCCTCCCTCAGGCGGGGCGGCGGCGGGCGCAGGCGCAGTGTGGCGGTTGCCATGGTGGCGGCGGGGCCCGTTGGGATCGCTGCGGAGCGGCGGCCGTTAAACGCCGTTATCCGTCGTTAACCGCCGTCTTCTCATAGCTGCTGCTATGAGTAGCAGCGCCTGCGCCGGCAGGAGAAGGAGGAGGAGGGTCACCCGCCTTATTTCGCCGTCCTCCGCCAGCTCGGAGAGTGAGGAGCTCTTCCGCTCCTCTGGCTGTTCCCGGCTCTCCCCGAGCGAGGAGGAGGAGGATGACGAAGAGCGGGCGGCGAGCTCCCGGACCCGGCGAGGCCGTAGGTAACGTCTGGTCCCGAGTTGTAGCGGGGAGCTTGGGCCCGCCGCTGGCGTGGGTAGCCGGCTGGCCCTGCTCACCTTGAGGCCTACGTTGGGGACGGAAGATCACTTCGTATAAATAGATTGGCATGAATACATAAGCGCTTTAGGTACCCCCTTCCCTTTTTGTGACCTCTTGGGAGGTCGTTGGTTACAGCAGATGAGTATTTTCGTGGTAGAATATCTGTAAGTGATTGAACTTAGCGTCTCTGCAGGCTGAAGAGGTGTAGTCATTTCTCTCAACCCTTCTAACTGAGAGGCTAAAGGGCTGCTTTTCCTCTGTAGCTATATCCTGAGTCGGTTCTCTGTGTGTATGCACTGCTCGGTTCTTGTTCCCGTGCCTTCATTTAATTCCTTTTTAATTATACACAAACTTAATAGGTCTTCTCTTTGGGATCTCCTCTGCTTGTCAGAAGAATAAATAATCCTTGTTCTTTCGTCTCAAATAGAAGGAGGAAGAGCAGGGAGAGCCTATCTTCTGTAATACAGCTTTTGCAATTAAAGCTTTGCAGATCTGTGCAGTAGCTGATGGTGGATGTAAGTGGCAAGACTGAATGAAAGTCGAAGTGGCAAAAGGGTAAGGACAGCCGAGCTTCATGGGGTGTGGAGTTCCAGTGTAGGGCTCAAAATACCACGGACGGTGGGGAGGGAATTCACGCCCTGCTCAACTTTTCTGACAAGCATTCCTTAGAGAAAATGCAGTATGTCCAGGGAAAGTGTTCTAATGTAGTCAGAAATGGAAACTTCAGAGGATATTAGCCTGTTTGTGGCCCCTTCTGTTTCAGATTTTACTCCTTTGCACTAAGTGATTTTGTCCACCTGCACTGGAATTCTGGAGCGCTCATTTCAAACTGCTGTGTGTCTTTGGAGCTTTAGACTCTAAAAATGTCTCTCAATTTTTGGGCCTGTTGTTGCAGTGTTCCCTGGAAGTGGTGAGATGTAACTGAAGACAATGTCTCTTAAGGCCCAAGTTGGAATAATCTCATTAAGGTCTCTAGGCTTAGTGTGTTCTTCACTCACACAGACACTGTATCTTAATAATACTGCTGATGCATTGTAATAAGTGTGTTCCAAATGTTCGTATAGCTGCTTCCGTGTATAAGTGCCAAGATCTCAAAGGTGTAATAATAAAAACACATCTTACACAGCCACTATCCCTGTCACTTAAGCGTATACTCTCTGAGAGTCTTTTGGTTGTTGTCCTCTTAAAACTGCACAAGAATTAGCCAGAGGCAGACATTTAATGTGGGAAATATTTGCAAAAGAGAAAAGTGAAAAACAAGGCCTTGTTGGGCATTTTCATAATTTCATTGCGGATCAGTGTTTGATGGTGTTGACTTAAGTGAATATATGATAAATGATAATCACAATGTTTTCTGTTAGTCTGACTTCAGTTCTAATGCCAAGTCTATCTAATTTGATTCAAGATACCTTTTTAAAAACAAATGTGCTCTTGAGAATGCAGTCACTGAAGAAGTCTAGTATTTTAACTATTATGAGGAAGTCATAGCTGTGAATGTGCTAGTTTTTCAGAAAATGATCCCATGGAATTCGAAGTTTATGGGGCTCAAAATACGTTATCGGTGAGCCAGGAGAGTATGACCTGTAGCTGGGATACGCACTGGGAAGGACTGGGTCCTGTCTGTACTCTGGAGCAGTCTGATAGCTTTAGACACATTACTGCAGAAGGGGAGGAATGTTTCTCCTAATGGTTCTTCATATTCAGCTTCTGTTTTCCTCTGTTTAAACATAATTTTTTTTCTCATTTTTCACTATTGTAAATTGAGTTTTTGGTACATTATTGCTAATTACTTTTTGAGAAGGTAATAGTAACTTTGTGATTACTGATACAAGAAAACACATAGTTAATAATACTTTCTTAATTCCTTTTGCAAGTACTTTTTTTGAGGTTGGTCTTAATGTTTCAGCATCGTTCTTGTACAAAGTGCCATAATGCAAATCATGCAGAGCAGAAGAATGTGTTGAGGAAGTATCCCTGCCCAAAATGTCAAGTCTAGACAAAGTGTGTTTTGTTTCCTCAATTTGAATGCATAATACCTTTATCCTTATCTTTATTGAACTCTGGGAGTTGTTTTCTAACAGAATATGGTGTTATGCATTCCAAAATTGCATCCCTTACTACATGTACCTGTTTAAAAACTCTCTCTGATCAAGTTCTGCTCTGTGTTAGAGCTGTAGCATGGAAGGCTAGTCTAGGTTGCAGCAAGATGTGTTACACCACATTGGTCTTGGGAGTCCCTGGCCTGTGCTGCTTCTCTTCTGTGCTCTCTGTGCATTAGGGGGTCTTGTCAGTTGCATTCTGTTATCTCTGTCTGCCATTATGGTAGAAAAAGGGCTGAGGGCTGATTCTGATGAGCAGGGAAGACGATCCTTTCCCAGGTGAAGCAGTTCCCCTGGACATGTTGTGACCTGATCAGCAAATGGTCTCACTGGTGCGCACACATGTGGGTAACATCAGTGGAGAGGAGCAGGACAAATGCTTTGTGTCATAGAAATACATTCTGAAGATTACTTGGACATAAAATATTTTGTAACAGAGTATTGTTCCCTGTGAACATGTAGTGTATTGATAAGAATCAGATATATTATGCTTAAAAGATTTATGTCTGGGGCATCAACATAATATGCTTGTTTGGATGCCTCTTCCTTAGCCTGAATTCAGCAAATGGAAATGGAATTCCTGAGATTCAGGCTCCATAGAAGAAAGAAATTACTTTCTGTGAGGGTGATGTGGCACTGGAACAGGTTGCCCAGAGAGGTTGTGAATGCCCCCTCTGTAGAAGTGTTTAAGGCCAGGCTGGACAAGGTACTGAGCAACCTGATCTAGTGGGAGGTGTCCTTGCCTATGGCAGTGGGTTTGGACCTAGATGATCTTTAAGGTCCCTTCCAATCCAAACCAATTTTTGATTTTCAGATTCTATATGTCTGTGTGATATACTAAAGAGAAGTCTTATTTTCTGCTGTACTACTAAGAAAAAATTCTGTGTAGGGTAGAAGAATTTTTATGAAGAAATTTATTGGCATGTTTCCAATTATTGTTGACTTAGAGTCTGTTAAACTGTCTTACTAGTGAGGTAGTACATGTATAGGATATTATAAAAGA
Source organism: Turnix velox (assembly GCA_013400935.1). Lineage (NCBI taxonomy): Eukaryota > Metazoa > Chordata > Aves > Charadriiformes > Turnicidae > Turnix > Turnix velox. Next base: position 27,631 of record VZTY01030276.1, on the reverse strand, counting down.
TATTTCTGGCCTGGGGCTAGAATTACTGCATTATTCATGAGTAAAGAAGTAATGAGCAAGTTATGCAAGGTATTCTATTAAAAGTCTAATGCAGCCTTTTGTAATACTAAATATTGTGTGCAAGCTGTATTTCTTGAGTTTCCTCTGTAAGCTTTTTAGGGGGGTGAGTTTTGCCTATTGGAGTGAATAGATTCTTAATGCTAAGGTTGGTCGGTATCATGAATAAAATTCTATTGGACTTGAAAGAAGAAAAACTATTCTTGATTATCTTTTGCTCATGCTAAAGGCCTCTACATCAAGCCTCTGACCTTAAATCTTGCATGTTAATGTTAAATCTCTGACTTCCCTTGGTTTCCATATTTGAGAAGAAAGGTGACACTGATGTTTTACATGCGAGTTCATCAAAGATAATACTGTTTGGACTGGTGGGAAGAAATCATTAACAAGCTATAATTTAGTAAGTAGAACATAAGTAGGATGTTTAGAGGTGCCCTATAAATGTCATTTATCCACTCCAGTGGCTGCTAAACAAGTAGAAAACTAATATCATTATTGTCACAGCATACTGTAAACGTCATATTTCAAGGCAGCAGCACTACATGATTCTTCAGTGAAATAATTTCAGGTAATATTTGACGTTCTTTGTTTTTAATTCAGGAAGGCTGAAGACTCTGAAAAAACTGAGAGGACATCTCTGAAAGATAATCTTTCACCATGGGAAGAGTGGTTCATTGGCAAAGAGAAGGAACTACGTTCCCGCTTGCAAGCTAGAGCTGCAGAGGTGACTGCTTCCATTGGCTTGATGTTAAGTCTGATAGAAGATAGTAAGCACAGAAACAGAGGATTTTTTCTGTGCTTCTGCAACCAAACCAGCTTTGTCCATTATTGTTTGGTGTCTTGGGGCTCCTTAGTGTTTGTGTTTGACAGTTCTGGCACAATTCATGTTACATATATCCTCTTTTGCTCAATGTTAAGTTTCATTGAAGTGGTGCTTTATAATATTTTGCTTATTCAACTGCCAGGTAGTGGCTTGAGTTTAAAGGATTAAAACTTATTTATATAATTGGTACCTTGATTTTCATCATAGGTATGTAGCATGCATGTAGGTAATAAAACATGACAGGGCTTGTGCTGAGTGTAAGTATGCCAAGGTACTTGGTTAGATATGAAGGACAGTGTTGCTACCCACTTAGTTTGTAATTACACAGCTGTTTGGTGTCTTTTCCCAGGATAGATTACTCTTTCCCAGCATTTTTTCCCCTCCTTCCATCTTTTACTCCTTTGCAAATGAACAGTTACTGAATGCTGGGGTAGGGTTAATGTTACATCTTTGCTTGATTAATATGTTTGTAGTTGCAGTTGATGAGATGATTATGTTTAAAATCGAATTGTAAGCACTGGGCAGTGGCTAAAACAATCACATCAAAGTTAGATAATTTTTCACTTTAGTTACTGATTTACTCTTTGACCTTGAGCAAAACCTTTCTGTGATTCACTTTATCTGTGAGCATAAGATACAGCTGTTTTATGTGGGCTGCCTCATGCTGTTCATACAACACCTACCACTGGAAGGTGCTGGAATGGTTTTTTAGAGGTTTGTTAAATCCGAGGAATATGTTCTAATCCATTAATATTCACCACACATTTCATCACTTCCTCATTAGATTCCAGTCTCTCCCTGTTTTGTTTTTTAAGTACAAAAAATGAGACAAAGTAATATCTGGTGTCATGTAGAAGACCTGATTTGTGTCTCGACTTCATATGTGGCTTTGATGAGGAACCAATATCGCACAATAGCATTTATACTGCAGTAAATGTAATGTAGAAGATGACTCTCTTAAATATAAAGAACAGTCATTGGACAAGCTTTGCTTAAAGTTTGTCAGCTTATATCAGAGGAAAAACACACAGTCAACATTTAATAAGATGCCAGAAGAGACAAAGTATATGATTGTGATACAAAAATGCATTACTACGTTTGCATATAAAAAGTATTCTAAACTGGTATCTTAAGAAACAATTGTGAAGTTCCTGATTGTTTGCTGACAGCATCGAGTCTGCACTGACTGTGGGAAATGTGGATAAACATGTGGAGTCAATAGTGAATGAGGTCTTCTGAGGTTCTTTCAGTGTCATCACCTTTTAAAGAAACTGGGATCTTTGCAATGCAGGAGGCATTAGTTGCTGTAATTTTGCCTCATTATGCAAAAACTGTATTTTCAAACTATGTTTGTATTGTGTTTTTCTTTGAGCTCTTGGTAGGCTCCAATTTTTGGTGGTGTCTTATTGAATTCAAATATGTCAGAAGAGAGGGTTCTCTGTGAAATTGACCTCTGTGTCAGGACCAAAAAATCAGTTTGGTGGCAGTTATTCCACCTGTGTTTGAAGGTATGATTTTTTGAAAAATACCACATTCTAGTAATGGAAAAGAATCTAGGCATCTCAAATTCCCATTTTAGTCATGTATTTTCTTTATTGATTAATTTGTGTGAAGAGATGCATATATAATGCATGACTCATAAAGATGAAATACTTCTGGGGTGTTTCTTTAACCTTCAAAATAAAGCTTATTAAAAGTTTGCTAAAATCTGCAATAATTACGGCTTTGATATGCTTTAGATTAACCCCTAAGGATTCCTGTAGTTCTGGTACTAAACATTTTAAGTGGATAATGTTTTGCTTTGCTATTGATGCTTTCCTGAATGCAGTGGTGTACACCATGTAAATGCAAAGTATTGTAGAAAAGTGCTGCTGTAGATTAAGATTCCGCTGACTGAAACAACATTCAAATAAGTAGAGGAGTATTTTATTTTTTTATGTTGGATTGTTTCCAAAGTCCGTCTATTTTCAGTTCATATCCTGAAAATTGTGCATTTACATTGATTATATTTCATAATATCTCTGTGTCAGCTGCCATCTTTATTTTTGAAAATGCTAATGGAGGGAAAATTTCAAAATCTAATGCTAGCATGGATTTAATTTCAGCACTGTTTCCAGAATTGAGTGTACTGGTGTAAGTGGTCACTACAGATTTAATATATATCTGTTTTCTTTAATTAGGAAATGAATATACATATTGAGAAGATGAAGCAGAAGGAAGAATGTGAAAGGAGGAGAAAGATAGCTGAAGAGAAGCACAAGGAATGGGTCCAAAGAAAAAGAGAAGAGGTAAATACTGCTTTGGCTGCAAATATTTAGCATGTACCTTGCTTAAGTAAACTTATGTAAAATTTACTTAGGCTGTTTGGAACAACATGCTTTTAGCATTATAAATCCACACCAACACAAATATTTTTCTAAGACCCTTTTTTTTTGGTTTTTTTCCATAAGGTATGGAGAGGTTTGTTTTCCAAGTAGCCAGACAACTGACCTACATCTTTTGCAGTAGCCTTCTGCTAATTTTAGTTGGAGTTCTGGTTTTCAGAACTACCCTTTCTGACTTCCTAGGGGTCAGTGCCTGAGCATTTTGGGTAAAGTTAACATCTTAACAGTCTGCAATGTTAGAGGGAGGACTGAGTTAAGTACCAATGTGAAGAGGCAAACAGTATGGTAGAATTTAGAAAGATAATTGAGGTGTGAGGCCAGATTCAGGAAATTCTTGGTAGACTACATTTAGCAGTTGGGAGTTCCTTCATCCAAAACTTCTGAGTGGAATCAAAAATTTTTGACGTTCTTGAGAGGGATGCTTAAGTCAAAGGTCAGAAGGAGAAAGAATCAGCAAGCATGTGGACTGGGGGGCGAAACCAGGAATATTTGGGACACCTAGGTTTGTCCAACCCCTGGCCATTTGTGGGCATATGTGTTCATTTGGTCATGCAATCTGTAGTTACTTACTATTCTGTACTTGTGATTCTGAGTAAAATTGGATGAAAACTGATTAGAAGTACCACATTGGCACTAGTTGGATATCTAGATATCAGACATTTGCCTTCACTATTTGAGAACTCTTTCTTCAGATTCAGTGTAGAGCCATGAGAATAGCCTATGTTTTGTCCCAACCAAATTACTCTTAGTCTCAGTGCTGACTGATTTGCAAAAAACTGCCTCAAAACCAATCCTGCTGTAAGCATGTATTATGATGTAGAAAGGGTCCTTCTTTAGTAAAGCAAAAATTAGAACATTTATTGTTCATCGTAAACAATGCCATTTTCCTCTTTAAAAATGCAAATTAAACTGTAAGTCTCTGTAACTTTTCATTGGATTGAAAGAGTTTGGGCTGCCTGTTAAAATCATTCATAGTTCAAAACAGTGAAAGTTCTCATTCTCTCTTCTCCCTTTGTCTCCTCTATGCCTCTGCCTTCAGTTTCTATTAAGTTCTTTGTGGATTAACTGATTAACTACTACTTTTCTACTGTTGATGGGAATCAGAGGTCTCTTTTATGGTAATTACACAGAAGGAAGACATATTTGTGTCTGGACTTTATCATATTTTATTTTGGAAGGATAAGGTCATCCTTAGGCCATGTCCCAGGCTTTTACCAAAAGTAATCTGATTTTCATTTAACTTGGATGATTCATTGGCTACCGTTTTCTGAAAACCACACTAAAATTAAAAACAAACTGAACTTAAAAGCTTAGTTATCTTTAAGATATTAATATTTATGCTGCACAGACCTTTGGGTTTCTACAATGTTGTCTGTGGTCTTGGAGACAGACTGAAGGATAAATATGTCAATTCAGTAAGTAAGAAGGTGTTTAAAATTGATTGAAGATTTCAGATGAAGTTAAGGGTAGCTTTGTGAGTGCTGACAGTCATGATTTTCTTGGGGACAGCTCACTTAATTTCCTTGTAGAAGCATCAAAAGATGCTTGAGGCAAAACTCACAGTACTGTTCACTGCAATATGCACGAAGTACTTACCTTTCTCACATTCAGTTACTGATTCCGAGCCCCTGTGTGTAGACTGCAGGAAATGTTTTACTTGACAGGAGGCAGTGCTTTTGGAGATGTTACCTCTGTGATCTTCACAAGACATTATCCTTTCCTATTGCTGAGTTGCACTGATGAAGGAAGTAAGGGAAGGTTGAGTGTACATGAGCTTCTTTATCTTGAACATTCAGGACCAGGAGATACTGATGGAAAAATCTTCATTCCGCAAACGTGAAATACATTTATGTAGTAAGTAGAATGTTTGTATATACATAAAAGAACTCTGTGGCTGTTCTATATGCCCAGCCAGTTTTCTCTCTCTTTGTTGCATAGCAATGCCAATTGTGATTCTCTGGCTGTTAAATAAAAGCCTTAAGGTCAGGTTAGGAACCAAAGCTTGAGCACTGATTTTCTTCACTGTCAGTTTCATTTGTTATTGTTTGATATATATTTAAAATTAATCTTTGTTTCTCTCATAACATGGAGTCATTTGTCACTAAACAGTAATCTGTCTGTTTGACTTGTTTTAAGTTGTAACATAGTTCTAGTTTTAACAAGTCACGGGAATACTGATCAATATGTTCTAACTCTGTCCCACTCTGCTTCTTGTGCAGCCTTGTCCTTCTTGCTGGCAGGGCAGAGTGAGAAGCAGCAAAGGTCTTGAAGCTGAATAAGTGCTGCTCAGCAATAACTAAATCACTGTTGTGTTGCCAATGCAGTTTTGGTCCTAGATGCAAAACAGTACCACAGGACCTACTAAGAAGAAAATTAGCTCCATGCCAAAAAGCAGTACGTGTATGTAATATGTATTTTTGCAACTGTAACTGAAATCTCAAAAGCAGAATGCTTACATTCCAAAATAACTGTAAATTTTAAAACACATTGTTAATATCCTTGAGTATTTACCTTGCATGTAACACTTTATGCTATATAAATGTGATATCTAGAAAAAATACATTACTTTGACTGTAGCATTTCACATACTTTCTGCATTGAAAATACAGCATCTCTTTATTTTTATTTAAAAGTAAACATGCAAAGTTGGTGTTAATCATGGAACTTTTCAGCTTTTTTATGTTAATTTTTCTTTCAGTAGCTCTCCATTACTTAGTGAAAGGTACAGTTTTAATGGCAAACTGCACAGGATGAAAAGTTTTATTCATTATTGGCTTATAGCCTTTATAAGAAGGAAAAAGCAGTAAGAAATATAAAAGACTAGAACCAATACACCTCTAAAATAACATGCTTGGAGCAGACTCCCCTTTATTGTTGTGCTGCATGGGGCCTACAAGAGAGATGGGGAGAGACTCTTTATCAGGGAACATAATGTGAAGATGAGGATTAATGGTTTTAAACTAGAAGAGGGTAGTTTTATATAAGATATTAACAAGGAATTCTGTACAGAGAGAGTGGTGAGGCACTAGAACAGATTGTCCAGAGAAACTGGTGATGCCCTATTCCTGGAGGTATTCAGGGCTGGGCTGAATGGGGCTTTGAGCAGCCTGGTCTAGTGGGAGATGTTCCTGCTCAGTGCAGAGGCAATCTTTAAACCCAAACCAGTCTCTTCCAACCCAAACCATTCATGTATCTTCCTATATGAAAGGGACTCCAACTCTCATTCCAAAGACTTTGTTTAATGGATACTTTATCCTACTGTTGCTAATATAGAACACAGATTTGTTTGTCAGCTTGAGCACACCTTTCAAGTTGAAAAGTCCTGTTCACTCATGCTTTCTTTCATCCAATGAATTGTTAATTATTTTGTGAGGAGTGCTTCACCAGAACTGATGGAGAATCTTGTCATTCCCAGCTTGCGGTCTGGTAGGTGGAGTCTTCTCCCCTCAGTGGGCCATGTTAGTTTGAATCTCCTCAAGCAGAGAAGAATTAAATCTGGATCTTCCTTGTCATAGGTCAGTGTTCTAACAGCTGACCTATTGTTCTGAGCCAAAGCTACAGTTGCTGCTGTATTTTATATAGTCTGATATGCTATGGTTTTTGCTGAGGTGTTCTCCTTTTTAAAGACCCCCCCTTTCAAGAAATGTGTTTGTGAGGGAAACTTAAATATCTGGCCCAAACACCTTCTTGCTTTGAGAACCAGTGTAATTTAGGAAGTTCTTCACCATGAGGTGATGAGGCACTGAACAGGTTGCCCAGTGGAAGCCCTATCCCTGGAGACATTCAAGGCCAGTCTTGATAAGGTTCTGAGCAACCTGATCTAGTGCAGGGTGTTCCTGCTCACTGCAGGGGGGTTAGAATAGGTGGACTTTGAAGGTCCTTTCCAATTCTGTGATTCTATGATTTAACAATTTAAATGTTCTGTTTAGGTGCCCAGGTCTGTATGCACATATTTGCAACCCAGTGTTGCTGTCTCTTTATACAAAATTTTTCTGTGAGGTCATGTGTGGCCAGTGCCATGGCTATAATTTGTGGTTGTACCTGAATTCTAATTATGTCTAGATTTCCTTTTAATTTTTCTAAGCCGAATAAACTAATTTCTCATGAAGTAGACTTGTGGAGGAGTTCAAGGTGTCAGGTTATTAAAATGTGAGTACTCATGTATTCCAGCAGCATTTGTGGAGTTTGCATTCTTTTGAAGAGCCCAAGAGTGTTCTGGAACACTAAGACATTCAGCTTTGTCATGTACATTGGGTACCCACATGAAAAGAACACATTTGGGGAGAAAAATCTGTTTATGTAACCACCTTGCTAATGCAAGAAGGGGCTGACATTCATGATCAATGTGATCAGCCAGAATCCGTTTATTGAGAGCATCAGACAAGCTTATATACTGCTATGGTTTACCATGCCTACTACTCACTCCGATTGGTCACATGTTACATCCATCAATGTAGAACCCTCCCCTTGCGGTTTCTCTCTTTCCTCCTTCCGGTACAGTTGACCACGCGTTCCTTGTTCACTAGTTCTTCGGCACCTCCCCCAGGCCACCAAGGACAACACGCGGCTGTGGCTCCAACCTGGCGAGGTCTGCCTCAGGCCTCGATCGCTGTCTTTGTCTTGCTCCGAGAACTTGATGGCAGTCGTTAACTCCCTAGCCTGTGCCCATCCCCCAACACCTTACAATTCTCAAAGGACTAGACTGCACTGGGGTCTGCACTGACTTTGCATGAGCCTGAGCATAAACCTTCCTGTCAGTAAACAACTGCATCTCAGTGTTGTCCCACTGACCTCCTTTCAAGTCTCTTGTTCTTTTCACACGCCAGTTCTGGTGAGATTAAAGAAGTGATTCTGTGGGCTGGGCTTGGTGACTGAGCTGTGTAATAGGGCCTAATTGCAAAGATAATGACAATTGGCTGAACAACCCAGAGTTCTGAGGCTGTTAAATGTGATGAGGAATTATTATGAGGATAAATGAGGAAATTTGGTTGTGTGTTGTGATGTTGGCAGTGTGGACTTTCCCTGTATTTCACCATCACTCAGCATAAGATATGGTAGTTAAGATGTGAAATAGAACCATCAGTTAGCTCTGAAAAGTAAAATGTCATGTTGTGCTGAGCGAAAATGGGGATTGCTGTGAGAATTATCTTAAAGATATAAACCACAACATTGATTTCTGGAGATATTTCTGTTTGGTGACTCTCCACATAGAAAATGTGAACAGAAAGAAGCTGATCATCTTACTCTTTCTAGCCTCTCATTTAATCACTGATATGAAAACACAGAAAATTTTGTTTTCTTCCAAGTGAAGATTGTGTCTCAGTTCTGATGTTAATTGGGCTGTCTTCTATACAGAAAATTAATTAATGTTTCTACCTTCTGTAAAGAAGAAAATGTGATACTGCTTCAAATTTTACATTCCTTTGACAATTCTCCACGCAGACATGAGTCTGATTTTTCTTGAAAAGTTATTGATTTTGCTCATGTCTCTGTGGTTGGATGGTGACTTTGTGAGAAACATGCTGCCAGCTGAGTCACCATCAATGCTTTGTGGGACAGCTGAGTTTGTTTTAAGTACTGACCTAGCCCAGGATTCATTATGTCCTAAGGTTTGATGGGATCACCGCCCAGAGCAGCAATTCTGCAGGGCAGATTTGTATCCTTTAGTAATGTGCTTGGGTGGGGTGATGGAAGAACAAGCCTTTCTTGCAATGAATAATTGGATGTTTTACAATCAATACCTTAATTTATGTAATACCTGTAATCACATTTTAAAGTGCATGTGAATTTACTAGTCGTGTAGTGAATAGATCGTATCTGGTTTGATCAAAGAGAATTTTTAAAGCCCAATCTGGCAGCACCAGACATAAGTAAATTATATTATTTCCCTTGCCCCTGTATACCATGGAAGAATAGTAAAAGGAGGATTGGAAGGAAATATACATCAATATGTACATTCCTATCATTTTTGATAGACTTGTATAAGCGAGAGTAATGAAGACTGGGGGGAGCTCTGAAGGCCAGGGTGGCAGCAGCTTGAAATGAACCAGGTTATGAAAGCAGCTGGGAATGTGGAGTACACAAACTTTATGAAGCAAAAGCTGTTTGTTGCATGAGAGAAAGAGGAAGCATTTCTGATTTGTCTGCAGAATAATTTCTAGGGAACTGCAAACTCTGGAATTCTGCAGGGACTCTCCCTCTCTTAAGCATGTCTCACTGGAAGTAAAACTTGGCTATAGTTGTGGCATTCATGGTAGTGTGCATGGCTTATTATTGTTTTCAGAGGGTCTTCTGAGCGTGACCCAGCTCTCCCTAGAGCAATGCATTCCTCTAGCTTTTTCTTGCTTATAAGAGGTAAAATGGGAAGGGAACCATATTCCTGCTCTTGTTAATGTGTTTTTCACCCTTTCCATAAAGACAACAGACTATTTACTATGCTTTGGATTTTTAGTTCGAGGCCTTTGGCATCTGTGCTGACAGCTGTAATAGTTCTGCATCAGGATAAGTTCCTGCTAAGATACACATCTCCTTTATTCAAGAGGAGCACGCAAGACAAAGATTTCTTGAAAGAAAAACATTTTTATTCATCAGTTCTTTTCTACTATATGGAAACTGTTTGATCTTTAGTCCCTCTCCTCCAAGTCACGTACACATATAGTCTGGTAAAGATTTTTGCATCTGTGTCTGTGTTCAGGTTCTCTCCAGCTGAGCAAGGTAGGCAGGAGTAGTACTGAATCAGCAGAATCTCAGATGTTTCATAAAGTTTACTGGGAAGTGAAGTGATTGCTATTGTTAGTTTTCAAATGGAAGTTCCTTCCTGTCATATCAAGAAAAGGTGATCAATATGTGCTTGTTAGCTTAGAGAACACTCACCCAAATGTTGTGTACCGTTAGATACACGCGCCCTGAAAAGGCATAGAAGTGAACAACTCATTTATCTTCCAGATTATACTGGTTGGCAATTTCACTTCACACTCAATTACCACTTTCTGTCTACCCTGGAATATTTTTTCTCATTTTTCCTTTCTTCGTTTGAAGAAGAGAAATGTGTAGATTGATTCAAAGAAGTCCATATGGAAATAAACCAAAGGGTATGAAAAGCATACAGATTACCACAGACCACGAACTGAATTCTCATGTGAATTTCTTGTTTTTCGATCAACTTATGCTTAAGTGTACAGAACACACTGCGTATCTCAGTGACTCTTAGAAAGGAACAGCTTGCCAGATTTCCATACAGAACTATAATTTGCTCTGGATTCACTGAAAAGTAAAACTATACATTGTCAAGAAGTGCAGCACTTACAGAAATAGAGAAGTTTCTGAAAGGTCTGTTGGGTATTCTTAACTAAAAACAGAGTAGCAAACTTGATAGCTTAAGGAGTGCTAAATTAATTTTATTTATCGTATTTTCTGATAAGTTTGTGTTTAAAATGATTTTTCATGGAACCTAGTGATGAACTGATTCTGTTTTCAAAGAGCTTGCAATGGGGTTTTTTAAGGTTATGATAATTTTAGTTGTAATTATATAATAAAGCTAAATATCCCTCAAAGGAATTTCCCATTGCAATACACTGAAAAGTTTCTGTTATGTTTCCTTGATCTGTTTCACATAGGAAAGAAAGGAAAGGGAACAAAAGCTGAGCAAAGAAATGGCAGAAAAAGCCACAAGGGAACTCGAAAAAATGCAGTTACAAGAAAAGGCTCAAGTCAAGTATCAAGAATGGTTAATGAAGAAGAGAGCTGAAGAGGCAGAAAAGAAGAAGAAAGATAAGGTATTAATTAACTAATCATTTATTTGGTTGGATTTACCTAATCTGAAACTTAAATACATTGCTTCACTAAATTGGTTAGAATTTATCAAATAGCGGCATTGCACATTAAAAATAACTTTTAAAGTTGTAATGTCAGAACATTGAAAACACTGAGGTGTGGTCAGCAAAGGAAGATGCATATTAATGTGTTTTTAATAGCCTTTTCAAACCCATTGCAATTGAATATGATAAGGGAAAGAGGAAATACTGTATAGTCTGTTGATGTGTGACCTGGACAGAAAACAGGTGGCATTATGAACATTTTTCTCCCAGCACTGCTCTTTTATTATTAATGTTTCTAATTAAGAACATTCCTCTTCATGTCTGTTAGAACCAATCAGATGCTGGAGTTGTAATTTTAATATTATTTCATCTTAATTACCTACATATTTTTAGAGTAAGCTTCAAAATACCTCATACTTATTGTAAGCTTCCCAAAATATGGGCTTTGAGGTGGTTCTGGCTCACTGGATGCTCTAACCAGTGGCTGCACTTGCAGGAGTCATCCAGAATGCCTCTTTTAAACAGCACATATTTCAAATGAGTTTGTTTGTGAACTATGAAATGTGTGACCAGATGTTCTATCTCTTCATGTTGATTGATTGTATTTTAATTAATGTTGCAGTATAATTTTTCAGTGGAGTATGTAATACTATAAGAGTACTGTATTAGTGTTGTAGCTAAGTGTGGGAGAGGATTGTGGTGAGACAAATTTCTCTGTATTCCCCCTTTAATTATAGCAGTTGTTCTTAATGTGCAGAATGCATTTGTAAGTATTTCACAAATGCATGTAATAATTTATTAGGACTAACTTTATCTGATACAGTTTACAGTATTCTAAACTTTTGGACTGTAATGACCTTAATTTTGCAGTTTTCTAGTATTTCCCATATAATTAAAATATACTTAAATACTCTATACTGGTTGTGCTTATTACCAACTCAACAAACTGATTCTACAAAAGTCTTACTGCTATGTCGTACAGGGCTTTGTCTAAACTATCTTAGCTTCTTTTTTTTCTTTTTTTAGGAAAAAGAAAAAGAAAGGGAAGCTGAGCTACAAGAGAAGAAAGCAAGATCAGAGAAGATCTTTAAGGAATGGCTACACAATGCTAGAAATAAACTACGCCCTGTAGGTTTGTACTTCTGATACACATATGTAGAGACTTAGGTTTGTGCGTCCTTCTGTGTAACCTTTTATTTTAAAGCCTGTATCGAATTTTGACACGAGGGTGAATATCTCATGTGGTACAAGTCAGAGAGACTTGCACTCTGACAGTCTTTGTGTGTTTTTTTGTAAATCTTCATATTATTTGGTAGGAAAATGATTCGGATTATTATTCTGAAAATAGTTCAGGTGATTATTGTAAATGCTTGTGTTACAAAGTTCATAGTGTAAGTATTCCTTTTTAGTTATGTGTCTTTTCTAATCTTCTAGGGTGTGCCAGAGGAAATACTTACCCAGCTCCAGCATATTGTAACCCCATTCCTTGGAAACCTATACATGTGCCTCCTCCAAAGGAAGACAGTGTTCTTGCCATGAAGAAGAGTAAGAGACCTGTATCTTGTCAGCCTTATGTGTCTTTGCCTGCCGTAATTTGTAAGCCCAAGAACAACCCTTGTACAAAATCCCAGAGCAGAAAGTAGTTTCAGCCCAAAGAACCAAAACTGTTCTTATGATCTTCAGTGAACTGGGGCATAAATACAAAGTTACATGTAGCTATATGTCCAAAACATGTTGCCTTGTATTTTCTTAAAGTTTTGTGAACAAGTTTTATATTTGCAGCAAACTGACTTTTTTTGTAGAGGTTTTTTATATGTTGTATTTGGTATAAAAATAGATAAAACCAATTTAGCCAATTGTAGTGGGACTGTACCTTGATACCAATAAAATGCACAGGACTGTTTCCTTTCCTCCTCTGTTGAAGGTGTTCTTTTGTGCGTGCAGTTATCCTTTCAGGCAACAGGATACTAATTGTAGCAGACTTTAAGATAATTATTGGCTTAGTGTGGAAGGATTTCAAGCTCTGGGTGCAGTTGTAGGGCTGTGATGTCATTGGGACTGCAGAGATGTAGTGGGATAGCTTACATCACTGGAGTGCTGCACTGGATGGATACAGACTCTTTCAGAAGCACAGAGTGATTCAGTGAGGAGGTGAGGTAGCAGGAGGGATGCTTTGACAAAGAGCTTGACAAACATGTTGAAGGAAGCCATCCTTTCCCTCAGCACTGGCTGAAACCACATCTGGAGGGCTGCACCCAGGGACACAGACATACTGGAGCAAGTTCACTGAAGGGCCACAGTAAGGTTAAGGGATTGAAGTGTCTGGCAGACAGAGAGAAGTTGAAAGAGGTGAGATGCTTCATCATGGAGCAGAATAACCTCCAGGGGGATCTTACCAATGTCTGTAAATACATGGTGGGTGGAGAGAGAAAGAGCAGACCCTGTTCAGAAGCACCAAGTGACAGGAAGAGACAGTGGACACAAACTAAAATACATGGATTTCTATTTAAGCATAAGACAGAATTTTTTAAAGCAAGAGTGATCAACATTTGGAACAAGTTGCACTGAGGTGGGAGTCTCCATCCTTGGAGAGACTGAAAACCTGACTGGCTGCACCCTCAAACTGTTCTACTTGGCCCCTGTTTGGACAAGAGCATTGGACTAGGTGATATCCAGAGTTCTCTTCCAACCTCAGCAATGTGGTTAATGGTGAAAAGAAGAAAGATGAAAAAGGTAAGATCTTTTTTCCTGATAAAAAGTTGTATAAGATATGTTCTGTAAGTATTCTAATACAGTGATTTCCACTTCTAATCTTAATGATAAATTTAAATTTCTTCAGAACAAATTGTGAAAAATACTAAGGTTATCCTTAAAACACTACTTCTACTTTTAACTTCAATTGAATCAGTTCACACTATGTGCCTTTGACTGCTCTTTTCAGATAATGCCAAATGCTAAAAAGACTGCAGCCCCTTACAGTAGTGAATAGATTATTTGGTTTGTGTTTGTCAGTAATTGTTATGAATTAATGTTGAGGACTCTCATATTTGGATTTTCACAAAGTTCTTCACCTGACATTAAAGCACTGCAAAGGGCATTATGTAATCATGTTGAATGTTTGATTTTACAATTTAAAATCATGAACATAGAGCTATTAATTGGAATGGAAAGATGCTGTGCTTTGAGGAGCAATGTATGAAACTTAAGTTAATTCTACCATTTTTTTATAGTTGTGGCTGCAGTCTAGTATTTGTAGGTGATACAAAGTAAAAACTTAATTTTTGATGGTGGATTTACTTAACAGTGTTTTATTTGAGTATGAGAATAAATAGGATATGGCAACTCTCATGAAAGACAAAAACTTGTAGCAAAGCCACTGCCATAGCTTGCTATTTATAAGTGATTTCCATATTCTAAAATATGTAAAGCTTTTGGTTCACTGCAGGTTTGTTTGTTTGTTTTTTTGTTTGAAGGTAGAAAATAGTTTCAGTGTTTTGTGGATTGCTCTCTCCTGTGTGCTTATTTGATATTAATTTTACTGTACACGCCTGGAAGAAGTCTGGACTCCAGAAAAATGTGGAGTGTCAGACTATGTTTTTGTTAAGTAGGAGGACATGGGTTTCACAGAACTGCGTGTTGTTTTCAGGGTGTGGAACTTCGTGTCTTTCTATAAGAATCTCTGTAACAGATTGGTATGAAACTAATCGACTCATAAATTAGAAGTTAATCTCTGCAGTTGACCTTAGAGATATCTTGAGAGAGTCAGAAGTTTGACAGCTGTGGAAGCTTCCAGAAGCTCATTAGTACGTAGATGAATGGACAGAATTTTACTGTAATGAAAATTATTAATTTTGCACTAGTTTACAATGGTTTCTTGGGACTCTGATTTAGTTGAAGATTCATATACAGTCATGTTAGCATTTAGCATTTTCTCTTAATAGTTTTTCTGAAATAGCTCTTGGCCATCAGTAAGGTTTGTCATCACTGAATCACAGAATATCAGTGATTGGAAGGGGCCTCAAGAGATCATTTAGTCCAGTCACCCCTGCCAGAGCAGGAACACCTAGACCAGGTCATGCAGGAACTCGTCCAGATGGGTTTTGAATGTCTCCAGAGAAGGAGACTCCCTAACCTCTCTGGGCAGCCTGTTCCCAGTGTTCTGTCACCTACACTGTGAAAAAGTTCTCACTTTCCTGTGGAACCTCGTAACTGTATATTTACAACTTCTATTTGTTTTAGCATTTATGACCTATAATGGCCTATTGTATGAACACAGGCATTGATAGTATTTGTATTAACAAGCATGGAGAAATCTGTGGCTGGATTCTGCTGTAGCATGTCATTCTGTCAGCTTCAACAGTGACAAATGGCAATTTAACAGGGCTTTACATGCTAACTCAAATAGAGTTATCCTTTGGGATTGCATGTCTGCATCCAGGGCAAAGGGCTAAATAAATCTTAAAGGTGTATCAGGTTCAGTAAATGCTCAAGTCTAGTCTTTATTAAGGTCTCTCAGCCAGAGTAATCAAACTGAGCCCTTAATGTAATTCTAGATTTTAGAAGATACTAATAAACATCTAAAGCCATTATTCTCTTTTTCTCCCATCCCAAGACGGTGTTTTTCCTCCACTAGATTTTCTGTGCAAAGGTTTACTTTGTCTTCAGAATCAGAGCAGTGTTTCATTTGGAGACAGACAGTTTTGTGTGGACTTATAACCCCTAAGACAACAGCTTTAGGACAAGGCCCTTGCTATAGCTTAACTATAACATTATAAATACAGTTCTGTCCTGACTAAATTACAAATCAGGTTAAAGCAAGATAGCTTCTGAGTATAAATGTTGTCTCAAGTTCATAATGGTTTTGCTGAGCTAAGGAGGGAATTACTGCTTGGATTCTTTCCAAAGAATATCAGTCCCACAGTGAAATGGCCTGGCCTTGTAGCATAATGTAAGATTGCGGGCTATAGAGAACTATTGTTTCATGCTGTTATGGCAAATTAATTTACACAATTATTTCTCAGATGTTAGATAGAATCTTAATGTTTTGTTGTACCTTAAACAGTATTCTGTGATCACTTACTAAGATCTCTCCTGGACTTCCTCGGCTTGTGAAATTTCACATTAGATCAAGTTGCAGAATGTCAGATTGCTTATTAGAAACATCCCAAGATTTTGCATGTTGAAGTCTATGCTGATAAAAAATGAGACTTAATCTCTGCTTATTTTCATCCCTTTGTTTTTGCAGAACTTTTGGTTGTAAGAATTCACAGATCTCTTCAAAATCCTGGCTGGTGCATCATTCTAGGTTTCCCAGCCTTTCCTCCTCTTCATCTGTCAGTCATAGAGTGCTGTTTCAAGCTAGATATAAGAAAGAAATTCTTTACAGTGAGGATGGTGCAGTACTGGAACAGGTTGCCCAGAGAGGTTGTGGATGCCCCCTCTCTGGAGGTGTTTAAGGCCAGGCTGGACAAGGCACTCAGCAGCCTGATCTCATGGAAGGTGTCCCTGCCTATGGCAGGGGGGTTGGAACTCGATGATCTTTAAGGTACCTTCCAACCCAAACTATTCTATGATTCTATGTGTTCAACCTCTCTGGGAAGGTTTACATCTCCTGTGAGCATTTACTTATTGTAAAAGTTTCTGTGCAGGTGCTCCATGAAATTGCATAACTTTCCAGTAATTAACAGTGGATCTTAACACAGGTGTTTGAGTTGAAAGTCTGCAAGCAGTAAAGAGAGGCTGAGAGAGTTGGGGTTGTTCAGCCTCAAGAAGGCTCCAGGGAGACCTCATAGTGGCCTACAGGAAAGCTGGGAAGGAACTGTTTGCCAGGGCATGGAGCAATAGGAGGAGAGGCATTGGTTTTAAAATAGAGCAGTTTAGATGAGACAGTAGGAAGAAACTCGTTACAAAATGGGTGGTGAGACATTGGCACAGATTTCCCAGAGAGACAGTCATCCCTGGAAACACTGAAAGCCAGGCTTGATGAGGCTCTGAGCAACCTGATCTAGTGCAAGATGCTCCTGCTTACTGGAGATTGGGGTGGGGGTTTGTACTAGATGACCTTTGAAGGTTTATTCCAACTCAGTGCATTTTAAGTGAATCAGAAGAGCTATGATAAGGAAGCAGTCACTGTTACTGTAGGCAGCCTGGCATTCATAGGAACTCATAGAAAGTTAATGTAATAATAGAAAGCAACTGTTGGAAGTTTTGTTACTGGTTCTGGTGTGAAGCCAAGGCTTCATCTGAACCCCAGAGCTGCATCAATATTTTAATAACATCCTTGCCACTATAACATTTCATTGTAAAATTAACTTCTTAATTTATAATTTTTAAAATTAGATTGAAGAACAGCCATCAGTCCTGATGTAATTTTTACTGGGAAGTTTTTGAGAGTAAATATGGAAGATTTCACACAATATTGCTGTGGTCAAAAGGTGAGTGTTCTGGACTGCTGTCCCCTGGTCACCATCATGACCTGTGTTTAAACTCTGTGATGGAAGGGAAATCTGAGCACTCTGATGTGGTAGAGTGCATAAACACTTGATGAGCTTGAAATGTGGTAGGGAGATCATTGATAAAGCAGGGCTAAAACAGTTGTGCTCTCCTGGATTTAAGCACCTAAAGCCTATTCAGTTAGAATTGCCTCCCTTTCATATATAGTGTTGTGTCCATGTTTTCACAAGTGTAACTCATTTTGTAATGACCTATTAGGCAATCCCTTAAAGCTACAGTTAAGTGAGAGTAAATTTTTGCAAAATGCGATGGCTTTTCCTTAAAAAATACGGACTTAAATGTTTGCTTGGTTTAACTTAGTGACTCATGGAGGGATTGCAAATATCTAATTCACAAATTTGAATTTATAGAGAATTTACAGGGTGGGGAAGTTTGAAAAGTGAGATATTTGAAGCTCTTAAAATCAAAATGTGTTGATTTATGCTGTGGTCAGAGGCAAGAGTGAAATAAATTATGTAAAGGACCCAGTCTTTGGTTTCTTTTACTGCCTTCACAATTGAAATTATTTCAGTAGTATTAGGGCTAAAAAGGATAAGTGGGTAACCCATTTAGATAAGTACTATAACAGCTGCTTTTATGTGAGGGACTATGGAAGTTGAGTCTCTGACTTTTACAGGTGATTTGTTTAAACAACACAAGGTTGTGTGTTTTGGGATTAAGTTAATATGTAATCCAGCAATGCCAAAATATTAAAAGATGGTAAAACGTTTTCTTGGTACCTTCAGTCTAAAACTAAACTTCAGACTAAAACCAAAAAATCCCTACAAGTTTTATTACACAATGAGTCTGTGTATGGTTGTCCCACTATGAAATCTGTAATGTATCTGTCCTTTTTGTTAAGATGTTGATCAGGATAAGAAGAAAACTCTTCAATTTCCCCTTTATGTTGACACATGCATTTGGGAAGGGAAATATTCTCATAGTAGTTTAATCTGCTGGTAAGACAAATAGTTACTATAATTTGAAGAAACTCTAGGATCCAGGTGTTGCTCATGTTTTTTTATTTTTTCATTTTTATTCTCCTTCTTTTTTTTTAAGCTAAAGTTGTTACTGAGCTATTTATAAAGTACATGCTTATAAACTGACCATGGAACTATTTTCCCTCCCATATTGGTTAAGCTGAGCAGCTTTGCATCGGTCATGTTTCAAGAGATTCCAACACAAACGAATCTTTAAAAACAAAACAAAAAACCCAACCCAAAACCTCCCAATTTTTTTGTTATTTCAGGTGGTTATAATATTGCATGGTTAAAACACTGAAATGGGAGTAAAGCAGCTAAGCTTCAACACTGAGCCTTTTAAAACTTGAAAAAGTGGCATTGCACCTTCTAACATGCCCTCGAGCCTTTGGTATTTTTAAAGCATAATCTTGTAAAGCATTTGGTATAGTCACTTAAAATATCAATCTATTTCATTCCTAGTGCAGTGTATTGAATGGTGATTTATCCTTAATTTACTGTCTTTGCCAATAAATGTATAGAATTTTACTTTCCTTAGGCATTGCTGTTGAAACCATTGGTTTTAGAAAAAAATCTGCAAATAGTAATGACTCCAAAGCCACTGGCCTATAAAATGTGTGCTTCAATCTCTGATCTGTGAAGTTTTATTTATCTGTGCAAACTAAAGTCTTTCAGCAGCAGGGATTAAATACTGCCAGGTGATAGATTCTCCTTTGGCCCCTAGGTCACTCACCTGGACACCCATGGGAGAACTGAATGAAAACCACTCGTAAGTGTTGGCAATTTTGATTTTTTTTTCAGATTTTGAAAAGATCTCTTGTAATCATATTTTATTTGTATTTACAAGTCAAAATTGGTTTATGTTAAATGTTTTAATGTTGAGTAAACAATGTTTTAATCTTTTGATCTTGCTAACCATTGTTTTAGCTTGGGTTTGGGTGCATTTTTAATGATATTGTGAGAAAATACAATTCTTCTCCTGATGCTAAAACCTGAATTACTTTTACAGGTGTATCCCTTAATTTGCAGTTAAGGTTTTGCTGCTGGTTAGCAGGATACATACACATGGATATTAAGTCCTATTTGTACACTACAACTTGTTTCCTAGTATAGACAAGAGTAAGGCTAGCCAGCAAGAGAAACAGGATTAATTAGTATTTGACTTGTAATAACAGTAATAGTTGTATTACAATTAAACTATTACTGTCCTGTGCTACTGCATGTATTCAATCATAAGTTACGCTTAAGTGCTATATAAGAAGAGGATCTAGACTTTCTAGACTGAATCACTGCTGAGCAAAAGACACACCTCATAAGTTGATACCATCTACAAAGTGGATCTGGGGGTTGGTTTGTTGTTTTTCTTCCTTCTGGTGCTATGAAACATTTTCTTTCTGTTTTATCTTTTGATTTTTTAAAGAGTTGAGGCATGTGATATTATGTTTTTATTTGCATAAAGATTTCTAGTGTACTTCTCTTGAATTCTTAATATATATCATACCTATATGTTTATAGAGATGAAAAACATTTGGCTAAGTTTTAGTGTTGCTTTAGTTTCTTAACACAAAAGGGAAGTAAAATGAACAATCAAAAGCTTTTGAATTGTGATCTCAAAAGCAATTCTAGCTTGTAGTGTTGCACAGTGTACTCTCTAATTAACACTGGGGCAATATGTAGTGGGTTAAGAATGCTGTTTTGTGATGAAATCAAAGAGCTTGATTTAAAGCTCCTGAGTTACGTATCTAACTGCCTCTGCCTCTTTGTTAGATCTAGGACAAGCTAAGAAACTTCTCTCTGCCAAAGTCAGAGGACATCTGAGAGCTATTTACTTCCATAAATTAGCAGTTCTGATTGCCAGGTGAAAACACAGGCTGTAGAAGAAATGTTATGTGGAAAAGCTGGGTGATAGGGGAGACTTACAATTGTCTGATTTTCTTGTACTGGCAAGCACATGCAGGATGACTTTAACTGCACTGATGTTCCACTGCTATAAGAGGCAATGTCTCAAGCAGATGCAATTAAGTATTATCTACAAACCAGACCACTACATTTTTTTCCATGGCTTTGTTTTAATTTTCTTTTAATCTTTACTGATGCTCTGTTGTTCTCGATCATGAATTAAAAGGTGTTTTCTACTGGGCAGCTGCATGCACTTTGGCAGTAGGAATGTTGTAAAAAATTAAAGCTATAATAAAAGCTTACTGCTGAGCTCAAAAAGTGTCTGGAACTAACACTGTAAGCCAGTAGAGAATTGTAATCTCCAACCTTGCACAAGTAAGTACCATGTATGGAACAGCTATCACTTAGTGAAAGTCTTACTCTCTCTTACCAGTTATAAAACATGGTTTCTACCACCCTGAATCCCTTTGGTAGTTTCTAGGGTAAGCAAAAAACCACTAGTCAAAAACCAGTCCCATCTGAAACCTTGACTCACTGCAGCCTGAGGCGCAGCTGAGAATCCATCAGTTTGGAAAGACAAGTTCTTCCTGTTGCTGGAGAAGGGAGGGGAGGGATGAAAGTCTCTGTCATGGATTTCAAATGCAACTTGATTTGCAGCATCAAGAATTGATTGCAATGTTGTGCGCTGTCAAGTGCGAGTTTTAAGTGCTATTTTTTCCCTTAAATGATCCACTGTTAATGTATCTCAGACTGGTTGAATTTTGAGAAATCAGTCATCAGTTTAAATCAGATTTATCTCTCTTAAAATTCATCTCAAATAAGTGGAGGCAAAGGAAAAGCAAATGTCACTTGGTTCAGTTTCATCTCAGCTAACTTCAGACACCTACTTAGTAAACTAATCTCACTATATCCTTTTATGTCAATGAGCAGATATTACTGTGCTCACAGGAATGGTCTGAGAAAGACAAAAGTCTAGAGGTGTGTTTTTCTTCCCATTGTATATAACAACTAACTTGTAGGATTTCTACCATGCAGGTTACTGCTATTTGATCAGGTTTATCATATCTGTGCCACTTCTGTTTGTTCACAGCTTTTGCAGCATTAACTGACCTCATGAACGTTTACAAATATGTTAAGAGTGAGTGTTGTCCAGTGACAGGACAAGGGGCAATGGGTGCAAGCTGGGACACAGGAGGTTCCACAGAAATATGAGAAAAAAACTTTCTCACAGTGAGGGTGGCAGAAGACTGGAAAAGGCTGCCCAGAGAGAGGGTGTGGAGTCTCCCTCTCTGGAGACATTCAGAACCTGCTTGGACGCTTTCCTGTGTGACCTGGTCTAGATGTTCCTGCTCCAGCAGGGGGACTAGGACTGGATGATCTCTTGAGGTCCCTTCCAAATCCCTGACATTCTGTGATCTAGAGACAAACCTTGTCTACTAGTTATTTGACAAACCATATCTATTAGTTATTCTATAAGCTGTATCTTGTCAGTACTTTTCCTGATGCAGCTTTATTCCAAATATGGTTTTGGCATTTTTTCATAAAGGTCCTGGATGGAATGATAATCTCACTTTCATGAAAGAAAAAGACATAATTTCCTGATAGTTTACTGTAAATCAACTAATGCTTTTTGCACTTTCTGGTGAGCCCCATATAAAAGTATAAAAATATAATTTGCCTATATGGTTGTGTAGATTTCTGGTAGGCAGGAGAGTTGTTCCAACCTGCATATATATCCTCAGCCCTGTTGGAATTTACAGCATCATTTTGGGCAGGATCCAAAGGGATCACAAATAAATGAGCAATAAGTGTTATACATGTAGATCCCAGCAGCATTAGATGTTGCAAGAAAAACAGAACACCAAATAAAAGCAGAAAATTATGCTTGTATTTACTCTGCAAAATTTAACATGCTGATAACAGACTATTCTTGTGAAGAAGCCCATATGAGACTTCTGAAGCTTGTGTAGTTGTTGCAATGATGAGATAGTTAAATGATACATGTAAATTCTAGCAATATAGTTTAGTAATGACTTTTATGAAACTTAATTGAAAAGTTTTCTTTTAAAAAGTTATTTTACAGCAACAGTAACATGTCCAGAGTATAGCCTTTCTTTTTGTGTTCACTGTCAGTAGGACCAAATTGTCCTAGTGCTTTCCAGCAGCTCAGCAAATACCTTTAAAAATCTAGACATGCTGCAAGTAGTGAAATGATTGGAAATTTTTGAGAAACTCTGGTTTAGGAACCTCTGGATGATTTGTGATTCAAGGGATTAGTCAAAATAAATTTGATATGTAAGCATAACTAATGATGGGATCCTAATCAATGTGAGGGAGAAACTCTCAGACTGACTTCAGTTATCTATGAACTCAAGATTTATGGGATTCCCTTCTCTTTCCAGCTGAAATTTTCTCACAGCATCACAAAAAGCAAAGTTCACATACCAAAAAAATCTGAAAATACCAGGTCAAATGTAAGCAATTAAAGCCAAGCAATTAAAGCCTAAGCAGTTTAGTAGGTCAAGGATGTGTGACCCAGCAAAAAGGCCAGCCAATGGCTAATACAAGGTCTGTCTCCAGCTCCTCAGTCTTCACTCCTGCATTTTAGATGGCATTCTGAGGGGACTGTTTTCAAGAGCCTGGGACTAATAGAAATTCCCACTAAGCCTTCCATGCTCTATTCATGGAGCCTCAAACCTAACAGAGATTGCAGAAGTGTGGCTGGAAAAATAAAGAAAAACACCCAGTCCTATTGTGCCATTTTGAAATAATATTTTTCATTGAAATAGTATTTTTTCATCATAGGGGAAAAGAATATGGATGTTGTGTATATTCACTATGTACTGCTCATTGAATATAAATGTATATATGAATTTTCTTATATTTAAAAAAAATTGGTAAAGAAAATTAATTAAATATGAAAATATGTCCTAATTTCCAATTTCAAGGAACCTGAGTGGTAACAATTACCAACTCTTTCAATTTAAGGTGAGTTTGCTACAATATAGATTTTTTTTTAAACCCTCCATTTTTTCTTACATTTACTTGATAATTTCAACTTCAGTTTGAAAGATTGTTTGTGTTTCTCAACTGTGACTGGTGTTGCCATTGCATCTTTCCTACATATTCTTCTACACATGGTTTCCTGGCAGAATGTCCAGGGTTCTGCTTACAGGAATTA
This sequence comes from Turnix velox, assembly GCA_013400935.1. Classification (NCBI taxonomy): domain Eukaryota; kingdom Metazoa; phylum Chordata; class Aves; order Charadriiformes; family Turnicidae; genus Turnix; species Turnix velox. Next base: position 3,998 of record VZTY01030276.1, on the reverse strand, counting down.
TTTGCTTGCTCTTAGTTTCATAAGCCCCAAGAAGCAGATCTGATCTATTTAAAGCTTATGATTGTAGATGGCTTGAATTGTGTTTTTAGGGCTCACAGGGAAAATAATTAGCTTGATCCTCTTACTGAGTCAGGAATCAGCTCATTCCAGGTTTTTGCCATACTCCTTTATGAGAATCCAGTTGTGGCAAACTTAGGTTTCCTTTAAAAAGAAAGAATAATACAGGCCTTCTATGTCATGGAGTTCATCACAGTTTCTGGAATTTTATTTAAATAAATCTGGATTATAGTGATAAATATGCCAGGTATCTGTTTAATGGGTAGGATTTAATGCCAAACCTGCAAAACCAGTAAACCTTATTTCTCTGAGCTCTTATAGTACCAGGTCTTTAGAAAGACTAGAGTAACAGGCAACAGGACAAGAGGAAATTGCCTCAAGTTGCACCAGGAGAGGCTTATACTGGACATTGGGGGAAATTTTTACAGTGAAAGGGTTATCAAGCATTGTAACAGGTTGCGAGGTGTTTGAGGCACCATCCCTGGAGGTGTCTACAAGATGGATGTACATAGACCTTAGAGATATGCTATAGTCATGGTTCTTGTCCAAGCCATATTGGTGGTTGGACTTGATCTGATCCTTCCAACTAAGGTGATACTGTAAGAACAAGAACCTTGTAAAAGACCAGAGCCCTCAAAATAAGAACAACAAATGGATACTAGTTTAAACAATATTCATAGAGACAGATTAAAGGATTTACCTTGTCCATTTTAAGGGAAGTGGAAGATGGACGTTGCAGAAGCACTGAGTTGTGCTTCTGATGGAACTTAAATTTTCCCTGTCATTCTGGAGAGCAGAGAGCAGTCTACGAACACAGTAGGGAGTCAGAGATCTCACTTTGTTTTGAGCATCCTGGGAACATTAAGAATTGCAGTTGTATGGGAAATAAATCACACAGCAATGACACTTCTCTAGCGATGCTCCTACAGACTTCTTTTCTCTAACAACTAAAGCCAACACTGTTTAGTTTCGATCACATAAATTAACTTTACTTGCAATATATTTTTGTCTTGCTGCTTTGTACTGTTCTGGACATGGTACAATTCTTGCTAAACTAAGTCTTGGAAAAGAGCCTGAGTTATAACTGGATTCCTGATTTTAGGTTTTTTTGAACCATTCTTTTTAGCACAACCTGTTTGAGAATCTTTTCTGAATTTGAATATTTAGAAAGTACATTCCTCATTGACTGCAATGTGTCAAGGATACAGCTACACAATTATTCTGTACAGCACTACTTTTGCTTTTTAAGCATGGGTGCTCTTTACTTTTGGAATCTGAAAATCTGTCAAACCAACCAGTCCTCATCTCAGTGAAAGGTTTGCCATGTTTGTCCAGTCCTTAACCCAGTGGAAAATTAATATTGCTACTTCCATTATTTTTCTATGATATATAATTGTTCACCCTTAAGTAATAAAAAGGTTGCAAAGCATATAATTCAAAGGTAGGTAAACGCACTGTGAATTCTATGATATTTTCAATCTGTTCTATTTAGATGGAAGTGATGATTGAAAAGAGTGGGATTTTTCTTTCACCTAGTTGGATTCTAGGTCCTAAAGAGTCTCCAGGTTCTCTCATCATTGTTGGGAACTTGTTCTCCTCAACCACTTTGAAAAGTAAATGTTCCATCTTTAGGACAGAGCACATCACATAACATGTCTTCCAGCCCTTCTCTCCTGGGCTTGACTTCTTAACCCCAAGTTCCTATTTTCTTTATCTCTTATTCTGCCTCCTCCAAGAAAGCCTTGATACCATGGAAAGGACAGGGAAATGTGAGGTTTTATCTTTTCTCTTTGCACCCCGCCCTTACACTGATCTGGTGATACAACAATTAACATGAGATATGAACTAGTTTGACATGGTCTTAACTACTTACAGAACATTAGTTAGGGGTTTCCTTTTGATTGCTTTGGGAAGGTAGTATGTTTCTCAGAGGCATCTCATATCATGTTTTGTGTTGGTTTGGGTGCTTTCAGGAAAAATTTTCAGGACCTTTTCAGGCTCAGAATTCAGCTCTTAAACAATTGCACAAATTTCCTTTCATTTTCTTTCTTGCATAAATCTCAATCCGTGTTTCAATCTAAAAATACCAGACAAAGAGAAATACTTAATTAGACTGTCTGATGCTTGATTTTCACAGAATAATTCATAAAACATTATGGGAACTTCTCTGGAAAGCAAGCATTTGACCTTACTGTTCTTTCTAATGCTAAGTATTTATGACTGGCTATTTACAAAAGAGCTAAACTGCACATTTTCAGAGAAGTTACAAAAACTGAAAAGAGCTAGATATCTGGCAAAGAATCTGTCTGTATTTACTCAAGCATATCTCACATATATGATATATATGTGAAAAACAAGACCTTGTATTCTGTCTAATAGATCTATTTGAAGATAAAATGTAAAATTCCGTGTCTAAATTTTTATGTTCAGTATACAATTACAAACATTTCAGCTCCAACTTGTAAAAACCTTGAACCCATTAACATAGCCATTTATTTTCCATCCTGTTTTGAATTATGTAAATCCTCATCTTGCCTTTGTGTCACTTGGAGGGATGCTCAGTGTCTATAGAAATGAAAACTGCTGTGGAGTCTTCTAATCTCTGGCATGCCATTCTGGTNTGAAAAGAGCTAGATATCTGGCAAAGAATCTGTCTGTATTTACTCAAGCATATCTCACATATATGATATATATGTGAAAAACAAGACCTTGTATTCTGTCTAATAGATCTATTTGAAGATAAAATGTAAAATTCCGTGTCTAAATTTTTATGTTCAGTATACAATTACAAACATTTCAGCTCCAACTTGTAAAAACCTTGAACCCATTAACATAGCCATTTATTTTCCATCCTGTTTTGAATTATGTAAATCCTCATCTTGCCTTTGTGTCACTTGGAGGGATGCTCAGTGTCTATAGAAATGAAAACTGCTGTGGAGTCTTCTAATCTCTGGCAATGCATTCTGGTCAGAAAACTCTACCAATACACATAAACCCAGGTGTTCTAGTAGGGCAAGTGAAAGCAGCTGTGAGAGGACTGAGTTTCTGTCATTTGTATGAGCCAATGTTCATAGAATCATAAGAGTTGGAAGAGACCTGAGGACATCTAGTCCAACCCCCCTGCAGTAAGCAGGGACATCCTGCATTAGATCAGGTTGCTCAGAGCCTTGCTGAGCCTGGCTTAAATGTCTCCAGGGATGGGACCTCCACCACCTGGGCAACCTGTGCCGGTGTCTCACCACCCTCACAGGGAAGAGCTTCTTCCTAATGTCTAATCTAAACCTTCCATTCTCTAGTTTAAAACAATTGCCCTTCACCCTATTGTTACATGCCCTAACAAACAGTCCCTCCCCAGCTTTCCTGTAGACCCCCTTTGGGTTCTGGTAGGCCACTGTGAGGTCTCTATGTTACTCCAGGATACTTTCTTTACTCACAAAGCTGTCCTCAAATGCAGTTATCAAAGCCAAATTTTGACACATTTCTGCTCTGAGGAGTGTTGTATCTTTTAGAAAAAAACATAAGTGACCTGTTTTGATAAGTGTTTCCTGACCAGGCTGAACCTGAGTTCTCTTTCCTTCCCTGGCCTATTTTGTTTAGCCACATCCTGGACTTAAATAAAGGTGGCTTTCTGTTTGTTAATAGGGCACAGAGTATAGAATAATAGAATAGTTTGGGTTGGAAGGGACCTTAAAGATCANAGTTTAAAACCATTACCCCTCATTGTATTGCTACATGCTCTGGCAAACAGTCCCTCCCCAGCTTTCCTGTAGACCCCCTTTGGGTTCTGGTAGGCCACTGTGAGGTCTCTATGTTACTCCAGGATACTTTCTTTACTCACAAAGCTGTCCTCAAATGCAGTTATCAAAGCCAAATTTTGACACATTTCTGCTCTGAGGAGTGTTGTATCTTTTAGAAAAAAACATAAGTGACCTGTTTTGATA
>VZTY01030275.1:0-31431 GCA_013400935.1 Turnix velox | reverse complement strand
GCCCCCCCCCCCCCGATTTTGTTTTAGTAATGTTTTTTCAGCCAAGTACCAATTTTTTTGAGACCTTTAGAGACGAAGGAGGTGATGCCATCTAAATTTGAGGTAGCAAAGATGAGACATTGGGTCCTGGGCTGGGAAGTGCTTATTTTAATTCCTGAAGCCTTTGATAAAGGGGACAGAAACAAAAGTTGTTTTTCTGAGCTTCATGTGTTTATTAACTTCATGGACTCAGGAAAAAGCTTAACAACTAGGTGAATCTTGTCAAGCCATATATATATGATACATCAGATGATCTGAGGGATCACAGTCTAATAATAAGAAAAAATAAAATGTATAAACTTATTGTTTGTTATCTCTTCCAGACTGAATCACTCACACTGGAAATGAAAAAAGTCTACTTTTTCCAGTGTTTGTTTGGCTGTTTTTCTTTTTCTAATAATATCCTGTACAAAGCAAGTGAGGTAATGCTGAAATATGTGTTTTCTAGTTCCAGTCTGCTTGGAATGTGATAGAAGACACCTAGAAGTTGTCCATGTTGAAAGTATCTCATGAATCATGTTGAAGATTGAGTATCTTTGTTCCAGCTCCCTGCCTTCAAAAAAAGCACAGTTTGTGCATGGGACAAAGCTGCTCCATGTAGGTATACCACTTTTAACAATTAGTTCTTCACCATGAGAGTGGTGAAATACTGGAGCAGGTTGCCCAGAGAGGTGGCAGTGGCCCCATCCCTGGAGACATTCAAGGCCAGGCTTGATGAAGCTCTGAGCAACCTGATCTAGTGCAGGATGCCCCTGCTTACAGCAGAGGGGTGGGACTAGATGGCCTTGAAAGTCCCTTCCAACTCTATAATTCTATGGTTGTTTTACTCTTAAAAATGCAGACAAATTTGGTATGTATATGTATTGTATATGTATATATATATATCTATATATGTTTGAATAATTTCTTTAAGTTACTGAACAGAGTTTGTTTATTTGTCAAGCTCCTCATCTCCTGTAGCTCAGTCTTCGAGGGCTTTGAGTGTTCATTTTGCTATTTGACAAGTGATTTTTGACCTTTTAATTTTGAAGGCTCAGAAAAATGTACAATTGGCAAAGTGATACTTTTAAAATCAAGTTTAAGCCTGAGCAGTTTTTGTTTGGGGTTTTGTGGCCCCCGAGTTTGCCAGTACTTTGGGAGTCTCCAGAACTGGAAATGACATTTTTCAGACTCTTTAAATTTTGTATAAGGAATAAATACATTAAAACCCCAGACCCATTCTCTGCATGGAAGCTAACAGATTATCCCAAGTGTGTTGCTGGCTTTCCCAATAACTTGGTTTGCACATTTATTCATGCATTGAGTAGAGTTTTTCTTTCAAGAAACTGTCTAGCATATATTTGATCCAATTTAATTATGCTGGACCAATAGAAACTGTTAGTCTTCCTTCCTGCAATGTAAGGAATTATGAGCTGGTAAGAAAGCTAGTATTCTGTTCAAATGTTACTCCATGACTCATCAGTTCTTCTTTATTAAAATAAAGCAAATATCCCTGTGTTTTTTTTTTCTTTCTCCTTTCTAGTCAGTTCTCTTCTACTAGAAGCTTTTACAGGTTTAGTTTGTAGGTCAGATGTACTGTAATTTGGCTCCTAGGATCCCTCTTCAAACTGTTAAAATTTTTTCAAGTTTAGCATCTCTCTTTTCCTGAAGTTGAAATGAATTGTGATGGTAGGTTACATGGCACATGTGGTAGTTTTGTGATTTGGGGAAAAGTCCTTTACCTTTTTGGTTTTATCCTGACCTGTTATAATACAGGATTCAGCTGTCTCCATATTCCTGTCCTAGCATTCAAATTCTGCATTGTGTTGTAGTCAAACAAGTATAAAAATCTAGCATCCCAAACCAAAATCAAACCCAAAAGTTAGGGAGCTTATTAGAAAGGACCAGTAGGTCTTCCTACCAGTAGGCAGTCAGCCTGCTGAGGAAGGGGAATGCTTGCTAACCTCAAGGTTTGTACTTGTCTGTAAAATGGATTTTTTAAATAAAAATTGCCTTTGCCGATCCTTCATGTGTACCTCAATCACTTTTAATAAGTCTGAAACACAAAGGACTATGAAATGGTGGAGTCCTTTCTACAAGAGGAAAGGATCAAAGATGCAAGATGTGCTCAGACATGTGCACTTACTGTCTACATTTTTAGCAGTTTCTCTTTTTGATCTCCATGAGGGTTTTTTGGTTTTTTTTCCAATTATATGAGAATCAAGTGGGCAGGAAGGTGGAAGAAGAACATGCTCAGCAGAATTGCTTTTCCATGATCCTCTCCCACTCAGGATCTCTGGAAGAGGAACTTCAATACTCTGATGCTTCAATAGTGTGATGTCCTACTAGTGTTTTTGGAGCGTGCCCACTTGGCTCTGTGGTTTCTGCAGGGAGATTCTGTATGAAAACAACTTGCTTGGTGAAATAGTCTGTCTCATCATGTGTCAACCTAAACTGGGCCAAATGGCTAAATTTTGCCAGCTAGGTGGAGCTCCCCCACAAAGTTTATTCTTGCCTTGATTTTTGTTTTGATTCTTGCCTTTAGTCACTCACTGAGTCTCTGAGCCTGTCTAATATATGGCCAGCTTATTATGAAAATAAAAATTAAAATACAGGAGGAACTTTCACCTTCATGGACTTTGTCACAGGGGAGTACACAGACAGCCAGTATTATTTCTTATCATATAAGAAAGAAGCTCTTTGCTGTAGGGGTGGTGAGACATTGGAACATGTTGCTCAGGTTGTGATGCCCTCTCTCTGGAAGTGTTTAAGGGCAGGTTGGATGAGGCATTGAGCAACCTGGTCTAGTGGGAGATGTCTCTGCCCATGGCAGGGGGATTGGAAGTAGATGATCTTTAAGATCCCTTCCAGTCCAAGCCACTCTAGGATTTTATGTGTTTCCATGCTGGCTTTCCCCTCCATCTCCATACAGTGTTTCCTGGATGTATTTGCAACACTTTAAGTGATTTTCTTATGGTTAGTAGAATTTAAGAAGTATCTTGTGATGACTCAAACAAAGCCCATGGGTTTCTGTAAAATAACTTTAGCACTTAGCTGTAATAAACACCCATTAACAGCAAAACTTACTCTTTCCCCTTCTCTCACAGAGTGATTCTCCAAGCCTGGTATCCCTTGTTTCCATCTTTGCTGGATCTCTGAGGAGCACCATATCAACTAGCTTCTGCATCTGTGTGACAAGGATGAGCTTTCCTGCTGCAGCCTGAGCTGTGAGTGTCAGATAAGATGCATTTTTGTGCAGAAAAAAAATTCTCCAGGACTTTTCAGGGGTTGATGCAACCACATCATTCCTGCAGTCAGGCCTTAGGAGATGCTGAAGATGATTAGTCTTCAGCAGTTCTCAGTAAATACAGAAAGTGAAGCTTAGTGCATGGTTTTGTTGGTAGTTCAGGAGGAAATAAGCCATCTAGATTGCTGCCTTAGAGGGAATTTGTGTTTTGCAAAAACACAATTGCTTTGTTGTGGCTGTGAGGAGAGCCTAATGTATATCCTCATCAGTGTTCAAAATAATGGGGTGATTTTGCTAACAGCACGCATGTGGTCAGCTACTCTTGCTCCACTGCTGAACAGCAGCAATTCATTATGCTACAGTAGTGTGTTTATTGTTTGCTGTGATGCCCATATATTAGTGTAAAATGTTATGGTTTGAAAGTGAATAAAATAAAGCTAGTAAGAAGCTAATTTATTTTTCCACTTTTCAAAGTAAAAGTGAACTTCTTAAAGACCATAATGAAGTATAATTAAATAAAGCTTTGGGGAAAAAAAAGAAAATAGGAAATTGTGAACAAATAACTCTTCATGCCAATAATTAGAGACATTTTTTTGGAAACAATTTCTCCAAAAGAAATTTATATATGTGTGTTTCTGCTGGTATAGACACTGATCTATAGACTTCTGTATGATCATGTATGGAATATATTCAACTACTAGCAATCATTTTTTTCAATTCACCAAATACTCAACTAAAAGAAGAAAACCATGACCATGTTGTAGCATTAATAACCACAGTAGAAGAGTTTTAGATTGATGAAAATCCTTGTTTTTTCTTTTCTTCCTGAGGTATGCATGTAATTAGTCTGATGGGAAAATGTCTTTAATTCCACACTTAAAGTATGGGAAAAGTTTAGAAGAATCTTTTTAGTTCATATCTTGAATGAAGGCTGCTGATGGATTTCTGAAGAGCCATGCTCTGGGGAGTAGTGACCTTACCTCAGTTAGTGTCTCATGTTTTAATAACTAGTAGTGACACATTTTATCAATACTTCTGTAGAATGCAGAAGTTGAAACACCAGAAGAGGAAGGGAAGAACTAAGAGGGATCACCAGCGAGTCATGTTCACATGCCTGACTGGAGTGCTAACTACATTTGTGACGTTGTGGAAAGAAGGATATTTCAATGTGATGCTAATTTAATTTTATAAATTCAGAAATTTTATATCATGAAACCAAGCCTATTTTTATATGTTTGCTATTCCAATAACGTTGGAAATTGTTGACCTTAAAGCCTATGTAATTGTTAAAGCTTAGCAGCCTGAGTATTTATTTATAATTGTAATTCCATTCACTTAATAACTGAAGATTTTTAGCATAGTGTATACAGTGACTACATTAAGTATTCTGTGCATTCCCATGACACTGTAGACCTAAGATATACAATGATGACTTTTTTTTCTTTCCTATGAATACATTTAACTTTTGGAGGAAGATGATGGTTTGGAGCTTGAGTCTTAAGGAACACATTCACTCCTCTCTGCAAAGCACTCTTTTCAGCTGATTAATTTGAGATAAGGAGCGACCTGAGATTTGTTGAGTACCACTGACTTTTGGTTCAAGGTAAACCATTGAAACGTGACCTGTATCAACACCTCAGTACCTGTGCCAGTGCTGCAGAAAAAGTTTTACTTACAATGGTGCATTCATCATCAAGTTTACCACTTAAAATACAAATCTGACTTCTTTTCTCAGTAGAGCCTCATAGGAAGACCTGAAAATACTCACTAGAATATGGCAATCCAAGTGTTCTTTTCATAGAATCATGGAATCACAGAACCATAGAGTATTTTGTGTTGGAAGGGACCTTAAAGACTATCTGATTCCAATCCCCCTTCCACATGCAAGGACACCTCTTACTAGACCAGGCTGCTCAAAGCCTGGCCTTGAACACTTGTGGGGATCCACAACCTCTCTGGGCAACCTGTTCCAGTATCTCACCACCCTCACTGTAAATAGAATAATAGAAAAGTTTGGGTCGGAAGGGAACTTAAAGATCATCAAATTCCAACTCCCCTGCCATAGGCAGGGACGCTTCCCACTAGATCAGGCTGCTCAGTGCCCTATCCAGCCTGATCTTGAACACCTCCAGAGAGGGGGCATCCACAGTCTCTCTGGGCAACATGTTCCAGTGTTTCACTAATTTAAATCTCACTAACATATCATAACATATCATAATGTTTTCCTTATGTCCAGTCTGAATCTACCTCACTACAGGACTTGGAAAAACTATCTCTTTTAACTAAAAGTATTATTCCTAGCAAATCACTGCCTTATTGTACTCTAGAATACTTTAAAAAAGTTGTGTCTAAGATTTGACATCAGTAGTAATGTGTGCCATGATATTATGTGACTAAGAGGAGAATCGTCAGGTTAAAATCACATGGCAAAGATTTAAAATTTATCAAGTCAGCTTATTTTCTTAGAAGTGCCACTTGATGGGCTTCTCTACTTTTTAAACCAATGTTTCAGTGTAAGCTAGTGTTTTTGTATTTGTGTAGACACAAAGCAGAAAAATTAAATGACATCATATGAGCTATTAGTACTTCAAACCAAACAACAGGGCCTTACATTTGATTGGCAAAGAAATTTCTGACTAAAATAGTCTTATTGTAAACCTTTAAGCCACATATGAAGGTAGTTTTGCCTTCACATGAATCCTTAATGCAGCTGAATTATTTCTTATCTGTATAAGATGTTGCTTTCATATCAGGGTACTATAATATATTTGCACAATAATGGACCAAAATATTCAAACTTTCAGTGATGCTCTCTGATTTTTTTCCAGACCATTACTCCAGAATGTGTATGTGTTGTGATCCTTGTAAGAAGATGGAGTGACAGCATGTTTCTGTTGGAGCTGAGAGTCAGATTTCCACCAGTGATGGATATGCATCTGTATATTAATGTCAGGGGAATCCCCATCCTTGAGGCAGTATGTAAGTATGATGTTATTAATCAGTATCTTCAGAGCTTAATAGTTCCCCCTGGCTGGGATGCCTTGCAAGCTGATCAGGGATAAATACTGGACCCCAACACTCATTGTTTTTTTCTGAATAATTTTTGCTTGAGGCTGTGGTGCTAGCTGCTGACTTTGCAAACAGCTGGGCTGGTTGGGGATGTTAAAATATCATCTTTTTATTACTGTTCTACTTGCTACAGAGCATGACCCTGGTAAATCATGTAATGGTAGTAGTTGTGCTTACTTTATCTACTTTATGGGCCCAGCTAGAACATTTGATTTAACTTTTGGAGGACTACATCTGATGACCCTGCAGACTGGACCCACGTGAAAGAGAATACAGCCTCTTTTGTTAGCAGGGCTTTCCAAGCAGTGACCTGCAACTAGTGGGTTATGGAGAGCCACCAGGAGTGGCAGCAACTTCATCCAGACAACTAGATCTGAAAGAGGATAGACATACTCAGAAAAACTTGTTCTTACTCAAAGTGCTACTGCTTCAATTTATATTGGTATAGGGAAAAGAATACAACTTCCTCTTCTTCAAGCACAATTATTGCTGGTACAGTTTTGTGTTTTAAGCTACAAGCTGTGCCAGTATAATGAATTTTCATATCCAGATTGGTATCTCTGTGCTAGGAGTTCTGTATTTACCTGGTAGTTTTGCTAAAAACATCACAGACTTCAGTGTAATCATTGTGTGGCCACAGAGAAAAGGAGCCTTAAAAAATTATACAGGGAAGTGTTGTCTTTGTAATGTTGCTCTAGATAGGTAAGTAGTTTAAAACATTATGTCAGAATGCCTTCTATTTTTGTGTGGTGTAGGCTGCTCATAGTAAATGTAATAAAATAAATAGGATGGATATTTATTTTTAATTTTGCTGCAGAGTGCAAATATTTAAAGGGTGTCTTAATCTTTTGTTGACTCTGTGTTGGTTTTGTTTCTGACTTGCAGTTTGCAGAGACTCAGAAAAGGAAGTGAAAAGCATTTTAAATCTTGAACTTAAATCTTGAATTTTAATATCTGTTGGACTTATTGCAACATCTGTACAGGAGCCTGCTGATTAATCTGAAAAGTTTAATGGATGATTAAATGCTGTTGTAGGTTTATAGGTTTAGCACCAGCAAATGGAGTGGTCTAGCACCTCAAGACACAGAATTAGAAGAATGGTGTCCTTCAGAATGACTGGTTTACAGACATTTTTTCCTAATTCTGCATACTATTTGATTCATTAATACATGTGTTTTTTTGTTTGTTTTTTAGAATTACTTGGAAAACTGTCATTATATATACATTTATTTATATATACGTTTAACATAACATTTTCTGAAAAGATTTTACCTCAAAGATTATACCTCATCAGAGGTAGAGGGGGATCTCAGGAGCTTTTCAGTATGAAGAGACTTTTATATCACAAAATGTTTCTTCAGTGGAAATTTTCTCATGAAGTGTGGTAGCACAATGAAGATACTGCTTTATATCACGTACCTAAAATAGGTTTTCAGACATAAATAATAGGTTATAAAGGTAGCAAACCATAAAATGAAGAAACCACACTTCATAAATTTGTCAGATAAGGAAAAGATACAAATAATTAATGTAAACCACAAATAATTAATATGGCTGAACGTGGATTTGGTGTATTGTCATGCTTTGTGCAAATTGAAAAGGGTTTTGAAGGAATGAGGAGCTACTGGCAGGTTTAGTTTTTTATTTGTGATGATGGGTCTGGTAAGTGAAGGAAAATACAGAGTTTTTCTGATATTAACAGCACTGTGCTTGCTTATTTCTGCAGATTGTCCTGCTCTTTGGGTTACACTTATAATATCAGCTGGATAAAACAAATTATGAAAATGTTTCTCCACACTCTTTACAACACTAATTGTGAGTGCCTCTGCTTCTCTACTGTCTACTAATGGTGAGCATTACTAATGTATGACTAATATTCCTCGAAGCAGTGTTTATGTGATTCTTACGGTGTGCTAGGGAAAGAGGCTGTTCTGAGAATGTTCAGGAGCTTTAATGGAGGAGTCTTGTTCACCCTCAACATGAGAAGGACATGGAGCTGTTGGAGCAGGTCCAGAGGAGGGCCACAAAGATGATCAGAAGGCTGGAGCACCTCCCTTATGAGGACAAGCTGAAGCAATTAGGCTTGTTCAGCCTGGAGAAGAGAAAGTTCATGGGGACCCCAGGGTAGATACAGAAAAGCTGGGGTACAGAGTGGCAGGACTAGGAGTAATGGATGCAGATTGGAAGAGGGTAGATTTAGGCTGAGTAGAAGAAAGAAGTTCTTTCCTGTGAGGGTGGTGAGACACTGGAACAGGTTGCCCAGAGAGGTTGTGGATGCCCCCTCCATGGAGGTGTTTAAGGCCAGGCTGGATGAGGCACTGAGAAACCTGGTCTAGTGGGAGATGTCCCTGCCCATGGCATGGGGGTTGGAACTAGATGATCTTTACGTTCCCTTCCAACCCAAACCATTCTGTGATTTTATGGTCACACTTCTAAGGAAAGGATGGTCAGATTAGGGAGTTTAAGGCCAGGCTGGAAGAGGCATTGAGCAATCTGGTCTAGTGGGAGGTGTCCCTGCTGTGGCAAGGGGGTTGGAACTAGGTGATCTTTAAGATCCCTTCCAACCCAAGCTATTCTAAGAATCTATAATGGCACATTCTTTGAAAGTATGGGCAATTCACAGAATACAGGGCCAGCACTTCTCATTGGTTTTGCTTTGTGCTGGCAGCTTCCTTCTGTTGTCCACAAAGCAGTGTCCTTCATCCTGAGGAGAACAGGAAAAAAGGCAAATAGTAGTACCAAGTACCAAGGTTGAGAAAAGGATGGGAAACCGAAACTCTGTTGGGAAAAATTAGTTCTTTTTGATCTTTCAAAATGCAGTCAATGTTTTGCTTCTGTAAATAATGTATCACTTCTCAATGCATTATTTAACCATTCATTGAGAGCGCAGGCCTGGGAAAAAGAACTTGGAGATACTGGTGTCCTAAAAGGTGAATGTGAGTCAACAGTGTGTACCCAGAAGGCCAGCCTTATCCTGGGCTGCATCAGAAGAGCTGTAGCTAGCAGATCAAGAGAGGTGATTTGGTACACTCTCCAACTGTGCATCCAAGAGAGAGTTTTGCTTACCTAGGTTTTTGAAAGATGTTAATCAATGTATGGTAGGATTGGTCAAACCATGAGATTGACTTCAAATATGTATCCAAATTTGCCTCTACCTGTTGCACAAAAACCACTCAAAATCAACATTAAAAGAAATGGAGATCCTGCATGTCCTGTCAATCACCTCACCAGGATGTGCAGTTCCATTTTTCACATTTTTTCATTTAATGAATGAATCAAACATCTAAAGAGTCTCCTTATTGTTTACAGTACAAGAAATGTTAGGATATACAGCAGGATATATGGTAGGAATCCGACCTTTATGGAAATAGCTTTTGGGCTTGTCCATAACTGAAAGTGAGCTTGAGAGCACAGGTTAGAAGAATAACTTGTCTAGATGTACCCTCAAATTTGGGCACTCGCTGCTGACTGTTTCTGAAATTTACCTGTGTTGCCACTACCAGCTGGTATAAATTTCCAGAAATACTTCTTCCATCTTAAAACCACAATGAATAGATCTCAGGTATCTTTTCTGCTTTGGTGTTTGGAAGGAATAGCTGTGATTAAGAGCAATTGGTTAGGTCTATAGTGCTCCAGGTGTTGTGGAAACCACAGTGAGGTTTTGAGCATACAACATCCTGGTCACTCCCTCCCTGAGGGAGCAGGCTGGTAAGAGTGCAAGACAGAAATCTGTAGGAAATCTTGAAGGACAGTCTTCTAGGCAGCCATGCTGCAGAGTCAGCATCCAGGAACACCACCACTTTCAGTTCAAGTGGCCTGGTGTAAATGATAGGAGACTTGTAGGTGTCAAAATCTGCTTTTCTCTTCCTTAACCACAGAAATCTTGTGCAAGATGTGGTCAGGCAATCTAGATGCGATAAAACTAAGTAGGGAAAATGTTGGGCAATACCTGCTGACATCACTGTTGCTAGACATAGACTGTGTGTGGCTGCTGTCAACTGAAGTATGTAAACTTAAACTGAGATGTGGTATGCTACAAAGCCATGCTGGAACCTGTGGTCTCTTGAAGGAGGTCCACCTCTGTGGTGTTAGGTACCCAAAAGAACTGAAAAGGCAGAAGTTTTCTCTCAGCAGGGATATCATAGAATCATAGAATAGTTTGGGTTGGAAGGGATCTTAAAGATCATCGAGTTCCAACCCCCCTGCCATAGGCAGGGACACCTCCCACTAGATCAGGTTGCTCAGTGCCTTGTCCAGCCTGGTCTTGAACACCTCCAGAACACCTCCAGAGAGGGGGCAACCTGTTCCAGTGTTTCACCACCCTCACTGTAAAGAATTTATTTCTTATGTCAAGTCTAAATCTAACCCCTTCCAATTTACATACATTGTTTCTAGTCCTCCCATCTGATATAATATTAAAAAGTCCTACCCCTGCCTTTCTGTAGGACCCCTTCAGGTATTGCTAAGTTACTCTGAGGTCCCCCCTGAGCCTTCTCTTCTCCAGGCTGAACAACCCCAACTCGTTCAGCCTGTCCTCATAGGGCAGTTGCTCCAGCCCTTTGACCATCTTTGTGACCCTCCTCTGGACCCGCTCCAATAGCTCAATGTCCTTGTGTTGAGGGCTCCAGAACTGGACGCAATACTCCATGTGGGGTCTCACCAGTGCCGAGTAGAGGGGCAAAATCACCTCTCTTGCTGTCCATGCCAGCAAGGTGGTCACCAAATCAAGCACTGGTGTGACTCTGGAACTTGCTACTCTTCAAAATACCAGAGCCTTGATGGAGAAGGAGGGCCCTCATGAAGGTGCATGTATCCTGTAGCTTTAAACCTGCAAAGAGACGCTTGGCAGATGGGGGTTGAAAAACTCTGCCAAAGTTAGGAGGATGAGGAGGGAAAGGGGTTTAAGGTAGTAGTTCCCAAAACTTCTGGCTGATGGGCGCCTGTTTTTTCTCAGTCTGTCACTGCTACTACCACTGAGCTGTTTTGTCAAACCTTTAAAAGAGACATTGTTGAAAACAGTGTTTTAATAGACTTTTGTGGGCCAGCCTTAAAGCTTTTAGCCTGGCCTGCTGGACCATACTTTGGGAGTGCCTTCTTCAGGGGAATTCTGATCTACTCATTGTAATAAAGTTCTCAATTCATTGTCGGAAGATTGAAACTCTTTTGGGGATTGTGCACTATTGTCATTTGACGTGGTGGCTGTCAGGGATTGTGGATGTTTTAGAGGCATATGGGGGGTATTGGCCTATCAAAGATTCCCTGGGAACTGCTGTGTGCCATGGGGGGCCTTGAAGTCTATTCTCTCTTGCAGAAGGGACATGCTCTGCCACCCCTAAGGAACAATAATGTTCAGACAAAGAACATTTTTTCCAGATCTCTTTTGCAAACGTGGAGCTGAGCGTAGAACCCTTTCTGAGCCGAGAGGGAGCTGCAGAATTTTGTGCTATCTGCTGTACTGGGCAGACAGGATGAATATTGGTCTGAGTCTTCGTTGCTGGGTGATGTTTTGGGACCATCTGAGTGATTCTTCCTACTGTAAAACCAGAAGAGCCTCTGAACCCTAGTCAGAAGGTTTTTCCATCTTTTTTTACTAAAAATAGCTCCACTGAATTATGGAGTTGTGAGTAGTAAAAGCCGAAGTAATTAGGAAAGTAGAGTGGAGTGCTCTGGAGGCATGGGGGAAAGTCTGATTCCTGTGCAAATAAGCTGCTTTTGAACTATGACCAGCAGGGCAAGAGAGATGATTCTGACCCTTTATTCTCCTCTTGTGAGACCCTACCTGGAGTTACTGCATCCAACTCTGATGCCCTCAGCACAATAAGGACATGGACCTATTGGAGTGGGTCTGGGTCCAGAGGAAGGCCATGAGGATGGTGTGAGGGCTGGAGCACCTCTCCTATGAGGACAGATTGAGTGAGCTGGGGCTGTTCAGCCTGGAGAAGAGAAGGCTCTGGGGAGACCTCATAGTGGCTTCCCAGTACCTGAAGGGGCCATAGGAAAGCTGTGGGGAGGGGCTGTTTGCCAGGGCATGTAGTGGCAGGATGAGGGGCAATGGTTTTTAAACTAGAGAAGGGCAAGTTTAAGTTTGACATTAGGAGAAAGTTCTTCACCAAGAGGGTGATGAGGCACTGGAACTGGTTGTCCAGACAGGTGGTGGAGGCCCCATCCCTGGAGACATTCAAGGCTGGTCTTGATGAGTCTCTGAGCAACCTAAACTAGTGCAGGATGTCCCCCCTCACTGCAGTAGGGTTGGACTAGATGGCATTTGAAGGTACCTTCCAATTCTTGCGATTCAGTGATGGAACTGTAGGATAGTTACCACATCACTGAGCTCAGCTGTGAATTTACACCAAGTATGGAATGTGTGGAACAAAGAAACAGACATATTCTGTCAAGCAGTATGTTTTCAGGGGATGGTCAAATGAGACAGATGTAATTGCCACTTAAAGCAAGTTTTTCTTACTAACTTTACATGCCTTTTTTTTTTTTTCTTGTTTGAGGTAGTGACAGGTGAAATGCATTTTTAGCTCATCACATACCTGAATTTTTCTGAACTTTTCTGAGTTTTGTGACCTAGACTTTGGTCTTCTCTTGCTCCATGAGTTATGTTGTGTGTATTCTGTAATTAATTTTTTTTCACATGAATGATTCCTTCAATGAAAGAAAAAAATAAGTAGAAGTGAAATATAAGTAAATATAAGTAAAATACTGTCAGCCACAGGAGACTTAGATTTACTCAGGAGTAAACTCCACTGCTTTTCTGCTTGCAGTTGTTCCTACAGACATTAAGATAACAGCAAAAAGAGATAGGTCATAAGTACAATAGTCTTTAGAAGCAAGGGCTAGTAAGGAAAGGCAGGTCAAATATGAGCCGACAGTTTTAGCCTCAGTCCTGTGAGGATTATATGCAAACAGCTAAATATGGGACCATTCTCCTAAATTCAGACAAATTAATTAAGACAGAGATAATTTTATATGGTTCAGAGCCTACTAGGAAAAGCAGAGTCAGATAATTTCTTCAGTCTGATTTCTTGTTCTCTGAACAAATTGACTTGAATGGCTGATAACTTCAGCAGAATCCTATCCCTTCTGTCCAACACTGTAGACTTTTCATTGATGAAGATCATTCTCTCTGCAGTAGAACCTTGGGAAAGCTTAGGTTATAAGATCTGGAGTGTTATACTTCCTGTGTACTCTCTTCTTTCAAAAGTTGTCTTTCTCAGATGATAACACAACCCAGCAGCAGCTAGAGCCCCTTTTTAGTGGAACAGGCTCTGTCAGTGCCAGGATCCAGCTCTTAGACTTCAGAACATCTTCTGGGGAGTGATCCTTTCTATGCTGGCACTTCGTAAGAGGACAGAGATTAAATTCTTTAAGAGTCATATACCTTTTCACTCAGCTTGGACTTTTGGTCACGTATCTTCAGTGCTGGCCCACAGCAGACTTAGCATAGAACTTTGATACAGCTATTTCAGGATTTCTTCCCTCCCCTCTACATGCCAACTCATAATTTCACTTGCTCTTTGGATAGTTCTAGACACTGGAGTATTCGTCTTTAAATTGCTATTACTTAAAGATAAGTGAAGAAATTCAATGGATTCTGAAATGACTGGCAGTGAGAGGGAACTAGGGGCAGACAAACCTGCTGGCAGGGAAGAGGCTAAAGTGCTGTGACTTGAGGGTAGTGAAGGTGCGACCTGCAAATCTAAGAACCCGGGTTCCAGAGAGCAGAAAGGCATGGATGGAGGTGTTCAAGGCCAGGCTGGATGGGGCTTTGAGCAGCCTGGTCTAGTGGAAGGTATCCCTTCCCTTGGCAAGGGGTCTAGAACAAGGTCTCTTCCAACCCAAACCATTCTACAGTTCTGAGAGTCTAAGGTGGGTCATGCAGAACAGTAACCAGGGAGGAAGAATGGGAAATGCTGCTGTGAGGTGCGCATGGAAAATGAGGAGCATGAGGATAAGGAGAGACTGGGAATGTGACACATTGCAGCAGTTACCCTGCTTTAATCGGTATGGTGTGACAGGGAATGGCATCCCCTTTTCTGCCAGTTTTGATGCGTTCTTGTCCTCTTGAGTGGTTTACAGGCATATAACAGAGCATGCATTTAATATTCTTTTATTTATATCTGAAATCTGATGTAAAGGAATTTGTAGGTCCTTCAGTGTAGACGTGTTCATCCTTTGTAAAAGCAAAGATCAACCCACAACCTTTCTTTCATACTTCTTAATTAATTCTGTATTGAGATGTTTATTACATCTTTCTTGCCTGAGGAAAATCCCATTTGTCTTGAATGCGCAGTAGTTTCTTCTGTTTCCTGTGAAAGGCTGTTCTTCTCAGTAGGCTGTGCTTTAAAGATCCTTGCTCTAAAATGCAGGCTCAACAAAACCCGTACAGTTTTGCTCTTTCCTATCTGCTTTAAGCAATCGCACAGTAAGAGCTCCTCCTAAAACAAACAAACAATCTGTTCTAAGAAGCTGAGTATCCTTATAGAGATGTTAATGGAGGAGTGTAAATGAAAAGAAATTGAGCTGGTGATACTTTTTTAAAACTTATTTAAAACTTCAAGGAAAGTGGAAGTGTGGGAAAGGGTGGGCGAGGAAAAGGATCTCTGTCTCTTCTCTCTTTCCAGCTTGTTTTCTCTGTCCATGAGCCAGCACAGTGTGGGCATTCAGATTGCTCTTTTTCTCAGAGCTTTATACAGACATGCATTGATCTTAAAATTTTAAAAAATTATTTGCTTCTTTGCTTGTGTTACTAGAGAATGTCAAACCTGTGGAAAAAAAGTAGAGAATCCATGCTGTAATGACACAGAAAATATCCCAGAGGATTTACGGACAGATGCAGGATTTGCTCAATTCCAGATCAACGTTAGATTGGTTGTATTTTGATGTGATGAAGTCCCTTAGAAGAAGTGTCTGCAATAGCCTGGATATCTATGAACTGCTGTGAGTGCGATTTCAGGGCATGATAAAAACTACTTTTGGCTGATGCTAGGAGTGGTTTTACAACTTTTACTTCCAGCACACACACTCTCCTCATCATGTGTGCTGGGTGACATGATGGGGGGACAGAGTAACGATTCTCAAGATATCTGATTAATCACAGGAAATAGCTGGCACACAGTCGTTGCTTATCTCTAATCTGAGATTGGTCGCATAGGAGAATTTTCTTACTACTTCTCTCCATGGTTATAATCTGGCCTTGAGTTTTTCTTTTTTTAACTCTAGATGAGATGTGATAAAAGATGGAGAACGTGATAAGAAGCTGTTTTATGTGAAATTGAAGAAGCCATTAACATTCCATTGAATTGTAAAATTGTCAAGCTAAAAACAACTCTCCTGGTGTTCTGCACAGATGCAATAGCAAATCACTGAGTCACAGGAAATGATTCAGTCCACATTTCTAAACTTTCAATGTGTGTTTTATGGAAGAAACTTGATGTAAATGTTTAGACAGTTACGGTTTTGGAGATAAATATTGCAATTTTACAGAGTTTGGGGTTTGACGCACCAGAATTGTGGTGCATGGCTGTCAATTCACTGAACATCTAAAACTATTCAGTTATTGTATTCAGCCCCAGTGTGGGGTGTGTTTTCTTTGGCTAATGAAATGTGGTGTCATATCTGGGCATAGCAGATTAAAAATCATAAAATTGAAGGAATATAAATTTTAATGTCCTGGGATTCCCTCTGCACTGCTGCAGGAGGACTTGTAGAGGTCTCCACACAGTTCTCCTGAGTTTCTTGACTTCTCATCTTGTAAATACAGCCCCACAGTGACATGACCTCTCAGGACAGGTTTTTCTTCGCCTTAAATGATCTCACTGGGATAAACTTCCTCAGAAGGTTATGTTAAAATGTTTCCTCAGTCCTTCTGTTATTTTCATTAATTGCATAGTGCTGACAATGCAAAATTACTCAACTTTTCTTGTATCAATTTCTTGCAGTTAAAGAGTTTCTTGTATTTTTGAGGTGTTCTATCTCAGTAGGATTTTCTTAAATATTTTACTCAGAATTTGCAGCATGCAGCATGCTATGGCTCAAAGGATATGAAATCAGCACTATGTATTTTTATTACTGTACAAAACTATTACCTAGGTATTCTTTTTTGAATCTGAAATAGTCCCAATGATAAATGAAAATTCTCTGGTTTTACACTAATTTGACTGAGGCCAGTTCAGGCCTGAATATTATTTTTCACAATTAAAAAGTAAGCAGTGAGGAAGGAACCTTAAATTTCATGTTTCTTCTTTACGTGACTCATCCTGGGGCAGGACTTTTAAGAAAGACCAGCATGACAGGGAGGACTTCAGAGTAGCTTATGAATACTTGAAGGGGACCTACAGAGAGATTGGGGTGGGACTTTTTAATAGAGTACAGAGTGGCAGGATGAAGAGTAATGGATGCAGATTGGAAGAGGGGAGATTTAGGCTGCATAGAAGAAAGAAGTTCTTTACTGTGAGGTGGTGAGACACCGGAACAGGTTCCCAGAGAGTTGTGGATGCCCCCTCCCTGGAGGTGTTTAAGGCCAGGCTGGATGAGGAATTGAGCAACCTGGTGTAGTGGGAGGTGTCCCTGGCAGTGTCCATGGCAGTGTGGTTGGGACAATATGATCTTGAAGGTCCCTTCCAATCCAAACCATTCTGTAATTCTATGACAGAGAAATTCTAGCCTCAACCATATAATTTCCATGTGCCAAGCTGGTCCTTAAAGGAAAATAATCCCAGGAGGCAGCTTATGTGGCAAAGTTAGTGTCTGTTAAGGTGTGGGAATCCACATTTGGACCTGAGACAGTGGAAGAGTCAGCTGGTGTCTGAGGTTTCTGGCTGCAGCAGGTGAGGACAGGGCAGATCAAAACCAGTAATGACTCTGAGGTTTCCACTAGATTTCCACCTGGGCATGCACCAAGCTTCTCCAAACTGGAAAGAGAGAGCCCTGTAAGTGTGGGTGCTCAGGTGCTGGCAGTGGGGGGCTCCCTGTGAGGAGCAGCTAGGGATGCCCCATGTCTGGTGGCCTGTGTAAGGAAGGAAAAAACCCCAAACCCACTGCTTGGAAGTGTGAGGAGAGGAAAAAAAAGTGTGAGAAACAGCCCTGTAAGCCATGAGGGGAGAGCAGGAGAAGGAGAGAGGAGATGCTCTGGAGAAAAACATGGCATGGCAGGTGTTTGTTTCCTTGTAGCCTGTGGAAAGGATCACAGTGGAGCAGTTGTCCATCCTACAGCCCACAGAGGACCCCATTCTGTCAGTCTTATCCTAAGGAACTGAAGGAATTGCAGCCCAGGTGAAGGGCCCAAACTGGAGCAGTCCATGAGGGGCTGCATCCTATGAAGAGGTCTCTAGCTTTAGAAGGATACAGTATGAGTAGGAAGGAGAAGAGCTGTTACGGACCAACCACAGCCCCCATCCCTGCCAGGGATGAAGGAGAGAAGGTGAGCCCAGGAAGAAGGGAGGAGATGAAGAGATGGTATTTTTACTTCTTTGTTTCTAAACATCCTGTTTTATTCTTAATTGGCAAAGTATTTAAATTAATTTTCCCCAAGTTGAGTCTGTTTTGCCTGTGGTGGCAATGATCTCCCTGTCCTTATCTCAACCCATGGGCTTTCTCATCTTATTTTCTCCTCCTGTCCTGCTGAGCCAGGGGGGTAAGAGCAGCAGCTGGCCAAGGACTATGGATGTTCAAATTCAACCAAACATCTGCTATATAATTCCTGATAACAAAATCTTTGATACCAGATTGTTTTTGAGGGAGATGTAAAGAGAAGGAGAGAAGGGAACCAGACTTAAATGGCAAATCAAGCACAAAGAGCTTTCACTGAAAATTGTCTTGAAAGGTTTGTAATGACAAAGTTTCTTGATTTGATTATTTTAATCTTCAGGGTGAATGTTTTAAGTGAAAGGCAATAAACAGTTAAAAAAAGCATAATGCCAGCAACATAGCAAAAAAATCAAAGCTTTACATATGAAAACAAGTATCCTTTGTTCAACAGCTTGCAATGGCTGGCTTTGAAACTTCAGTCTTGAAGCTTTTGCATTTCCTTTGAAAAAGTTTGAACTAAGTATTAAAGTGACCACTTGGGATTGCACACAATCTCCTGGAAAGGACAGAGAAAACTATCCTTTTAGGGCTTATACTGTGTCTAGAGTTTTCTAATTTATAACATCTTTTTTTTGAAAGCAGCAATATCTCAGTGCAATCTCACAGGTGACAGAGAGAAACAAATTATTTTTACAACAAAATAGTACTTAAAAATCATTGATAGATGCAATTTGTTGAAGCATAATGAAGCTACTGTTAATAAACTGGTCAGACTTGCATTTCTTACTTGTAAATCCTTTTCAACATATCTGTTTCCAACTTGTGTTCACTTTTCTTGCAGAATACTTATTACTACTAATATCAAATTGTCTTGAAGTAAATGATTTAGAGCTTGTCTCAGCTAAGGTTTAATTCTGAAGATGTTGAAAATATATACACATAGAAAGAACTGTGACTCATGGTTTATCACACTAGCCCAAGAGGTAAAAAATTGAATATTTAAAGGATTTTTTTTTAATAAAAAGCTTCTGTAATTTCTTAAGGGTCTTTCAAAGCCAAAATAGTTATAGCTGCAAATATAAAAATATATATGGGAAGTGGATGACAGTGGAAAAGAAATTCTGCATAAAAACCAGGACAGACTTATGTATCTCTCTTCATAACCTAATCAGATTTTAAATGTATCCTGCAATATGTAAACCATCTCTTTAAGAGAAATTGTGGTAAAATGAGCCTCCAATAGTAGAGCAAATCAAAAGGGAGAAGAGAGGGCTCAGGGCGGACCTCATAGTAGCTTATCAATACCTGAAGGGGGCTGACAGGAAGGCTGGGGTAGGACTTTTTAATAGGGTACAGGATGGCAGAACTAGGAGTAATGGATGCAAATTGGAAGATGGTAGATTTAGGCTGGATAGAAGAAATAAGTTCTTTACAGTGAGGGTGGTGAGACACTGGAAGAGGCTGCCCAGAGAGGTTGTGAATGGCCCCTCCCTGGAAGAGTTTAAGCCAGGCTTGATGAGGGATTGAGCAGCCTGGTGTGGTGGGAGGTGTCCCTGCCCATGGCAGGGGTGTTGGAACTAGATGATCTTTTAGGTCTCTTCCAACCCAAACCATTCTATGATTCTATAAAATGTTAAGGTCCTGTTTGTGGCATCATCTATTGTAATGAAGTTAATAGAAATTTGGCAAAGGTGAATGTCAAACCCTGCTCTGGGGTGAAGGGACATTGCTGAAGAGCACAGGCTGGGGACAACGAGAAGCTCTGTGGAGGGGACCTAGAGGGCTCATTGACACCTGGTTGGGCAGGATCCAGCAATGTGTCCTGACAGCAAGGGAGGTGGACAGCATCCTGGGCTGCCTCCCAACAGAGGAGAACCAACAGAAGTGCAGTCAGTAGGTGGAGGGAACTGATTATTCCCATTTACTTGATTCTTGTTAGACCAAATTTGGATGCTGTGTTCAGTTTGGGGCCCTTTCAAAGAAGAAAGACAGCAGTTAACCTATGTGAGTTCAGGGGCGGGCCACAGTTGGGGGGCCTGGAGTACTTGCCTGGTGTAGTGGGGCAGAAGGAGCAGGGCTTGTCCAGCCTCAGGAGGAGATTGGGAAGCCCTAATAGTGGCATTGGCTTTCTTGTGAGAATGTCATCAGGAACACAGAGCCTGGCACTTCTCAGTGGTGCAGTGGGAGGGAATAAGAGGCAACAGGCAGAAGCTGAAATAAGAGAAGTTCATACTGCATGTGAGAAGAAACCTTTTCAGAACGAGGAGACTCAGATACCAAAGCAGGTTATCCAGAGGAGGTTGGGTGCTCCTAATCCTTGGAGGATTTTGAGGCCTTTGATGGATCCTGTTTTAAGCAGAAGTAGGACTAGGTTACCTTCTGAGATTCCCTCTAACTTGGATTATCCTCTAATTTCATGTACATAATTATTACTACTATTTTCTGTAAGAGTTTGAAAGGATATTGTAGAACATGTCCTTTCCAGAGTTTGCATTCAGTCTCATTTCAGTCTTAAGAACTTTTCATTTGTGCTTAATGTAATTTGATGTATATGAAACAAGTTGTGTAGCAATGAAGAATTCAAAGGTCTTGATTCCATGATCTCAAGACATTTTAAGAAAGTACATATTTTTCCTCAAATAAAAACACTCCTCTGCTCATTTTTGCTAATATTTATTCATCTACCCTGTTTAAATTGGCAATTAATGGATGGAGCATGACTTCTTTATCAAATAAATACTTATTTTAGAAATTAAGGGTATAATTTGAAAATTAAAAGATAATGTTCAGGTGGAACTTGTGTTCAACCACTATTCAGTTATCTATTTTCACTTTGTATTGTGGCTGCTTAAAAAGACTTAAGAATATATTCCTAAATTCAGTGTTAGATGCAGTAAGTACATTTTCTGGTTGGAAAGTTAAGTTCTTGAACAGACCTTACAATAGGCTCAAGTGAGATAAAAATAAACTTCAGGCAGTTCATATTAACTGGGTAATAACAGGCGACAGCAAAAAGCAGTATCCAGCTATGATGAAAACAGGAAGTTCATTATACAAGCTGCCCTTTTCAGATAGGTATGAATTCTTAAAGGCTTAACTAAAATAATAACCCCTCAAAGTTTTTTAATAAAAGCAGAGAGTTGCCCATTGTTCATAGCTCAGTGGAGACGAAAAACATGTGCCCCAGTACATTGTGCGAGCTGTGGTGCATCCTGGGAAACAACACTATTTCTATTTAGTTATTGGTAACCCTGATTTCAGTGTTAAGTCATTATGGATTTGATCCTACATTTGAGCCCTTCCCAGGGAGGCTGCATGGTGCCTTTAAGCCTGGGAATGTTGTGAGGTTGAAAAGCAGAGGTTGCTGCTGACTGACTTGGGCTGAAGCTGAAGCTAGCTGTGCCTGGAGAAGAGAAGGCTCAGGGGAGACCTTACAGTAACTTACCAGTACCTGATGGGGTCCTACAGAAAGGCAGGGGTAGGACTTTTTAATATGATATCGGATGGGAGGACTAGAAACAATGGATGTAAATTGGAAGGGGGTAGATTTAGACTTGACATAAGAAAGAAATTCTTTACAGTGAGGGTGGTGAAACACTGGAACAGGTTGCCCAGAGAGGTGTTCAAGATCAGGCTGGACAAGGCACTGAGCAGCCTGATCTAGTGGGAGGTGTCCCTGCCTATGGCAGGGGGGTTGCAACTTGATGATCTTTAAGGTCCCTTCCAACCCAAACTATTCTATGATTCTATTAAAGCTGATGCAGTAGTGTCCTCTCTGCCTTTTTCTGAAAGGCAGAGGTGGCAACAGACTCCTCTCCTTAAGAAGCCACAAGTGGAGCACCAACTAGATGTAGACCACCCCTGTAGGGATTTTTGCTAGAGATCTGCTGCTCGTTTTATTTCTGTGGTAAGAGGCAGGTAAAAGAAACAGCACCCCTGCTGATGTCCCAAGGTATCTAGAGAAGGTCTGTGTTTCCTCAGCCCTTTATTCTGCTTTGTGAGGTGGTGAGTGGTTGTGTGCTCAATCAAATAGCTGGTGAACTGAGCTTTCTGTTGTATGTGTCAAATGCTGATCTGAGTAGCAAGTAGGGTGTTCTTGATGCAGGGGTGTAAATGCTTTCTCTGCTGTGTCAACCACCCTAATTACAGCAGCTCAAGCATGCTGTCTTTCCAAAATGGCATGCAATAAAGACCCAGCCAGACTGTAATGGTAGAGGCTGTCCACTTGCCTGAGAAGGTGGGAGCTTCAACCTAGCCATGGCCTTTCTTGCATTCTGTAGTGGTGGCTGATTCCTTTCACCATTGTTTTCTCTGGGGATGCCTCCACAGGGAAGCTCTGACTTACCTTTTAGGAGAACAACCTTCCACAGTGGGATTCTACCTCTGAGGTCCATGATAGGATTCAATGTGTATAAAGTGAACAAGAGGCAACACAACTCTCTCTCACCCTGTGTGTTCAGTGTGCATTTGCATGACAAAGGAAATGTCAGGTTGTATTTCTCTGGCCAAATGAAATAATCTTAGACTTTTATGCTTGCTCTGATTTGGGCACTTTTTATCTAATGCTGCCCTTCTAATGAAATGACCTCTGAAATGAAGATGTTTAGAAATCAGAATTGACTATTTCCACCCAGCAGGATAGAATGCAGCCATATTATTCAATAATGGCAATGCTGATTTACTGTTAACAAATTCTTCAGAGAAGCTAAACACATTAGACAGTCTATGCAGATAATACTGGTATTAAACCCAGACCCATGGATGAACTATTGCCATTATACTCATCACACAATTTTTCTTCCCAAATGGGAAAAAGCTGGTACTTTGGGTATTAATTAAATGACTGCATAGTCTGCAAAGGCTCTTTATTGTGTTTCAGAAATATATAGCCATAATAATTCCTGTGATTTATGGCAGAAAAGAAGCTTCTTCCTAAACTTAAAATGAGGTTTCCTGTGGAATCTCCTCAAATTTAAGAACTGAAACTCATGCCATTCCCTACTTAATTTGTCTGTGCTTAGCTCATGGATTACAATAAGCACTTCCACTTTTTAATCGTAACTTGCTTCAGTATATTTCATTTTGCTCTAGCTTTGACTGTACTTAGTCCAGCTTGGATTGCTGGGACTGGTACAAACAGATTCAATTCTTTCAGGCCTGAATCCTAAAATGAAAAGCCTCCAAATGAGGGGAAGTAGGAAAAGATGATGGTAACTATGCAACATTATCATAGTCACCTGTTGATCTGACATAGTTTTGATGTATAGTCCTTTATTTACAGTAAAAATGCTTAGCTTTAACATTTTTTTCAGCAAAACCTTATGTCAGTGATATGAAAAGGAAGTTTGCTGGGTTTTGCTATGGGAGAGAAAAAAAGAGAAAAAGTTGAAAAAGGTGAAAGGCTTGTGTTGCCCTCGTGGACAGAATGGACAGATAAACAGGAAAACTGAATGGATCATGTGTGAAGGAGGAGGAGATGAAGTTGACTTGAAGTCAGCAGTGACAGTTCAATGGCAAATCTTCTTGTCTGGCCCACATCTTGGTGCTCCCCTCTGTAGTATGGAAAGGAGTCTGCCAGATTTCTTGCCCTGGAATATCTAATTTTTTGCCCTCCTTGTTTGCAGTCTATGAAATCAGTTTTTCCTAAGGGATAGTTATTAAGCATCTGTTTTCTTCATTGTATTTATTTCATTTTATTTATTTCAGAATCTCTGACAACATTGAATCGCAATGTTAGTGACGTTCTTTTGAGTTCTCTGGATTTTCATGTCAATCAGATTCAGATTACCCTACTGAGGTCAGTGTGTGGTGACACAACAGCTGTATGTTTTCTTTGAAACCCTGAGGAAGCTGAGATGTGACTGGCAAAGGAGCTTTCTGAGGTCTCTTTACCTTCTTCTTGCCTTCTTGTGAAGGACTTCCTTTCCAGCCTGTGGTTGGATTTTAAAGCCATGGAGAATTCTCCACTCCCCCATCTGCCTTCAAAAACCCTAAGTAAGATGTAGGCTTAAGGCCTGACACTGAGATGCCAGAGTCTCAGTAGTCTGGAGAGATAAACATGGAGAAATGCCAAATGAGAGCATTGTGGGTGAGGTCCTGTCTCTGAAGTGCTGTTTCTTTGTCTCCCATCTGAGAATACTGAGAAGGGAGATGCAAGGAGAACTTTCTTTCTGCAGATGCTTCTTGTTTGCAAAGTACCCATGTGAAACTGTGGTGCATTGGACTGTGGTAGAAGGGAAAAAAAACCTCCTCAGCTGCTGCTGGGAAGCTGTGGCCAACAAGAGAAAGGTGAGTGCCTAAAAGAGGACATGATATGGGGAAAGAGCATGTCTGGATGAAGAATATCTAAAAGGAGAGTTGTTACTTCAAATGACAGCGGTTGTCAGACTTTCAACATGTGAGGGTTGAGATGAGGGAATAGTAATTATCTTTCAAGGTAACTTTTGTTAAGTAATTGTGAAACTATGACTTTCTCTGTGTACTTTTTAGTGTGGTTCATAGATACAAGCCTTAATATACTTAACCAAAATAAAATAAAATCTTAATATAGTCAGAAATGTCAACAAGAGTATGAAAATTTTAAATGAAATTATGATTGCCTGAATATGTTTTTTTTACAAAAGTTGCTGACCCAACTTTGGATCCAATTTTGGAAAATTCCTCTTGTATTTTCTNGTGGTTCATAGATACAAGCCTTAATATACTTAACCAAAATAAAATAAAATCTTAATATAGTCAGAAATAATATAGTCATACAAGAGTATGAAAATTTTAAATGAAATTATGATTGCCTGAATATAGGATTTTTACAAAAGTTGCTGACCCAACTTTGGATCCAATTTTGGAAAATTCCTCTTGTATTTTCTAGTTTTGCCTTCTGCAGTTCAGGATCATTCCCAGATTAATGTAGTTTCTAGTGTTTATCTAATATACTATTATGCCAATTAATTTCATCTCAGAGATGGTATAAATTTTTCCCTACTATTGAACTTTAGTGTTCATCACTTAATTTTTCCTTCATATTCTCTTGTTTCTCTCTAAATTATTCTGCTAATGAACCAGTGTAGAGTTTGCAAATTTTAAATATTTGTTGTAGATGTAATAATAACTTATCTGTCATTTAGCCAGCACTGTGTATGCATTTCTCTATTAATCTTTTCTTTTAGCTTAGTCTCCCCTAATTATTTTTGTAGCTTTTCTTTGAACTTAATCCAATTTGTCTACATTTTTCTTGTAATTAGGTGCTGATAGCAGAAAAGCATTTGGACAAATTCCATCTGCTATGTGAAGAATTATCTCCTTCTATTTCTCTGGACCTGTCTCCTATGAGCTTTCATGAATAGTCCCTACTTCTCGTGTTTGAAAAGACAGTGAGCAATTGATTTCTAGCCACCTTTCCATATGTAGCGTGACACATTTTGCATTCTCTGCCTCTCTTTCATTTTTCTTTTGACTTCCAAAATTATTTGCCCTGTTGTTTTTGCTTGGGAAAGAAGTCAGATTTATTCTGCTAGTGGCTGCTGGAGTAGTACAGTTTTCTTTCTTCAGCAGTAATACTGTCTCAGATTTTTTTTTAAGCTTTTGCTATTTTTTTCAGTTATAAATTCTTTACCTAATAACTTTAGCAGTCTCTGTTTGCCTTTCATCTATCGGTACGCACACAGTATCTGTTAAAAAATATTACTTTGGCATACTGAAGATCTGAAACAAAAAACTGAGTTCCAGTCACTCAGGCAAGGTTAATTTTGAGACCACCTTCACTTACAAAGTTTAAATTATCATTATACACTTTTTTTTCTCAATTACACACGATTCTGTTTCACTAAATACAAGAATGGGTAGCAATGAATAGTAAAAATACAAGAATGAGTAGGAAGGAGTAGTAAAAATCTTCCATGTCTCTTCCTTCTCCTTTAACTTTGGCATCCTTGTTTTATAGGCAAGGAAAACATTTAAGAAGGAGCTCTTTATGAGATGACATAACAAACTTTTGCTGACATTAGGACAGAGTCTGTCTGTGTAAAGACTGAGCACTGCTTTGTTCTTCAGAGCTGATCACAAACATACCTGGGTGTGCACAATTTGCAGTGACTTTGCTACAGAAATGAGTGGTCTGATCACACCCCTGAGAGTTAGCACCTCAAGAACACATCCCAAAACTAAAGACAGCAAATACTTCTTTCCCAGGGGCAGGGAGGGAAATCTGGAGATTTCTGTGAAATCTATGAAAAATTCAGGAATGGAAGTGAGTTCACCTGACTGAATTTTGGCTCTCACCTTAAAGCCCCCCTGCCAGTCTGCTGTAATTCTTGAAGCCTTGTAGAAATCACGGCAGCGACAGAATCAAGAATATTAAGCTCTCTGGTCTGTGTGTAGGTACCAGTCTTCCTGGGAACTGTGCTGGGCAAGAGAGATTGTGGACAAAACAGGATGTGAAAGTATAATTTAAACCAAATTGTTTTTCTTGTGGATGGGGCAGTCTCAGTTCTGGACTTCTCAGGCTTTGAGTGTTAAATTGTAAAAACTTTTCTTCAAATGTTAGTTTAGGGAAAGAAGAACGGAAAAAGTGAAATTCATCACTTAGTCAGAAAGCAGAAGTTTGGCTTATTCTTATCGCTTTTATGTGTAGTTCTAACACTCTTGGTTTGTTGAACTGGTTTTTGCCAATTCACTTAATTAAATGAAGGTTAATTGCTTCAGTAACTCTCTGATGTGGCTTGCAGACCAAGCAGTGGAAGATGATGTAACCCATAAAGCACTGATCAACTTTAAGATAGAAAGTAGTAACTACCCTGTCTATACAAAGTGTAGTAATTTTTATTGCATTGATTTTTGGTGTCATCCTGAGGTTGCTTACAAAGCCAATACTGGTCTTTGTTGTCAAGGAGCCTGCAAGGGTGGCTTGGAGTGTCTCCAGCTGGTATCATGCATGACCTCTGATATGATGAGTATATGTAACTGTTGCATTTGATTGGCAGTGTGTAAATGCTTTCTGCTTGTTTTTTCTTACTTAATATATTTAAGTAATGATATGCTCTCAATCTGCTTAATACATATTTGCTGCTATGAAAAAAGCACTTTTACTTCTCATCAAGAGGAACATTTGTGGCAAGTAGGAAATGTTATGATGTGAGACACATTTTGTTATTCTCCTGATCCCCATGACACCTTGTGTTTCGCTTTCTGAAATTGTGGCAGTTATATGTTCAATCTGTGCATGATTTTGCATGTGATTGCATGTGTTTTACAGAACTGCTCCCCCTTTTCTATTAACCAGTGACTGCTAATTACTTCATGCCCAATTGTTTTCCTTCCCTGAATGCCTTCAGAGCTGTGCCTGAAATACTGGAGGGAGCTGTGCAGCAAAAGGAATAGGGAAGGGCAAAACCAGGCAGTAGGCAGGTACCAGATAGTACAATGAACAAGATGCTTGTCTGTACAAATTGTAAAGTTTTTGGGTTTTTTTTCAGTATTTTTGCAAGTAATTTCTTGCAGAGACCATAGTAGCAGACTGTACAAGTTTGTAAATAAAGCCTGGTTCAGTTCTGGTTACAGAGCGATTTCTTGAAATGGTAGGGATTTCCTTCATCTCACAGTGGGTTATTGTATAATAGCCTGTGTTTTATCAAGAGTGAGACAAGAATCTTAAATCTTTGCTATGAGATGATAAGCTTTTCTCTCAATAAAAGCTTAAAGGTTCCAGGCAGTGTGACAAAAGTTAGAGGGCAATTTGAAAGCATCAGGAGGTTGAGGACTTGTTCACTACAAAGCAGCTAGTCAGAGAAACATACTACACACTATCATGAGGGCACTTTAGGGCATGTAGCCATAGGACACGGGGTTAAACTAGATCAGGGTAATTTTGGGTTAGACATTAGGAAACAGTGCTTCACCATAAGGGTGGTGAAATACTGGAACAGGTTGCCCAGAGAGGTGGTGGAGGCCCCGTCCCTGGAGACATTCAAGGCCAGGCTTGATGAGGGTCTGAGCAACCTCATCTAGTGCAAGATGTCCCTGCTCACTACAGGGGGTTGGAATAGATGGCTTTTGAAGGTCCCTTCCAACCCGATGATTCTATGATAAGTGTTCTGTGTTATGATTTAATGTGAAATAATTCAAGGAAGTTGCTGATAAAGATTATTCATTCCAGATTGTAGCTATAGAAGGATGCCAGGAAAATTGAGGACACTATTCAGTGAGGTTTGTAAAAAACAAACAAACAAAAAAGATCCTTTCTCTATTTTGTGAACTTTTCATTAGCAAGTACTTGTGAACACAGGGGATTTCTGCATATTGTTTTTAGCAAAGTAGGTTTTGGCTATATTAAGTAATTCCATTAATGCATTTATTTAATTTTGTATTGCTCATGGCTCTGCTACAACAAAAGAACTTGATCTTTTGGCAGCCAGTAATATTTTTGCTTTGATCATGAAACCAAATGAAGCTAGCCACAAAATTATCCTAATTTTGTCATGATTGCACTTGGGATACTTACTATTCATTTTGGGTTTGGCACTCACAGCATCAGAACTTAACCCAAATAATCAATATTGTGTTTGCAATCATGTCAAGTAATATTTGGCTGTTACTTTACTGTATGATTGAGGAAGGTGTTTGATACTGACCTGATTGCATCTGGGAATAATTTTGAGTTTATGAAACCAAGAGTGGAATTATAAATTAAACAGTCATCTCTGACAGGAACATAGCAATTATTCTCTTTCAATAATATGAGGTTTTAACTGGAAACCAATACATAACAGGTAAGAGGTGACTAGTAGGCCAGGTGTTTCCTACAAAAGAGGACAGGAGGTAACTAGTCAAGACCTTAAGCTTTAAGTTTTACATTTCAGCTTAATTCTATTTCATTTCAATGTACATAACTGTATTTTACAGCATTCCCATGAAATCATTCAACCTGCTGTGATACTAAATAAAAAAAATAGGGTAATTGATGTGTGTTGCTCTACTGAGACTACTGTATACCACTGGGTATACAATTAGTGATTGCAAAAGAAAAGAAAGAGTTACATACAACCTTGAGTTTTATATAACCAAGAAATTGTAAAGTAATTTTTTGGTCTTTGTCTTGCTAAATGAAGAAAAGAAAGATTATTTCAAAACACAGGCATCCTGGAATTGGGTAGGTAAGCAATCATTGTGTTGCCTGTTGAATAGACAATAGTTGATACTACCTGAATGAGGCCACAAACTAGGAAAAGAAAAAACAAATTGAAGTGATTTGGTTTATTTGATTGTTTCTTTTGATCTTGATAGGAGGTCTGTAATGGGTAATGTTATTGGCATGTGAGAGTTAACATATGGAATAAACTTTGAGGTTCAGGAAGACATATTTAAACCCAGTCACAAGTAGCTGAACTTAAAAAGTTTTAAGGGTGAATGGGCCTTTCTGGTTTGCTTTACAGAGAAATACACTATCATATTTCCTAATAAAACATGTGAAAGATTATATTGGTGAAGGGGTTATGGTAAATGTCTTTGATTCCTGCAAACGTCAGTAAACTTCAGGTTCACTGAATGTCAAATTTGTAGTATTATTTTGTACTTGTGCTTTATTTTGTATTATGTTGAATTCATGGTCCCATTGCCTTTTTATGCCCATTCCCTCACTTTTTGTTGCATTTTAAGAAGTGTTAAAGCACCTGATAATTATTAACTGACATTTTGGAAATATTTAGATAAGAGTATCTGGATTCCATAATCTAGTAATGATACTCAGAAAGATAGTTCTTTTACCTTAAGTTGAAGAAATGTTACAGATAAATACTACTGTTCTTGATGAATAATGGGATTTTGCAAGAAAAGACATCTCTAAATTTGATAGGAAAATTCTTATAACTGTCAAGAGGACTGAGCTTTTTGAATATTTTAAAATTTTTTTAATAGCAAACAAGACATTTTGGAACCAGTCCATAGTGAAAATTGCAATTACTTTATTAACACTGAAATCTCAGGTAGTAAATTGAGTCAAATGGACTGCTTAAGAGTTATTTTTCCTTGATTTCAAGATTTTTAAAAGAGATTTGTGCTGTGGTGTTGGGGGTCCTTTGAATTCCTTGGTCAAATTTAACCAAATCTGAATTACCTGAGAGAGTTCTAGTTTACTTTATGGTTCTTCACGTCACATGAAAATTGAAAGAAGAAGCCTTGAACTGGTATACTGCTGGGGAAAAGGCAAGCAGAAAGTAAAATTTGTATTTTGTTAGGCAACAGTAGGCTAAGTCTATGAACTATCCACACTGCATGACCTGTCTTGGTCAGTTGGAATGCCATGGTAAGAAATGATGGTGTCAAGTATGCTTCTGGGATAAAGGGAGCCATATTGCATTAGTTTTGCTACTCACAGAAGAGCTCATTTGGCTGGCATTGCTATAGCTCCCTTAGTTTGAGAAGATTTTGAAAACCAATATCATATTCTATATTAAGCTCAAGCCTTAAGTAGGGCTATATATAATAATTTTAATTTCTGAGGCTTCACAAGTAATCCTACTTAAATATATAGAGAGGATTTATCATAAGATGTTAATGCCATTTTTCTTGATTATCACTTACTGAGGCTTCAAATTACTCACTTCAAAGTGCTTAAAAGCCAAATGTGGGTTTTTTTTTTTCTTGCCACAGCATCCAGTAACCTAATAAAATGCAGATTATACTGATTTACTGTGATACACAGGGGATAACTAAAGCATAAGGATTTTTTATATGTCTACCCCATAGTATTGGGAGTTATCCTAGCGTTATAGGCAACATGGATAATTTTGTATTACAACTACAGAACATGAATGTTTTTTAAAAAGAATGTTTTGCTTCAGTATGACAAAGGACATGCCAGAAAGAAAGCTTTGCCATCTAACCTAAAGCCTCAGGTTCTTGTGCTCATTTGGTATCTCTGCTACAGGATTCTCTCTGGAGACCCAGTCACTGAAGAGGTTATTGTCCTGCATGGCCTTTGGTAGGTGGCCACAAGGATGATCCACAGCAATGTCTTGCAGGCAGTCCACAACTGGCCAATCTCCAGGTTGTTCAGGTGTACCAGCAGGTTGCCTCATGCTACTCTAAGCCCCTGGGCATTCTTGGGTGCATCTTTGATGTTCCCCTTGCAGTTCCTCTGTTGGAGCAGAGACTTCTTCAGGCATTTCAAGGCAGCCTTCAAAAGTCAATCTAGTCCTGTTCTTTGGCCTGTCAGCACACTTTAGGTCACAACTGAAGCTATGGATTTCATGTTAAAGTGGTGAATGCTTTAAACTGGAAGATGGGAGATTTATATTAGATATCAGTAAGAAATTCTTTACTCTGAGGGTGGTGAGACGCTGGAGCAGGTTGCTCAGAGAGGCTGTGGATCCCCTAATCCTGGAAATGTTCAAGGCTAGGCTGAGTAGGGCTAGTGGGAGATGTCCCTGTGCATGGCAGGGGGTTGGAACCTATAGGTGTGAGAATTTTAGGTAGCCCAGGGAGGGTTCTGAAATGAACAGCAGAGTGATTTTATTCTGATGTAAATTGACAGAGTCAAGTTAGTGGGTGCAAATGGGATCCTGGGCTCC
>VZTY01030273.1:8218-25236 GCA_013400935.1 Turnix velox | reverse complement strand
TCTCTCACTTTTTTCCCCCCTTTTTCTCTCTTTTTATTTTTACCCTCCCCTAAAAACATGCCAGTATAGAGCTTGTGGTAACCAAGGAGGGATTTTCACTGTTCCTATTGGCTATGCTGTGAACAATTTTGCCCTCTGCTTAGAATTTGCAGCACACAGGAGTGGTCTGGGACACCATTCTGCTGTGAAGCAAGGAGACCTCAGGTTGTAAATGCTACCAAGCACCAAATCCCAGTATGCAAATAACCCAGGTATTCTTCCTGACAAAGAATAAAGGAAGAAAGGCTAGATAAAACACAGAGAATAACAAATAGCAGCTGAAGCCCAAAGGGATTTTGCATCATATTCTTTCCAATCCACTTTTGCAGCCTCAGTAAATTCCCCCTTCTCTCCCCACTCCATCTTTGCTTTAGTTTCACCTCTGAAGTAACATAAACCTGCTGCTCCCTGCCACCTTTTTGTATTTCTGACAAAGGTTTCTCATTTAGAGACTTAAAAGCAGGAGACCAGGCAAGGGGAGAGGTGTTTTACTGCTGATGCAAATATAACCTGATAGTTTTCAGTGGGATCCTCTGTCTCTTAAGCTTCCCCTGGCCATGGTTGCTTGGGAATACCTTGATGTCTCATTTTTAGGCTTTAGGGGCTGTCATAAGGTAAAGGCTGGAAGGCTAAGACCTGCATTTTTTTTTTTTTTTACTTTGCCTTTTTTTAGCTCAATTTTATCTCCTCAAGATCTTTTATCAGAAATGTATCTTATTTATGAGAATTTTCTGTGGCAAGAAGTTCATACAGCATTCTGGGTGGACTTGGAAATGTGGACCTTAAAAACCTGAAATTATTCATTTATATTGATACTTAAAGCTCAGTTTCATGCTTGTATGTTTTGTCTGCTTAATACTAGATTTTTTTTCTCTTTTTTCCCTTTTTTTTTTGGTAGATGAAGACAGCAGAATCAGCACATATTAAATCAATGGCTGCTAGTCAACCTGAAAGCCAGGTGGAATCTTCTACCCCAGCTCTCCCATCCTGTGAAATTAAATGGAAGAAAACTTAGATTTTCCACCCATAAGCACAACTGGAAGGAGTCCAGCAGCCACCAGTATCCTCCAGTTCATATTAAAGGTATGTTTGTGGTAAGAACCATTAAACAGAGCCTCAATCTCCTTGGTTTCAGGCTTTTATGGGAATGTTTTGCTTTCTGTTCCTATCTTATGCTGAAAAAACTGAATGTAAAAACCTTATTTTGAGTCTGTAGATACCTAAACAATCCAAAAAAAAACCCCCAGATTTTTTTTTCATAAATAAATCATAAGGCTTTGGCTTTATTTTTTTTTCTTCCTGAATAAAATGATGCATCTAAAATTCCACTTTGAGGTGCAGAGTTAAGATATTCTTATTTTTCATCCCCCCTTTTTTTCTATTAGTGATATTTGGATTTTGAACTGCTGGGTTTTGCTCCCTTAGAGAATCAACTCTTTTTTTTTATTTTCCTTGTTTAAAAACTCAGCGCTTCTACACTTGGCTGGGTTCTACAAAGACAAATGTTCCATCATTCAGTGTATACTTTTTTTTTTTTACAGTGTGATATGTGAAAGATACATGTATCTCATTAAACAAATCCACTGAATAAGCAGGGATTGGCTTGCTTGGAGTTCTGTGGGAATCTGTAAGAGGGAGGAGAATAAAAAGCCAGTTTTTTGCTGCCAAAATCTTCACTCCCCCTCCTTACATTTGGGAAAAGTCACCTTCTGCCATCTTCTGCTTTGGGCATGAATGAAGTAGATGTTTAAAACTGCCTGAATTGCATGGACTGCAATTTTAGCTAAGCCTCTTCCATCAGGGGGGATGGGAAAAAGGACAGGAAACATTTTGCAGGGGGAGTGGGAAATGTCATGTTTTCGTGCTTTGCTTTTCCTGTAGAAAATAAGATTGATCAAGGAATATCACCACCCAGACTTAACAAAGAATCATAGAATAGTTTGGGTTGGAAGGAACCTTTAAGAGCATCTAGTTCCAACCTCCCTGCCATGGGCAGGGACACCTCCCACTACACCAGGTTGCTCAATGCCTCATCCAGCCTGGCCTTAAACACCTCCAGGGATTGAGAGGGCATCCACAACCTCTCTGGGCAACCTCTTCCAGTGTCTCACCACCCTCACAGGAAAGAATTTCATTCTCATATCCAACCTAAATCTCCCCTCTTCCAATTTGCATCCATTTCTCCTAGTCCTGCCTTTCTGGACCCTATTAAAAAATAATGGAACCATAGAATAGTTTAGGTTGAAAGGGAGCTTCAAGATCATCTAGTTCCAACCCCCCTGCCACAGGTAGGGACACCTCCCACTACACCAGGTTGCTCAATGCCTCATCCAGCCTGGCCTTAAACACCTCCAGGGATTGAGAGGGCATCCACAACGTCTCTGGGCAACCTCTTCCAGTGTCTCACCACCCTCACAGGAAAGAATTTCATTCTCATATCCAACCTAAATCTCCCCTCTTCCAATTTGCATCCATTTCTCCTAGTCCTGCCTTTCTGGACCCTATTAAAAAATAATGGAACCATAGAATAGTTTAGGTTGAAAGGGAGCTTCAAGATCATCTAGTTCCAACCCCCCTGCCACAGGTAGGGACATCTCCCACTACACCAGGTTGCTCAATGCCTCATCCAGCCTGGCCTTATACACCTCCAGGGATTGAGGGGGCATCCACCAACCTCTCTGGGCAACCTCTTCCAATGTCTCACAAGAAAGAACTTCTTCATTATCTCCATCCTAAATCTCCCCTCTTCCAATTTGCATCCATCACTCCTAGTCCTTCCATCCTGCACCCTATTAAAAAGTCCTATCCCAGGCATTCTGTAGCCCCCTTCAGGTTCTGAGAAGCTTCTCTGAAGTCCCCCCTGAGCCTTCTTTTCTCCAGGCTGAAGAGGAGGTGGGTCAGAGTCCCCTGTCCTTGCAGCTCTGCCCCAGATCTTTCCCTGTCCTGTGACAGGAGCAGCCTAAATCTGCTTCTTCCAGCTGTGTTGCATTTTTGGAATCTATGGAGATGGTTCTTCTTGGCCACTGCTGTCACATCTGGCAGGCTTTGTGGGGAGATGCGCAGTTGGGCCAAACCAAATAGAGACAATTCTTCCTGTCCACAGATTGGTGGTGGTGCTTTCTGGGAACATGTGTCCTTTATGCTGCTTTTTTTTCCATTTTCTGGGGTTTTTTTCCATTTTTTTGTGCTGCTGTAACTCTGGAAAACTGAGCATTGGCTTGAAAAATGCTTGGGAGTTGGTAATAAAAGCTTGGCAAGCTCCAAGTAGACAAAAACCCAGCACTTCTCACTTTGTTAATACCAGCAGGAATAGGTGGGTCCCCTTTTAGATGTGCTGTTCATCCCAGTAACCCTTCTCCCTCCTCAAGCTCTTGTTTTGTTCCTCTGAGATGTTTAGTAGCACATTTTTGGGTCTTTCTCATTGTTTTTTTGTTTTGTAGACTTTGTAGCTTTTCTTCCAATTTCTTACCTAGATTATAATATTTTTTTCAAATTTATAAGAGGCTGAAAACATTGTCCATCATATTAATAGCTCTAAAGTAGTGATTCATCCTCTCCTAGCTTCACAATTAAAAAGGAGAACAACTGAATTCATCTCTGAACAGACTGTTTGGATTAATTTCTACCAACTCTCTTGGCTCTGTGAAATCAATCAGTGTCATGGTTTGTTCCCCTTTATGTTCTGTCACTCCTTGCAGGACCAAAGATTTTCGTTTTTTAAGGTTTGTGTTCATTGAAAGTGTCAGTTTTAAAAAAAAAAGGTGGATGATAAAATGTGGAGGCAAAAAGAGGCAAAGAATCAAGACTCCTCCCTGAGAAACTGTGAAATTCTCCTTTCAGTTCTGTTTGCAGCACCTTTTGCTGCCCACATCCCCTGCTTTCTATCAAAATCAGCTTCCAGAGAGATGGAATGAACTGGGATTTGCAAACTGGTGAGGAGGGATGAGGATGGGATTCTTTTAGCATTGCTGGGAGTCTTTTTATAAGAAAAGTGGATGATAAAATGTGGGGGCAAAGAATCAAGACTGAGAACCTGTGAAATTCTCCTTTCAGTTCTGTTTGCAGCACCTTTTGCTGCCCACATCCCCTGCTTTCTATCAAAATCAGCTTCCAGAGAGATGGAATGAACTGGGATTTGCGAACTGGTGTGGAGGGATGAGGATGGAATTCCTTTAGCATTGCTGGGAGTCTGAGTTTATAAAAGAAGGTGGATGATAAAATGTGGGGACACAAAAAGGCAAAGAATCAAGACTGAGAACCTGTGAAATTCTCCTTTCAGTTCTCCCTGAAGCACCTTTTCCTACCCACATCACCTTTTTTCTATAAAAATCAGCTTTCAGGGAGGTGGAATGAACTGGGATTTGCGAACTGGTGTGGAGGGATGAAGTGGGATTCCTTTAGCATTGCTGGGAGTCTGAGTTTATAAAAGAAGGTAGATGATAAAATATGGGAGCAAAAAAAGGCAAAGAATCAAGACTGAGAACTTGTAAAATTCTCCTTTCAGTTCTACCTGCAGCACCTTTTCCTACCCACATCCTCTTTTTTCTATCAAAATCAGCTTTCAGGGAGGTGGAATGAACTGGGATTTGCGAACTGGTGTGGAGGGATGAAGTGGGATTCCTTTAGCATTGCTGGGAGTCTGAGTTTATAAAAGAAGGTAGATGATAAAATATGGGAGCAAAAAAAGGCAAAGAATCAAGACTGAGAACTTGTAAAATTCTCCTTTCAGTTCTACCTGCAGCACCTTTTCCTACCCACATCCTCTTTTTTCTATCAAAATCAGCTTTCAGGGAGGTGGAATGAACTGGGATTTGCGAACTGGTGTGGAGGGATGAAGTGGGATTCCTTTAGCATTGCTGGGAGTCTGAGTTTATAAAAGAAGGTAGATGATAAAATATGGGAGCAAAAAAAGGCAAAGAATCAAGACTGAGAACTTGTAAAATTCTCCTTTCAGTTCTACCTGCAGCACCTTTTCCTACCCACATCCTCTTTTTTCTATCAAAATCAGCTTTCAGGGAGGTGGAATGAACTGGAATTTGCAAACTGGTGTGGAGGGATGAAGTGGGATTCCTTTAGCATTGCTGGGAGTCTCAGTTTATAAAAAAAGGTGGATGATAAAATGTGTGTGGGGGGGAAAAAAGGCAAAGAATCAAGACTGAGAACCTGTGAAATTCTCCTTTCAGTTCTCCCTGAAGCACCTTTTCCTACCCACATCCTCTTTTTTTCTATCAAAATCAGCTTTCAGGGAGGTGGAATGAACTGGGATTTGCAAACTGGTGTGGGGGGATGAAGTGGGATTCCTTTAGCATTGCTGGGAGTCTCCTTCTCTGGAGACATTCAAAACCCATCCTGTGTGACCTGATGTGGGTTTTCCTGCTCTAGGAGGGGGGAATGGACTTAGATGATCTCTTGAGGCCCCTTCCAGTCCCTGATATTCTGGGATTCTGACTGAAGCACATGCTCTCACTTCAGCCTAAGTGCAGGGAAGTGAAAGAGCTGCTTTGGGGGAAGAGGAGGAGGAGGATCTTGCTGGTGAGAGTTATTAAAAGGCTGAGCTGTTCATTTGTAGCCTTTTAGTGGCTGTTGTTGCAGCAGAGCCTGAAATGGAAGCTGCTCACCTCCCAAGGTTGGCTTCAACCATCAGGCTGACTCTCTGAAGTGCCTCTTATGCTCTTCTCTAAGGGCTGGAGGGGAAGAGAACAAACCATTCAGGGGTGAAGCTTCAGAACAAGCTGTTCTAGAACAAGCCAGGGTAGATGTAAAAGCTTTAGAAATCTTGTGGCAACAAAAATAACTTCAGATATTCCCCCATCAAAAATTCCTTCCCCTGAAAACTGGTTTGGTTGCATCAGCAGAGCCTACAGGAGTGATGGACCACTGGATTTATGGGCTGCTGGCTTCTGACTTCTTTGAAACATCCACACTGTCCCTGCATCATGGAACAATAAAAAGTCCTTGTGGTTCCCCCTCAACATTGATTCAATTGAACTTGTTCTTCAGACCTGCAGTAGTTAATTTCCACATTTCCCTTCATTTGAAGGTCCTGCTTTTGGCAGAGGACTAGATGGCTAAAGATCTCCTTGAGGAAATGGCTTTCAGGCTTTGCATGTGGCTCCTTCAGCTTGGTCTTCACCTCACTGATGCTGCTGAGGTTATTTAAAGCAGCACTCACAGGATGAGAGGTCTGTAGTGCGGAGAGGTTTTGTGATGCTCTTTCAATGAGCTGGAGGATCTCATTAGACATCTTTCAAAGCCAGGGAAGAAGAAAAAGCTTCGGAAAGCTTTAGATATTCCCCCATCAAAAATTCCTTCCCCTGAAAACTGGTTTGGTTGCATCAGCAGAGCCTAAAGGAGTGATGGACCACTGGCCCCAAAAGGTTTCCATTCATTGTTGTCCATAGAAAAGACAGCTTTGAGAGGTGCAAAGCCACCAGGAGCAGCAGTTGTCACCTGTTATAGAGAAGGAAAGACTGAGAGGTGATGTGACAGCCATGATTTTTCTGGGCAAGGTACCTGTGCCATGTGGGACAAGACCAGGTTTCAATTGCTGTGGTGTAAGCAAAATGTTAGTGTTAGTGAAGAGTTTGCTATAGTTTTTCATACTTTAATTGCTAGAGTGATGACTAAATACTAAAAATAAGATAGATAAGCATCTTAAGGAATAATTTAGGGAGAGCTGATCCTACCCTAGTAATCAGATGACCACTCTGTGCTCATTTTCTTTTCCATGGTTGGAAAGTAAAACACCACCTTTTTAATTTGCTGCTTGCTTTTGGAGGCTTGCTAAATGAAGCAGATTTTTAAGACCACTTGCCAAAGGAGGTGAACTTCATTTCTTTTCCATTTGGGTAGCTGGAGCTGCTCTGAAATTGAAATGAATTTGTTGCTCATGTCCCCAGAGATCATCTCTTGAATCTGTGTGGCTTACAACTACCTCTCCTTTCTTTGGCATTACACAGTCTCCCACATACCTAAAGTTCTTCATGAGAGAGAGATCCTGCAGGCTGTTGGCATCTCTGAAGCTGTAGGGATCCCTTCTACCCTCATTGATTTTAATAAATGATTCTCTATTAATTTCCAAGGTGGATGAACCACGTTGCAGGATCAAGTTTTAAGGCTGCAGTCTCTTTTTTCCCAAGAAAAAGAGAATTTTTTCTTTTCCCACTTCTCCTCTGGCAGCAGAAGTGTTTGCGTTGGTCCTAAATATGCTTTGCTCTCTTCTTCCACTCTGCTGTATAAGAACAAGCATCTCTGG
This sequence comes from Turnix velox, assembly GCA_013400935.1. Classification (NCBI taxonomy): domain Eukaryota; kingdom Metazoa; phylum Chordata; class Aves; order Charadriiformes; family Turnicidae; genus Turnix; species Turnix velox. The sequence goes on along the minus strand of VZTY01030273.1, from coordinate 17,942 downwards.
GTTAAAATCCTAAAAAACAGAATCACAGAACGGTTTGGGTTGGAAGGGACCTTCAAGATCATCAAGTTCCAACCCCTCTGCCATGGGTAGGGACACCTCCCACTACACCAGGTTGCTCAGTGCCTCATCCAGCCTGGCCTTAAACACCTCCAGGGATTGGGGAGGCATCTACAACCTCTCTGGACAACCTCTTCCAGTGTCCCACCACCCTCACTGTAAAGAAGATAATGGCAGCTTCTAGCCAGATCCCAAGGAAACAACTGAATGACTTGGGGTGTCTCCTGTGGGACAGCCTGTAGACCTGCAACTCCTTTCCCCACTCCCTTAAATAAAATGAAATGAAATGTTATGCTCACCAGGTCTCACTGAATATTGCAATGAATTGCAGCAAAAATTCATACTTGGCAACACTTCTTGTACCATTGTTGTCTGCACAGGAAAGGCAAGAGGCAGTTCTGGAGAAGGACATTGAGCTGTTGGAGAAGGTCCAGAGGAGGGATATGATCAAAGGTCTGGAGCACCTAGAGTAGAAACGAAAATGAGAGAGAAAGCCATCCTGTGGAGCATCTCCCTTTTTGTTTTTTTATTTCTTTATATTTTTGGATAGTACTTTAGCAGGTCACAGGATATCAGGGATCAGAAGTGACCTCAGGAGATCATCTAGTCCAATCCTGATGGAGCAGGACCATCAACCTCTAGGAGAAGGGAATGAGTGCTCAAAAAAAAATCGTAAACTCTCCTGCTTAGTCTATAAAATTTATGGCAGAGCTGTAAACCTGGTGATTAAATCCTTTTTCTCTTGGCTTTTTCTCCTCAGGTCTTTGCCTTCCCACCATGTCAAGGAGCATGAAGGACACATTCCTTCTCCATTGCATTGCCCATCTGTGGTCTTGGTAGGATCTAGCTCCAGAATGAACATAGCAGCTGTGTTTAATGCCTTGCTGGTGTCACTCCTGGCTGCTGTGCTGTGGAAATACATCAAACTGAGAGAACATGTCTTCACAGTTGAGGAGGAGCTGGTCCTCACCAGACAGTCTCAGGAGCTCTCCCAGCTTCAGATTGACTACCATGCAGCCCTCCAAGCCCTGGTGGAGGATGGGACCAGGATGGTGTGCACGGGGAGGATGCACACAGACCGTATCTGCCGGTTTGAGTCCCTCTGCTACTCCACTGAGGCTGAAGAGTTCATCTTCTTCCACAGCAACTCCTCCCTCATGCTGCCCAACTTGGGTTCTAGAAGGTTCCAGCCAGCTCTGCTCGACCTCTCCTCAGTGGAAGATCACAACACTCAATACTTCAACTTTGTGGAGCTGCCAGCTGCTGCTCTGAAGTTCATGCCAAAGCCTGTCTTCGTGCCTGATGTGGCTCTCATCTCCAACAGGTTCAACCCTGACAACTTGATGCATGTCTTTCATGATGATCTCCTCCCTATTTATTACACCATGCAGCAGTTCTCTGATCTAGATCTGGAGGCAAGGCTCTTCTTCATGGAAGGTTGGGGTGAAGGGGTTCACTTTGACCTCTACAAGCTGCTGAGCAACAAGCAACCCCTCCTGAGGGAGCAGCTCAAAACCTTGGGCAGGCTCCTCTGCTTCACTAAGTCCTACGTGGGGCTTTCCAAAATCACCACCTGGTACCAGTATGGATTTGTCCAGCCCCAAGGACCTAAAGCAAATATCTTGGTTTCTGGAAATGAGATCAGGCAGTTCACCAAATTCATGATGCAGAAGCTCAACGTGAGCTTGGAGGAGAGCTCCAGTGAGGAGTACATCGTGGTGTTCAGCAGGACCATCAACAGGCTGATCCTAAACGAGGCAGAACTCATCCTGGCTCTGGCTCAGGAGTTCCAGATGAAGACCATCAGTGTTTCTCTGGAGGAACATTCATTTTCTCACATTGTCCAGCTGATCAGCAATGCCTCCATGCTGGTCAGCATGCATGGAGCCCAACTTGTCATGTCCCTCTTCCTTCCAAGAGGTGCCACAGTGGTGGAACTCTTCCCTTATGCCATCAACCCTGAGCACTACACCCCTTACAAAACCCTGGCAACCCTTCCTGGCATGGACCTGCACTACATTGCCTGGCAGAACAGTGACAGGGAGGACACTGTCACCTACCCAGACAGACCTTGGGATCAGGGTGGGATTGCTCACCTGGACAAAGCTGAGCAGGAACGTATCATGAGGAGCACGGAGGTGCCACGTCACCTCTGCTGCCGTAACCCTGAGTGGCTTTTCCGTGCCTACCAGGACACCAGGGTGAACATCCCTTCCCTCATCCAGCTCATCAGGCAGACTGTGAAGTCCAAGCCTGGCCCCAGGAGGCAGAAGTGGGCAAGTAGCTTGTACCCTGGTAAAGTGAGGGATGCCAAGTGTCAAGCCTCCATCCAGGGCACCACCGAAGCCAAACTGGCTGTTTCCTGGCAGATCCCTTGGAATTTGAACTATCTCAAGGTCAGAGAGGTAAAATATGAGGTGTGGATACAAGAGCAAGGGGAAAACACTTACATGCCTTATATTTTGTCCCATCAGAATTACACTTTCTCAGAAAACATTAAGCCCTTCACCATCTACCTGGTGTGGATCCGCTGCATCTTCAACAAAAACCTCCTGGGACCTTTTGCAGATGTTCTCTTGTGTAGCACATAACCTGCAGGGGGGCTCTGCCCCTCTTCCCACTTCATCTGTGCTTTCAAACTCCTTGTCTTGTGTTTTCTAGAGGGCTGAAGAGGACTAGACTGTACCAGTGCCTAAATGTGCACTTTATTGCACTCTACTTCTTTCAATGCTATTTATTTCCAGTGAGTATTTAAAAAAAAACCTCAAAAAAAGTGTTCTTCAGAGTAACTTCCAGAGGATAAAATTCCATGCTGAATGCATGGAGTGGAGAACAGAGTGGAAGTGAATTGTGTGTGCTTTGGTGGTGATTTCAATTTGTTTCTCTTGTGTGGTGAGTATTTAAGCACAGCATTAAAGCTGCAGGTAATTTCATGCCCAGGTGGGCAATTCTCCATCAGCTTTATCAATGTAAGTTATTTTTTTTTTCTTTTCCAAGAGCTCTGACTGTCACTTGAAGTGGATGATTTTGTTGAGGAGGCTTCATTAAACTGCTGTAAGACTCCTCAGTATTATTTTTTCTTTTTTTTTTTTCAATTTAATTTTGTTATTGTGATAAATTTAGGCTGGATAGAAGAAAAAAATTTCTGGTGGTGAGACAATGGAACAGGTTGATGGTGAGATCCCACCTGGAGTATTGTGTCCAGTTCTGGAGTCCTCAACATAAGAAGGACATTGAGCTGTTGGAGAAGGTCCAGAGAAGGTCCAAGAAGATGATGAGAGGGCTTATCAGGACAGGCTGAAGGAGTTGGGGTTGTTGAGCCTGGAGAAGAGAAGGCTTAGCCTCAGAGAAGCTTCTCAATACCTGAAGGGGGCTACAGAAAGGCTGGGGTAGGACTTTTAATAGGACCCAGGATGGTAGAACTAGAAATAATAGATGCAAACTGGAAGACTAGAGATTTAGGCTGGAGTTAAGAAAGAAATTCTTCATGGTGAGGGTGGTAAGACACTGGAAGAGGTTGCCCAGAGAGGTTGTGGATGTCCCCTCAATCCCTGGAGGTGTTTAAGGCCAGGCTGGATGAGACACTGAGCAACCTGATCTAGTGGGAGGTGTCCCTGCCCATGGCAGTGGGGTTGGAACTTGATGATCTTGAAGGTCCCTTCCAACCCAAACTATTCTATGAGCATCTCAAATCAGGATTACAATATGAATTCTATAGAGAAAAACACTGCTGTACAAATCAAACATGAAGTAGGAAGGTTGAAAAATCAATGTTACACTTGAGGACAACATTGGACCTTCCACCAAGTTCTACTTCTGTATTTTCATCATTTCTAGCTTTGTTTTCAAACATGTTTAAAGATGTGGGGGCAAAAAACAAAACAAAAGCCCTTAATTCTGGTTTTGCTTTGCCATTGTGGCCTCTGTTTTGATATTTTTAAGGTTTGCTGCCTGAGTTCTTTTAGGAATCCTTCATCCTTGATGGGCTGTTGGTCTGTGTATTGCTTTGCTGTCCCCTTTCTCAGTGTCTTTTCACCAGATCTTTGCCTGCAGCTTTTAGACCCTCCCATCTCATCCAAAACCACTTCCAAATGATTGCAGATTTTCTAACGTTTGCAGATTAGTTTCAGCACATTGACTATTTTCTTCTCTTCTCCTAATGATTCTAATCAACAGAATTGGCTGCAGGGCAATGAAGTGTTAGAATTCCTGGGTTTTCATGCTCCTAAGCTCAGTATGAAATAACCTCATGTCTTCAACCTGTTCAGGACAGAAGCTGCACAGCAAAGAGGTGGTTGTTCTCCAGGACATTGAGCTGTTGGAGCAGGTCCAGAGGAGGACCACAAAGATGATCTATGGGCGGGAGCAACTCCCTTAGGAGGATAGGTTGAAGGAGGTGGGGTTGTTTAGCCTGGAGAAGAGAAGGCTCAGGGAGGACCCCAGAGTGGCTTCTCAATACTTGAAGGGGGCTACAGAAAGTCTGGGGGAGGACTTTTTAGTAGGATACATCATGGCAGGACTAGGAGTAATGGATACAAATTGGAAGAGGGGAGATTTAGGCTGGAGAGAAGAAGGAAGTTCTTCACTGTGAGGGTGGTGAGACACTGGAGCAGGTTGATGGTGAGATCCCACCAGGAGTATTGTGTCCAGTTCTGGAGTCCTCAACATAAGGACATTGAAATGTTGGAGCAGGTCCAGAGGAGGACCACAAAGATGATCTATGGGCGGGAGCAACTCCCTTAGGAGGATAGGTTGAAGGAGTTGGGGTTGTTTAGCCTGGAGAAGAGAAGGCTCAGGGAGGACCCCAGAGTGGCTTCTCAATACTTGAAGGGGGCTACAGAAAGTCTGGGGGAGGACTTTTTAGTAGGATACATCATGGCAGGACTAGGAGTAATGGATACAAATTGGAAGAGGGGACATTTAGGCTGGAGAGAAGAAGGAATTTCTTTACTGTGAGGGTGGTGAGACAGTGTAAGAGGTTGCCCAGAGAGGTTGTGGATGCCCCCTCAATCACTGGAGGTGTTTAAGGTCAGGCTGGATGAGGCATTGAGCTACCTCAAGGTGTAGTGGGAGGTGTCCCTGCCCATGGCAGTGGGGTTGGAACTAGATGATCTTTAAGGTTCCTTCCAACCCAAACTATTATAAGATTCAATGATTTCTGGATGGAAGGGAATCTATGAGCCCAACATCCTTTATTTTTCATTAAAAAATAGGATGGTTTCAGCATCCCTGTTGCTGTGTCTCACCTGCTGAGCTGTATAAATAGCATTATTTTTGCTTCTGTTGTCTGTATGGTGTATGACAAGGTAGATTTGATGGTAGGTTTGGGTGACAGAACACTAGCACAGACTGTTCAGTGAGGGTGTAGGGTTTTCTGTGGAGACATTCAAACCCCACCTGGACACCTTCCTGTGTGACCTGATGTGGGTTTTCCAGGGGGATTGGACTTCATAGTCTCTCCATGTCCCTTCCAATCCCTGATATTCTGTGATTCTGTGTTAGAAGAACAATTTTTTTTTTTCCCTGCTGGACTTAGGGTTGGGACAACTCTTGGAATGGCTTTCAATGTGATGACTGACAGTCCATCTGTGCTGTGGGTGGTAGGAGAAGCATCACCATCTGCACATGTGTGAGGCACATCACTGTCCTTATGTAAGAAGTGTCACCTCCCCCAATGTGTGTGTGTCCCTGGCTTGGGTAGGGGGGGGTTAGGACTTGAGCCAGACCCTTCTGGCACGTTCCTGGCTGGGACACAGTGAGTTTACACTGATTACTAAATGAATTGCTGGCACCTTCAAGCAGATAAAAACCAAATAGCCTCCTGTTTGCTGGAAATTACTTGGCACCAATCATCTACCTTGAAAATTTAATTAAGTTTCTCTTCCTTTGGGGGTTTATTGGAAGAGGGGAGATTTAGGCTGGAGAGAAGAAAGAAGTTCTTCACTGTGAAGGTGGTGAGACTCTGGAAGAGGTTTCCCAGAGAGGTTGTGGATGCCCCCTCAATCCCTGGAGGTGTTTAAGGCCAGGCTGGATGAGGAATGGCCTGAGTTACCCCCAGGATTTTGGTTGTGTCCCCCTGTGCTTCATGTGGCATTTACAGACCTGCCTACACACTTCAGCTTCTCTCTCCTGGCTCCTCCAGACTCTTCTTCTTAAATCATAGAATGGTTTGGGTTGGAAGGGACCACAAAGATCATCTAGTTCCAACCTCAACACCTCCCACTACACCAGGTTGCTCAGTGCCTCATCCAGCCTGGCCTTAAACACCTCCAGGGATTGAGGGGACATCCACAACCTCTCTGAGCAACCTCTTCCAGGGTCTCACCACCCTTACAGTCAAGAATTTCTTTCTTCTCTCCAGCCTAAATCTCCCCTCTTCCAATTTTCATCCATTATTCCTAGTCCTTCCATCCCATATCCTACTAAAAAGTCCTACCCCAGACTTTCTTTACCCCCTTCAGGTATTGAGAAGTCCCTATGAGTTCCCCTTGTGGTTTTCCCCAGGAGAAGACCCCCCAGCCCCAGACTTTCTTTACCCCCTTCTATCCTTGTCTCATAAAAAGTGAGAGCAGAAAGTGTTGGTGGCCACTTTGATGCCCACCAACAGCTCAGCACCCAAACAGGCAACTCAAGGATTTCTACCCCTGCTTCCTCAACTCTCTTGAATAAGAATAACATTTAAAACATAAAAAACCCCCCAAAACAGCCTTCCAGAGAGGTAGTGGAGTCCCCATCATCCCTGGAGACATCCAAGGCCAGGCTGGATGAGGCTCTGAGGAGCTTCATCTAGTGAAGGATGTCCCTAAAGGGGTTGGACTAGATGTCCTTAGAAGATCCCTTCCAACCCTGTTATTGTAGTTACACAGTTTTCCTGGTTACAATGACTCAATCTGATGGTTTCTTTCCCTTGGAGATATGGGATTTTAAGTTTATGGGGGAGAAGAAAGTGGCAAAGATGCTCCAGAAGCCATTTAAAGGAGAATCACTGAGAAGAAACACCTTCCTCCTCCAATAAATTCCCCCAAGAGTTGTTCTGTAGGACATCCCCTCATGGAGCTGCTTGTGATGGAGCTCTGGGAAGGTTTAGGATGAGCTCATGGGATTGTTGTAGGGTTTGTGATGAGCAGCTTCTGGAAATAAGGTCTTGAGATTGTTATAGGGTGTTTGTTGAGATGCTTCTGGAAATAAGGTCATCAGATTGTTATAGGGTGTGTGATGAGCAGCTTCTGGAAATAAATTCATCAAAGCCAGGTTATAAAAATGTCCTAATGAGGGGTCATGTGTTGCACAGCTCATGGGGACAACCCACCCTCTGCTGGTTTGGGGTCTGTGCAAGCCTTCTCCAGATCTGGGATGATATAGGGCAGGGAAAGAAAACATCTCTCTTCATTTTTTCCATAAAAATTCAACCTTTTGTTCCACCTGGGCTGTGATGAGACACCTTTCCCCAACAGATATGTCAGGAATCATTATTTTCAAAGCCTTTAACTTATCCTAAATGTTAATAAACCCCCTCCTAATGGTTGTGGAGATAGTGGAAGGGAAGAAAACCTTCATCTCAGCTTAGGACACTCTCTGTGATAGCTGTCAGAAGTGATTATTGTTAGCTCCTGCCAGTTCACCTGGAAAAAAAAAAACAAAACCAAAAAGACCTTAAATAGACCCAGCAGGGATGTAGGGAAGAAGGAAAAAGCTCCTGCCATTGCCTCAAGTCCTGTTGTTGCAGCTCCAGCCCCACCTCAAGTTAAAACCCCATTTCTAACCCCATTTCTAACCCCATTTTTTGAGGACACATCTCAGGCTTCTTTCTCTCAGGGTTTTTGGTGCTCTTAGTGTGGATAAATAGGACAGAGGGAGGTGTAAGTGTCCATAATAGGGTGTGAGGAGGTGTTTGGGATAGGTTTGAGGGGTGGGGAGAAGGTGGGACATCCTCTTTTTTTAGGGAACCAAAGGAGACATCCTTTTATTGAGCTGGTTTCTAACGAGCCCTGCTGCAGCTTTGCCCTATGGAAATTGAAAAATTGAAATTGAAATCCTGAGGGAGAAGAAAAACTTCCATCCAAGTCCTATTAAGTCTTCCTTGCCCCAAAATCTTTGTCACCAACCCAAGATGTTTGATTCAGTCACATCTGTGAGGCTGAGAAGGGCTTTTATCAGGGAGTGGGGTGATAGGACAAGGGGAAATGGCTTTCAACTGAAAAAGAAGGGATTTAGAGCTCATCTTCCCTTTGGAGGTGCAGGGGTCCCACCACCACCCCATAGGTTGTAGAATTACAGAATTATAGGGTTGGAAGGGACCTTCAAAGGCCATCTGTCTGGTGGGGAGGACTCTCCTTCTCTTGATTCAAGGTCCCAGAGTTCAGCTTCCTGTTGGAGGGTCCCACCACCACCCCATAGGTTGTAGAATTACAGAATTATAGGGTTGGAAGGGACCTTCAAAGGCCATCTGTCTGGTGGGGAGGACTCTCCTTCTCTTGATGCAAGGTCCCAGAGTTCAGCTTCCTGTTGGAGGGTCCCACCACCACCCCATAGGTTATAGGATTATAGAGATACAGGGTTGGAAGTGACCTTCAAAAGCCATCTGTCTGGTGGGGAGGACTCTCCTTCTCTTGATGCAAGGTCCCAGAGCTCAGCTTCCCTTTGGAGGTGAAGGGGTCCCACCACCACCCCATAGGTTATAGAATTATGGAATTATAGGGTTGGAAGGAACCTTCAAAAGCCATCTATCTGGTGGAGAAGACTCTCCTTCTCTTGATTTAAGGTCACAGAGCTCAGCTTCCCTTTGGAGGTGCGGGGGTCCCACCACCACCCCATAATTTATAGGATTATAGAATTTTAGGGTTGGGAGGGACCTTCAAAAGCCATCTATCTGGTGGGGAAGACTCTTCTTCTCTCAATATGGGGACAGCAGTCCCTGCCTGGCCTCCTGGCTGTCACTGAGCTCTCCTGGACCTTCTTCTCTGGAGGGCTGGGCACCTGAAATACAAAAAAACCCTGTAGATCTCCAAGAGGAACTCTCCCAGAGCCCATTTCTCAGAGTAACTCTCCTTTTTTCACCTCTGCCTCCTTGGTCCTTCCTCCTTCTTGCTGCTGCCCCACTGTCACCAGTGGAGGTTAGGAGGTGGCTGATGAGAGCTGGCAGGAACTTGGGCATGAATTTTGAAAGCAGGAGAGAAATGGGAAAGACTTGGTGTTAATTGTGATGGCTCGGGACCAGCTGGAACTGTCACATCCAGTTAAATGAGGAGAAAGAATCTCATGGCACAGAGGGGGGAGCAGCCCCCGGGGGGGGGACATCACATGAAAACCACCACCACGTGCTCATCACAGCCCTGGAGATTCATCCTGGCATCACCAAGAGACAAAAGGAAAACAGAAACCCCACTAGAATTGGGGGGTTTTTTTATTATTTTTGTTATTTTATTTGGTTTCTTTTGAAGCCACACCATGACACAGGAGCTGGAAGAGCCTGAGCTGCCTTCTTAGATAAATTGGGAAATTAAGGACCCTGAGAAACACCTCCAAAGTGGATGGTGGGCATCTCACTCTTAGAATAGAATGGTTGGAAGGGACCACAAAGATCATCTAGTTCCAACCCTCTGCCATAGGCAGGGACACCTCCCACCTCACCAGGTTGCTCAGTGCCTCATCCAGCCTGGCCTTAAAC
>VZTY01030270.1:2728-17243 GCA_013400935.1 Turnix velox | reverse complement strand
ATAAGATAATTTTTCTTTACTGAAAGCTTCTCTGGGAAATATTACTTCTAGTAGCAAGATGTAGGTATGGATGTGATGCTTCTCTTGCCCTGAACTTCTCCACAAGCTCTGCTCTGAAACTTCCTCTTCTGTCCTGCTGCAGACTGTGGTGCTTATGAATGACTTGGCGACAGTGCTGGATGCTCAGGGGCAGTACGAGGAGGCTCACTCCTGTGTGAAGAGAGCAGCTGAGCTGGCAAAAGAGACTAAACATCCTGAGGAGCACGTGGTGCTGAATAACCTGGCAGCCATTCTGATGCACAAAGGTTGGTAAATATCTGTCCTCTGTCACTGTGCCTGAAAAAACCTGTATTATTTCTGTGTTATCATGTTTAGTTTCAGCAGTAGCTCTGCTGAATTGTGTGGGCAACCTCTGCTGTGCTGCAATTTTCAGCTGGTGAAGGACTATCCAAGACAGTACTGATGTTTGACTCAAAAGGTTGCCAGGGATCCAATTTCCCTGGTTTCTAAAGCACAGAAGACACACTTGAGACTTGTTTCTTTGAGGTCTTGTGCATCTTGTCCCATCACAAGTTCATAATCTTCTAGGTTGGAAGTGACGTTTCACAGCATGGAGTCCATCACTGCTGCTGCCTAATTGTCATGCTCAGATGGATATTTTCTGACTCAGATGGATGTTTCTCTTTAGTTCTTCATGTTTTCCAAGTGGTCTTTCCTCATCCTTTGCCTGGGGTCTGCTTCAGGAGGGCAGTCTGAAATGGGTGATGGAGTTGGATATAACCATGCCACTTTTCCTTCTTCCTACAGAGGACTTTCTGCAAGCAAAACAGGTGTACAAAGAAGCTCTCAAACAGGCACAAGAGAAGGGAGATGTTGCTTCTGCCCAGCATATCCAGGAAGAACTGGCTGAGCTGGCCAAGAGGAGAAAAGGCTCCAAGTAAGTCCATGGAGTCCAACCATGAGGAATCTGATGACAGCAGCAAAGGCTGGTTGGTCCCAGCAGCCTGGGACTGGTTTCATGCACTTGTCCAGGAGAATATATCAATGGAGGAGGATTTTAAGGACTGCTTGACAAGGGCTGCTGTTGCCTAACAACTTAGCCCAAAATAAAGATGTAAAATTTTAACTCTATAAGTTGTGGTGTGGTCTTTGATTGGAGGAACCTGCTTACTAGTGATTTAATTCAGTCTGAAGTGCCAGAAAAGTGCAAGTCCAGCCTGGCATAAATACCTGTGGTTCAGTCAAGGAGTAGTGATTTGATTCCAGAGCTGTTCTCCTCTCTTGGGCTGAAATGCTGAGGCTTCCTGTTAGAAAAGATATCATGTATAAACTATCAGGTCTATAAGCTGTGTCCTTTCACCTGAATCTGCTGCTTATCCAACAGAATTTTTCACTTCTGCCCTGCAGGAAAGCATCAAGAATTAAAACAGTCAAGAATCAAACCAGAAATTACCAAATTCCTGGGTAGCAGAAGTGCAAATCCATCTCTAACCAAGCATTATTTTAACCTCTCTTCTTTTTAAAAGAACTTTAGCTGGTTGCTACAGCTCTAAACATTAATTTACATCATTATTTTACTTACAGCAGCATTAGATGTTTTGGATGTGCTTAATTCTGAGCTTAGAGGAGGCATGCAGGTTCAATAAAGCTGGAAAAAATTCCATAGACAGCTTTCTTCTCAGCAGGCTAGGAAGTAAAAGTATGGTTGTTACAGGGATGCTAGTACTAATAAAAATGGTCTTACATTCTAAATTTAAAGAAGATTGGCTTTACTCCCCCTCAGGGAAAAGTTTTGCTTGTTTTCACAAAGGAAGTTTGCTGCAAAACAAGAGGGAGACACAGGAAAAGCAAATGGAGAACTGATCCCCTTTATTGATTGGTCTGAATCCAGAAGTCACTGTCTACTGAAGACATTGTGTGGAAAAAAAAAAAAAGAATAGAGAGAGAGTTGAGTTTTATGATGCATGGGTTTTTTTCAAGTCTTAAATGATTTCATATCAGAATCACGAAACATCTCAAGATAAAAGCAGAGTGAAAGCGCTGATCAGAAATCAGTTAAAAATCTGTAGTAAACTACACTTTGTAAACATGATTTACAAACACCTTCCTGTTTGAAACAGGCCAGATGTAATTCCATACTTGAAGATCACTGGAATTGTGGTAAACCCTAACTTCGGCTCTGGAGAGGTTTGTTTTTTGTTTTTTTTTTTACACTGGAGAAGTTAGAACTTTGATAACAAACAAAGAAAAAAAAAAGCAGCAACATTTTATGTGCAAATGCCACTCAAAGCTGTATCTTAGGAGAAAGTGTCTACCCCTACCTTGGGTATTTTGCTGCTGCAGCAGCAACAACATGAAGCTTTGCAATGAACATGCCATACTTATTGTACAGTTAGCAAAGACATTTGTCTGTACATGCCTCTTTCTTTTTGTTTTTTTACACTCAAAAGTGAGAACCAAGTGAGTTTCAGAATGGAACTTAACTCTCCACTCCAAATTTTTTCTTTGAAGTCTACAAAAAAAGGGCTGCTCAACTCGATTTTTTTCCAGTATATGTTGCTGTGGGAAGGAAAGAAGTTAAAAAAGTAAGAGAGTACAAACAGGATGAAAACATCACACTACTTCAAGCCAGAAAGGTAAAGGATGGGAAAAAAAAAAAAGATAAAATCTTCCTTAGAGAAAGACTGGAAGGAGATTGAAGGCTGCCAGCTCTTCTCTGATGCAGTGTAGAGAAATCATTCTGTATTTGCAACACAGTGTCAAGTTTCCAAGTGAGTTCCTTTGGGTTTGAGGTTCTTTTTGTCCTTTCCCATGTTCTCTGAAGTTCTCAAGGTAATCACTGATACTGGTGCTTCTTCCTGGACTGTTGGCATCCTTTGGAGCTGACATGGCTTTAGGTTACACAGAGCTGATTTACACCTTCCATACATCGTAGCAAATACAGTGTGAAGTTCAAAAAAAATAAATGGGCTGGAAAATAACTTCAAGGCAAAGACTCTTTGCAATGAAATGCAAAATACAGGTTGGAATCTGACAGACCATGCCAATCCCCCCCCATCAGTGCTATCTGTACATCAGTCCTTCTACCCCAGAAGATTTAAATTCTCTTCCTGAGGTCAGTGCAGCAAAAAAAACCTAAGTTGCTTTTGAAAATGGATGGCAGGAGACCCTGTGGTATCTCTAACCAGCTGGATGTGTACATGAGCCACAACCATATCATAGCAGGCATTGCTAGATGAATAAAGAGATTTTCTTAATACCATATACAATTTAAAAATTAAAAAAAAAAATTAAAAAATCACCCTACCAAGCATTGCACACTTTAGGAATTAAGCCAAGCATTTGTAAGGTTTTTCCACCAAAGGGCTAGGGATGGGAAAGCAGAGTTTGAAATAATTATTACATAAAGATTTTAAAATCAGACTGGAGGAAGGTAAAAAAGAAAAAATCACAGTACCTATAGCTTGAAAACACTAACCAAGTAGTTGACTTATGTGTTGCTCAATTCTTCTACAATTTTGCATTTTGTTTTATTTAAATTTGGGATGGTGAGGTTTTTTTTTTTCTTCTTAAAGGATTTATTAACCCACCCAGAGCCTCTCATCAGATTAAGCTGTGTTTAAATATGAGAGAAAAATGGAGTAGCCTGTTTTTGACTGCAGAAAAAGCCAAGATAGGCTTTGGGGGCACAATTAAAATTCCCAGTGTGCACAACAGTGAGGTATGGCCTGAAGAAGCTGTTATTTTCTGTATTTTTTTTTAAACTCTCCTTTTAAAAATGAATCATAACATACCCATGCAATAATATTTCTGCCAAATCAAACCGACTGCACCAAAAAAAAATTTACAGTGTGTGGCAGGATTTCAAATTCAAAAGAAATAGATCATCTTATTCCAGCAAAGGGATCTATGTTCATGTACAGAGAATTATTAAGGGGTCTCAGTCTTTAAAAAAAAAAAAAAAAAAATCATCAACATTTTCACAAGAGCTTGAACACCACTGAGAAAGTGTGTCTAGGGGAAGAAAAATAATTATATAAAAGCACAATGCCTGCAAGAGGTGGCAGGGCATTTATGGACAATGATTCTAGGCTGGTTGGGAGTAGGGTTGTGGTTAGGTTAGGTTTGAGGGGGAGGCTAGGGTTATGAAGAATACTCTACACTGGAGAAAATGCTTTTTAAAAAAAAAAAAAAAAAATTACAAAATGACCCCCAAAGTTTAGGCAATGATTTGAACATAAGTACACCAGATACTATAGCAAGGGAAAAAAACACTGCAAAAAGTACTCTCTATTTACAGAAGAATGATTTAAAGACGTTATGGTTTTTCTTTACAAATAGATGTAGAACAGGAATAGTCCACATTTGTGTGGGTTTTTTGTAGGTTTTTTTTTTTTTTTCTTTTTTAAAAACTCTTTACATATTTATCTTTAAGTAAGTCAGCCTTCTCCATTTATGCTTTGCTCTCCCACAGGCAGCTTGTGCAGAAGGCATTCAACAGATTCTCCATCCATTCATCGTGTGGCCCTCGCTCTCTTGGAAAGTCTCTACGGGCACAAGTCAAAAATAGATTTCTATTTTTTTGACCCGCAAATTAAACAAAAAAAAAAAGGAGAAAAAAAAAAGAAGAAAGAAAGAAAAAAAGTCTGCATAGTTCAGTCATCGCTGTCAGACAGAGTCTCATATTGTGCTGAAAGCAGAGGGGCAGGTTCTCTCTCCCATATCCTGTTCTGTTGGTGAGTGGTTGCTTGGCTCATGGAGGGTGGTGCACACGCCATGGAGGTTGGGGGTGTGCTGCTCAGCATCCTCATGGTCAGAGGGTTGTAAGGAAACTGTGTTGAACCTGCAGCAAAAAGAGTGATTTTCCAAGTCATAGAATCATAAAATAGTTAAAGATCATCTAGTTCCAACCCCACTGCCATAGGCAAAGACACCTCCCACTAGACCAGGTTGCTCAATGAATCATCCAGCCTGGACTTAAACACCTCCAGGGATTGAGGGGGCATCCACAACCTGTTCCAGTGTCTCACCCTCACAGTAAAGACTTTCTTATCTCTGGCTTAAATCTCTCTTCTTGCAACTTACATGTGTTATTCCTAGTCCTTCCATCACATATCCTATTAAAAAGTCCTACCCCTAAGAGAAAAAAAAATGAGGTTGAGAGAGCTGGNGTTGGACTAGAAGGTCTTTGAATGTCCCATCCAACTCAGTGATTCTACAAGCTATTCTAAGAGATGTCCACCTGAAAGTTAAGTCTAGTTTTGGTTGTGACAACGAGCAGAAACGCTGTTTTGGAAAACCCTTACATGCTGTAAAATCTTTTGCCCAGCACATCAGAAAGCCTACATCTGGCCTTTTTATAAATAACCACATCTGGTTTGTGAAGTTTGAAAGCAACTCATTTCTCACCTGTTGATGAAGGCCTGTCTTCCCAGGCCCACACTGGTGTCTGTCTGTGGTAGTCCCCTTCTGAATGTACAGATGAGACAGAAGAAGGTCGTTCACCTCCCAAATATCCCTGCCCGGGAATTGGAGACTTGGACTTCCTGTTGTTGGACTTGCCCATCATCTTCTGCTTGCTGACTCCCCCTCCTGGAAACAACAAGGAGAGATCTTAGAAAAACATTACACTGCATTTTCACCTGTTTGTTTCTATATATTATCCCATATATAGCAGCATTTGGTGTCTTAAAATCATTAGGAGCAGCAAAATCTCACCTGAATTTGGTGATGGATTAGCTTCTTCCCTCCGTGTCTCACTGCTGGCTGATACTGCAGCAGTGGAACTGCCAGGTGCTACTGCAATGGACTGGGACATCACAACTCCATGTTCCTCACTCTTGTCATCAAAATTCCCCATCAATGCTTTCCTAATAATGTCTTCCAGACCCAGATTGCTGGCTGGGTCTGCAAAGGAATGACCCCTAGAACTGACTGCGCCTGGGAGAGAAAATAAAAAGGGAAAGTTGGGAGTGAAGTGATTTACTGGACTGCCCAAGGCATACAAATTAAAGATATTACATTGTTTTACTTTTTCTGAAACATATAACATGTCTTTTACTCAAAAATCTTACCTGAGGTAGTGACTGCTGGCAAATTGAATATTTCAGTCCCTGGCTGAGCAGTTGCTGCAATTAAAGCCCAACAGTTAATTGAGTTTTCTAGTACTGATGTTCACTACTACTCTGAAAACACAAGGTATAATTACTTCAAACTATTTTCAATGTTCTGCTTTTTCTTAGTCTTCTAAAAATATGCACCTACATCCTTCTAAGGAAAATTATCTATATAGTGTAAAAATACCTTATCTTGTGACAGCAAGCTGTGTTTAAAGATGCTACTTAGGAAGCAGAATAGTGTTTTGAAGTTTCACAGCCTACATACTTTAAAGCATTGAATACATACGTGGGTTATATTCACACATTTATATTCATTCATGTGTTATTTGAAAGCTATTTAGGTTAGGACATCTGTGGATGGCAGTCAATTAAAGCTCAGGCAAGAAAAAACTCAGTGAAAAGGCAAGTCCTGCATACCCATGTCAGAGTCACTTCCACCAGACGAGTTCAGCTTTCGAAATATCTCCTGTTTCTTGGATTTCACCATTGGTGAAGTGTTCTCAAGTTTGGTGAAAAAAGAAGGCAGGTAGCTGATACTGCCTGGAGAGCGAGAGTCAGTCCTGCCAAGGCCAACACATCAAAAGAGAGGGAACAATTTTCAAGAGGTACATTCAAATCTTTGCAAAAGCAGCCCAACAAAAACCCCTCCAACATTCATATAAGCTTTGCAGATCTTTCCTCAACCTGTTTTCTGGGGAGTAGATAAGTCTAGTGACCCTCCAAGAACATTCAGTTTATCTAGCTAAGGTTTTAAAATTCTATAACACACAGAAAAAGTGATCAGGTTGTCTGTGCTGGAAAGTGGGGCAGAGATGATGCTCATTATCTCACAGATGCCTATTTCACACATTTGGGAAATAAAACTCCTTAGTTTGGTGATATTTCTAGGGATAAACTGCTCTAGAATCATGGGTGTTGGAAGCCTGGGTTCCTCCACGTTTCACCAGGACAGTGATGAGGCTGGAGAAGCCTGAAATCACTTCAGTTTTATAAAACTGGCACCCATGAAGAGTTTTGTTTGAAAGTTTTCTATCACATATGATACAGAACACACTGCTCACACCAAAAAAACCTTAGAGCACATAGAGACGAGGTTTCACTCTGGTTTATACATACCTCTGTTCAGTAGGCTCAGCTCTTTGGGAAAGCAAAAGGACACCCTCCTGTTTCTCATGTACAACTGGGACCTGAGGTGGTGAGATTGGCTCATAGGGCTCTGAAGAGACGTGACTCCGCTCTGGAGATTTTCCAGGCCTGCATCCATAATTCAAAGAGAGGAAAGAGCTCTTAATACATGTAATGTGCAGTTAAAACATGTAATTACAGCTGTTACATCACTCCTTGACTCTAGTTCTGTGTGTTACACCCTTTACTGTGCTTGGTGATACCAAGATTACGTTATCCATAATGATTCTGGTAAGTTCTAAGCAACGGATGTAAATTGGAAGGGGGTGAATTTAGACTTGACATAAGAAAGAAATTCTTTACAGTGAGGGTGGTGAAACACTGGAACAGGTTGCCCAGAGAGGTTGTTGATGCCCCCTCTCTGGAGGTGATCAAGACCAGGCTGGACATGGCACTGAGCAGCCTGGTCTAGTGGGAGGTGTCCCTGCCTATGGCAGGGGGGTTGGAACTCGATGATCTTTAAGGTCTCTTCCAACCCAAGCTTTTCTATGATTCTATGATTAAATATCCTCTGCTGTGAGGACAGGCTGAGAGAGATGGGGATATTGAGGCTGGAGAAGAGAAAGGTGGGGTGAGACCTCAGTGCCTGAAGGGTCTACAGAAAAGCTGGGGAGGGGCTGTTTGCCAGGGTATGGAGCCACAGGATGAGGGGCAATGGTTTGAAACTAGAGCAGTTAGGTGAGACTTGAGGAAGAAGTTCTTCCCCATGAGGGTGGTGAGACACTGGAACAGGTTCCCAGAGTGGTGATGGAAGCCCTAACAAGCCTAGAGACACTCAAGGCCAGGCTGGATGAGTTTCTGGGCAACCTGAGCCAGTGCAGGATGTCCTTATTCACTGCAGGGGGTTGGACTAGAAGGCCTTTGAAAGTCCCTTCCAACCCTATAATTCTATGAAGACTGGAATAAAATCATTAGAAGTAAAGGGTTAACAGTTACAAGCTACGCTATAAGCCAAGAAATTCTCAAAACCAGTGGAAGGCCAAAGATACCTCCAGTTCTACACCAAGATGACTATGTTTTGGGCAATAATTAAATTGGTAGTTAAACTAAACACATGCATTACCTTCCCCTGGACTTGTCAGACAGATTTTCAGGTGACACTCTGGCACTTGGCCGCTGATGGTGGACAGATGGTGACTGTGACTCAGGGCTGTAGCGATTGGATGTCTTTGCTCGGGTAGAAACAGGTGCTGGAGCAGGGCTGGAATTCTGGAATGTAGTGGTGGGAGGTGGCAAAGAGGCCTGAGAAGCTGCTTGGTTTCTAGCAAAGTCTTGTGTAATAATTTGCTAAATATGGCAAAAAAAAAAAATTTATAAAAGAGAGAGATCTTGGTTAGACATTGGCCAAAGAATAATATACATGATTACTGCAAAAAAAGAGGTGTGATTATGAGTTCACACATTACTGTATAATGCCCACAATTAAAACTAATAACTACAGGATTATTATGTTTCAGAATACAGGTTTTCATAAGCAAAATTTTAAAGTTTTCAGGTCTGTAAAGAGATAAGAAAATAAACCTACACAGATGTGATCAGCAAGGGTGATCAGGCGATGGGTCCTGGGCACATGGGCCATGCCTTCTGCTTGGGAAGAGGGAGGTGGAGGTTGTTGGGGTGAAGGGGGTTCTTGTTGTGTCCTGTAGCGGTGAATCGACCCCTCATATTGCCTGTTTGGGTCATCTAGTTGAAGAAGAAGAAGTAAAAGCATTTGCTCTAGTTTTTCCCTAGCTCACTGCAACTACAGACTTCCAACAAAAAATTATGGAAGAGTTCTGAATGTGGTAAACACTTAAAGACTCCTGAGATATTTTCACTTTATTCTGAGTTCCTGCAGCTTTTAAATATAAGCAAGATAACAGTGAGGAAACTTACTCTCTGCCTGGCTTGGTTTAGGTGCCTCTTGTTGGTAGGGTTGTAGCTTTTCTTGAGCAGGAACAGGAGAATTTGCAGGGCTGATCACCTCTATGGCATCTCCAGGAGCTTCATACCGGTGGGAGGATACTGAGCATCAAGAAAAGGTTGTGGAACAAGGTGTAAATATCACAGAGATCTTTGTAGCTTATCTAGAGCAGCAGCAGTGCTACCATTAAAGTGAAATAAAAGTCAAAACCACTGTCTTTTTCTCATCAGGATGGGGAAATTTCCATAAAGCAGTATTCCAGTTCAAACAAAATAATTTCAGGTTTCCTAATTTATAAAATATTAGTTTTATTTTCATGCTGTAGCATAGAATCCCATCAAAGCAAACACCCCTGATTTGGAAAGAATCTTAAATCATGAGATGCAAAAGCTGTATTTACTTAAAGGTGTCTCCACTGTGAGGAGATGAATATTATTAAATATTAGAATAATTTCACAGCTTGTTATCTCTCTAGAAGACTAAGACAGACAGCAAAGAAGCAGATAGTGACTAAGATACGTACAACTACTGGAAGAATCTGAACTCTGAGAGCCCCTATCTCGTGCATCCTTGTCTGAAGCAATCTGGCGAGTGATGATGACATCTATGAAGTTAGCAGCAGTAATTGTAGTCTTCCCTCGAGTTCTCAGCTCTTCCTCGTACCTGGATTTAGGAGGAGGTCCTTTCTCTTTACCAGCCTCTGAATAGACTACTGATGAAGTCTGTCCCTGGGATTTGCCACCAGAAAAATTTGCAGATGTATAAGGGCACTGCACAGGTCTCTTTTCTACCTCCAGTGTCTTCTGCTCCATCTGCTGCTGCTCAGTGACCACAGCAGAACGGCGTGACATGTTCTCTTCTATCCTGCTTCCTTCATGCTTGTTCTCTTTTGCTTTGGCAACTTCCATCTGAGGAGCAGAAGCTGCAGCATCCACAAGTGCAGCAAGAGCATCAGCAGCAGTGTTGTAACGGGAGGCTGGCAACCCTTGAGTAATAGAGGGAGCTCCAGGGGTGAGCTGCCTGTGGGCAAACATAAAATATCACATGAAAAAAGAACTAGAGCCACACAATATGCACAAGAAAGCAAAATTTTGATTTCTATCTAGGTGACAATGAAGCTCTGATAAATTCAAGAGCAATGATTAATCATCTTGTAGTGTTTTCCTCAGGCTAAATGGATGTTTCAATCAGCTAAAATATTAGAATAAATAGAAGTGTTTTAGTAACTTAAGAAACTTAAGAAACATACATGATACGGAGCTGAGCAGCAGGATCCAAAGGTGTGATCACACTTGTCCCATTGGTTCCTTGAAAAATACTGGGCCTTTGCTGGAGGATGTTTTCCTGGCTTCTCACTGAAGGAGATGGGGACCGAACATACCCATGGCTGCCAGGTCTGCCAGGCTGCTCTGCACCTGCAGAACACAGAGGGAAAATAAAACAATTACTCTTACAACAAGGCAGAACTATGTACCAGTGCTGTCTCCTCCACTTTTCCCAGTTGTCTCCACCACTCCAGATGTGAGTGAAAGGTTTATATGGCATCCTGTGAGGGGAGTGAAATACTGGAAGAGGTTGCCCAGAGAGGCTGTGGATGCCCCCTCAATCTCTAGAGGTGTTTAAGGCCAGGCTGGATGAGGCACTGAGCAACCTGGTGTAGTGGGAGGTCTCCCTGCCCACGGCAGGGGGGTTGGAACTAGATGACCTTTAAAGTCCTTTCCAACCCAAACCATTCTATGACCAGTCTGTTTTCAGTGCTACAAATGACATGCAGGTTGTGCTAGGGGCACCTGGGATTCACATCATTCCTATAATTCTACTTCACTAGGAGAGAGAGACTAAGAAACATGGGACTTGCTGAAAGTTATGACCCACCCGGTAATAGGAACCTGCCTGAAGTGCAGACTGAAACCAAAGTGATTATAAGGCCTAGGAGGGAAGGGAAGCTGGGTATCAGGGATATATGTGATTCTCTCTGTGGGTGGTGGGCTTGTTCCTTCAGGATGTGGCACTAAGATAGTGGGAGACATACTGTTCAGCTCAATAATTCCTGTTAGGAGATGATGCAGAATGGGCTACACATGGACAAACCAACGTTCTACTTGTTATAGAAGTTATCAATAAGCTGTGTGTTGCCAATATTGAGCAGGTGCAGACTGTAAAAGAACTGATGCCAGTGTAGCAGTGTGCACTCACCTGGTCGAAGGTAAAGCTCAGCAGGGACCGTAGCAATTCTCTCCCTCTCTCGTTCCCGTTCTCTCTCCCGCTCTCTCTCACGTTCCCTCTCCCTTTCCCGTTCCTTCTCCCTCTCCCTTTCCCGTTCCCTTTCAGCACTTGCAGCTGCAGAAGCTGCCAGGTGTGTAGGGTGTCCTGGAAAGTCCACAAAGTAAAATGAAGCAGCAGAAAGAGATATTTGAGTTAAGCAGAATTCGATGCAAACACTTGCCAATATTTCCTGCCATCCACTTACAGCAAAGTTTCTCAAACACATTTTCATTCCACTCAAGACCATCACTTTATCTAGGAAGACAAAAGCTTAACATTCAGGGACAGTGGAAGGCTCAGTAGCTTTTTAATGAAGTGGTTAAAAACCAGACAGCTTACAGGGCCAAATTCTACCCTTCAAACCATGTAATTTGAGGCTGGAGAAATAATTTTCAACTAGCTATATTAAAATTCAAATAATATTCAAATAAAACCTGATGGAATGGGGAAAATTCTGAACGTATCAGTACTATTTCAGCTGCTAATGTAACTATAAAAGTTATTTAAAAAATCCCTTTGCTATCCAAGTGAGAAGTGCATGTAAAGAGCACCACCTGAGAAAACATCAAAACTCCATGTTAATGAAAGCTAAATGAAGATGGTCAATTATCTCAGAGAGTCAGACACATAGAAACATCACCAAATGGTGAGAGCTCTTACCTGGTGAGAGAGAAGCAGGATTGTAAGGCCTAGGAGGGAAGGTAAGCTGGGTATCAGGGATATATGTGATTCTCTCCATGGGTGGTGTGCTTGTTCCTCCAGGATGAGGCACTAAGATAGTGGGAGCCATATTGTTCAGGTCAATAATTCCTGTTAGAAGATGACACAGAAGAATGGGCCATTCATGGACAAACCAATGGTCTACTCTATATATTCTATTCATAGATAATTTCAGGGCAATGGGGGCAAGCTGGAACACAGGAGATTCCACAGGAATCTGAGAAAGAACTTTTTCACAGTAAGGGCGACAGAATTCTGGAATACCCAGAGAGGGTGTGGAGTCTCCTTCTCTGGAGACATTCCAAACCCATCTGGACAAGTTCCTGTGTGACCTGGTCTAGGTGTTCCTGCTCTGGCAGGTGGATTGGACTAAATGATCTTTCAATCCCTTCCAATCCCTGATATTCTGTGATAAGCCAGCAGTGAACATTTAGTGGAAAAAAAGACAAGAATGAGGCAAATGCAGAACTATTCCAGTGCTTGTTGTACTATCTTAGATCTGGCAAACAGCAAATCAAAACCAAACTAAGTCAGAATCTCTATTTCTAGTACTCCTCTAATTGCTTCTTGCACACTAATATGCCTTGCAGTCTTTCCTTTAGTAATAAAACATATAAAACAAATCAATCAAACTAGACTGCACATCCAGAACACACTTTGAAGAAGAAACATGGATGTACCTCTTGCTCCAGCATAGGGGAGAGCCAAGGTCTGCTCTCTAGGAGATAACCCTCTAGTTACATCAGGACGTAAGTTGACCTGCATCTGCTGTGAGGTAATGTAGTCATTGAGGATTGTCTGCCTTGTGTTCTCCATAGCATAAAGCTGGTACTGACTGGGGTAGCCTGGGGTGGGTGAGAGCTGCCTTTGGAACAGGTAAGCAGCAGCAGCTGAGGGGGAAAAAAAAATTTAAAATTAAAAAAAATATTTAGGAAGCAATATGGATTCAAATGGATGCAAATTGGAAGAAGGGAGATTAAGGTTAAATATAAGAAAGAAATTCTTCACTGTGAGGGTGGTGAGATGCTGGAAGAGGTTGCCCAGAGAGGTTGTGGATGCCCCCTCAATCCCTGGAGGTGTTTAAGGCCAGGCTGGATGAGACCCTGAGCAACCTGCTCTAGTGGGAACTCTCCCTGCCCATGGCAGGGGGTTGGAACTAGATGCTCCTGAAGGTCCCTTCCAACCCAAACCATTCTATGGTTTTATGATATTGAAATAATAACTTTCAGATTCTACACAGCTTCAAGGAGAAGTGCTGCCAACTCTCTCTAGCCAGTAACAAATTAATGAACAGAGGGGCCCTGATCACACTTCTGTTCTACAGCATCTTCCACTTCCTGCTTTAAATAGCCTTCCAAAAAGCTTTTTATGTATCTCACAGATATTTAAAAATACTGTCTGACCTTTTAGACAAAACAGAAGCAATCTGCCAGCTTCTAAAAGAGTTACAGTATTATACAATATTATAAGTTTCTTGTTAGATACTAAACCCCCCAACTAAACGGAAATCAAACCACAAGTGCCTACACATAATCATCTAATAAATTATATTGGCTATTGATAACTGATTTTTAAAGGTTGTCTCTTTGGTGCATCAAAGCATACAGTATTTCTTAAACTAGAAAACACAACATAAACATATTTACCAGGATCCAGAGCCCTGTGAAATGGCATAGCAGGATCTAAATGAGGAGGGAGGTGACTTCTATAGACTTCAGGAGTTGCTCCTCTGTGATGAGGGTCAAAAGGGCTGTGAGACACTACAGGATCGACCCCTGGGACTGGAGATTTTGCTGGCACACTCTCTCTCTGTGTTGGAGTGAGTGTGTTTTTTCTTTCATGATTTGCTGGCTTCCCAGAAGATATTCCACCTAAAATCAATGAAAAACACCAAATTAATCAACCACCTATTTTTCAACAGAAAGTTCAACTGTAGGCATACACTGGCTCCCAAGGAACATTCCACTGATATAACAAAATCACAGAGAATATTTAATTTCACAAACTCTTTCTGGAAAAAAAATTAAATCCTAAAGGTAAGACTGATGACACTTCACCTTTCTCATCTAGATGCCTCTAATTTAGCAATATTTTCTGCCCTCAAAACCCTTTTAATGTGATCCATAATTAAATACAGTTGAGATAGTATTACCTTCCCACCTTCATGTTACAATATTGCACGTTTTCATATGTCAACTGACAGTTTGCATCCTTCTAAAGTCACTTTTAATCATCCTCCAAATTGAGTGGAGCCATTAGAATAAAACCCAAGTAGAATGGATTACACAAACCAGTTTAAAAGTAAGTTTAAGGATAAATTATA
>VZTY01030268.1:16833-47047 GCA_013400935.1 Turnix velox | reverse complement strand
GGAAATGGGGAAACCCCGGTTGGGCGGTGGCTGTGGGGAGGGGGGACACACACGCCGAGGGCTCGGTGTGAGGGGTGAGGCCTGAGGCGATGGGGCCGCGGGGGCAGCCGCAGCGTGGCCTTTTGGCGGTGACATCCCCCCCCTTCTCCTCCTCCCTTCTCCTTCCTCCCCATCCTCCACGCGTGGGTGTTCGTGTCGCTTTTGTTCGCGGTGAACTTTGGGATCCTCGCTGGGCACTCTTCGTAGGCCGGAGACTTGGTGCGGGGTGAGGGCCAGAGGTTGTCACTGGATTTTCGGGGAGAGCAGGACCCAAACCCCGGTCCCCGGTGTGAGAGCGTGTCCCGCTGCTGTGCTCCGTCCCTTCGTGTCGCCGGGGATCCCTCAGCATCCCACGGGCAGGCTGCAAGTTGATGGCAGCATCTGGTGCTGAAGAAGGCGTGGAGAAACCCCTAAAAAAAGGGCGAAGGAAACTCTGGTGCCTGCTCCGTGTGGAAAGCAGCCAACTCTTTTATTTCCTCCCCCAGCCTCAATTTTTTTATTTCTATAACGAATTGAAGAAAGCGGGATCTGTCATTGTTTCCTTTGTTCCGGTGGTTGCAGCTGGCAGTAGCACTTCCTGGGTTTATCTGCACCTTTTTTTTTTTAGCTCGAGTTTTTGCTTTTCATCCCTTCAAGCTCCTTCACATTTGCTCCCTTTGTCTGCCCTCCAAAATGGAGGCAGAGCTAGGGAATAGAAGTGTTTTGGAAAGATGTACGCCTGCCTCCAGCCTTTTGTTCCAAGTGATAGGGCAGGAACTGGGTCCAAATCTGATGTTCTCTCTTCAGTGTATTTTGGAAGTTGATTAAAAGGAGGGATGGAAAATGCCTGTGAGCACACCAACGGAAATATTTCATTTGTAGGAACCATGCTAGCACGCTGAAGGAAAATTAACTTTGCCCACCCACCCCCAAATTATTCTATTTAAGTATTGCTCAACGAATGGGAAACAGAGCTATCTGTTCTGTGTGATTAGTGAGAAAAGGTAATACAAGCAGTCAGCTCATTTTGATACTTTTTATCAAGCAAGTTGGTTACTGGCAAGAGAAGGAATCTTAGGTGCCTGCAACAATGATCATTAGTTCTTTGTGCTTACACAAGAAACAAAAACGTTAAACTTAACCAGAAATTAACCAGCTTGCCATTATTCTAGAAGATAAGAGGAACCTGCAAAGGAGCCATGAGTATTACGAGGGACAGAACTAGGCTTCTCATGTGCCTTCTCATCGGCCTTTGTCAGCTTTATTTTATGTTGCACTTCCTCTAGCCTGTCTGTGGGATTTTGGCACTAAGGATCAGATTAAATGTGAAGGAATAATTCTGTGATGCTAATATAACTAAACTGCTTAAATTGAGCACCACATCTAGCTTAGCAGAAATTATTTTATCCTGCTCATTGGTGGCAGGATGAGACAAGGTGTAAAAAATGAGCTTTTTAGAGGTTACCAAAGAAAAACATGTTCTTGAGACTTCTGTATGTTAAGATTTGTTTAGCTGCAGCCTTGAAACTCCCTGACCACTTTCATCTTAGCTGCCCTGTGGCTTTGTGAAAAATGTTTTAAATCTGGCTAACAAACCAATTGCAAATTTGGGTTTCCAAAGGATTAAAATAATTTTAGAAAGTCTGATTTCCCTCTCTTGCCTGAGCTGTATCTTTCCCACTGTTGTTTGCCTGATCCAGCGCTCAACAAAACACACAGATTCTGTGTTTACATTTTTTGGTACTGGCTAGAAATTTGCTCTAGAGAAGAAGGAGGGGGGTGTGGAAAGCAGCACTAAAAACAGTGAAACAAGGAGGTGAAGAAGCCTGGTTTTGGCTTTGTGGCTGTTGCAGCACCAGCAGGATGAGCCAACTCATCATGTTTCTGGAGCTGGGGTGATGCAGTGATGTTAAACATGAAAACAAGGAAGTTGCTGTAACAGAGCCCTGTGTGTAATATTTATTTACACTTGACACCCTTTGCTAGGGTTTCGGTGTTTTAAAAAGAAGCACTAACTTGTGTGCTGTCCATTAGCTTTCTACATCCTTGATGCAGATAAGTTTTTCTCAGTTGCCCAGGTCATTACATAGCTAGGTCTGTGGTTGAAAGTGACCAAATCTGTGCAAAATCACATTCACATTGTGCTGCAGAGTGTAGCTTGGGCTCTTCTAATTGAGCTGGTTAGTTGTCTAATTTTTTTTTAATTTTCATAGAATGGTTTGGGTTGGAAGGGACCTTAAAGATTATCTAGTTCCACCTCCCACTACACCAGGTTGCTCAGTGCCTCATCTAGCCTGGCCTTAAACACCTCCAGGGATTGAGGGGGCATCCACAACCTCTCTGGGCAGCCTGTTCCATCTCACCACCCTCACAGTAAAGAACTTCTTTCTACTATCCAACCTAAATCTCCCCTCTTCCAATTTGCATCCATTCCTCCTAGTCCTGCCATCCTGGGCCCTATTGAAAAGTCCTACCCCAGCCTTTCTGTAGCCCCCTTGAGGTATTGATTAGCTACTATGAGGAGGTCCCCCTGAACCTTCTCTTCTCCAAGCTGAAAACCCCAACTCCAGCCTGTCCTCAGAAGGGAGGTGCTCCAGCCCTCTCATCATCTTCATGGCTCTTTTAATACAGCTTTGCTGCTCACTGATAACGTTTTTATGATATAAAGGCTTATTCTGAACATGAGGTCAGTGGTTCAATCACACCTTTCAGCAGTTCAAAGTAACCCGCTTTTAATTTTCGTCACAGCTCTCCCTGTCACCTTTCCAGTTGCGCAGGCTGGAAATCCTCCTTTCAGATGAGCCAGTTCACAGGGGGAAATAGTGATTGTAGCACACTCCCTTTTGTATAGTTAGGAGATTAAAACAATCTTCTAAATCAATAAGTTACTTATAAACGCAGGGGTTTACAGCAGGTATCACGAGGTTGGCAATTTATCTAAATGTCACTCGTTTTTCTCGTGAGATTGATTGTGGGAACTAAACCTCACTGACTAAGGTGGAACCACCCTGGTTTTCCTCATTTAGCCCTTTCTTCTTGACTCTTCAAAACTGCATGACCTTGTAGGTCTTGATGAGTGTAGGTAGCTGTTAAATGACCAGGCAGGATACTTGAAAGGTTCTAAAAAATGAGTTTTCCGTGATGAAAAGAGTCTTTAATGCTGTTCATTCTAATGAAAGATTATGCTAATGGTTATATGGCCTACAGTGGTTATTAAGCAGAATTAAGTCAAATGATATGTAATCTTGATACGTAATTTACTAAAGCCTTTTAATAACTTTATGATTAGCCAAATTCCAAATAATTACACAAAAGTTACTTCCCAGAACTGAACTGTGTTTTGAAATGTTCTGACCACAGTGTATTGAAGGTTTTTGTTTTTTTTTTTCTAAGATTTGGGCAGAAGAATTTTTTTCCCTTCCTTTTGGGAGAGCACATGTCTTCAGCAGATGAATAATGTTCAGATCTTTGTAGAAAGCAGCCTGAGGGGTTATGTGAGGAAAAAAAAAATAAGAAGAGGGGAGTTATTGCCCTAACAGGCTGGAATATAAGAATATTAGAACTCCCTATGGTAAGTTCTGCTTTGGGAATAATCTCCTATAGCTTGTTTAAGGTCCAAAAGCTGGAATCTGCACTTGGAAATGTAGATCTGAAATCTGCACAAGGAGCTCTGAACAACATGGAGTAGGAATGGATGGCATTGTGCTAGTTCATCTGTAGGGTTTTGATGCTGAAGTGTGAGAGGGAAATCATACTGGAACAACTCATGGAATCATTGCAGGGAAACAAGAATACAATATATTACCTGTGGAGACAGTAGATTTAAATCAGTTCTTTAGTTGGAAAATGAATGAGTGATGTTGCCAGTTAGTTCTCTGGTGTCTTACCTCTTGTCTTACCCTTCCCTGTAAGGAAGTAAGAGGTTGATGAAGCTCTGGGACCATCCAAGTCATTAATTTTCTTCATGGAGGTTCCCCTCATGCAGTGCTGGAAGAAGATCTCTGCAGTTGGCAGAAAAGACTAGTCAGTTGTGTGTGGTCATGTACATCATAAAATAAAGCATGTGCTTTGTTTATAGGAATTACTGAAGATGCTGCTCCCATTCAGTGTGGGTGGTGTTCTTTCTAAACCTCTGTCATGTATCACTACGTCAGTTGGTGTCCTTCTGACTTAGTGGAAGGGTGTGATGGCATAAATTAGGATGACTTTGTGGGCTTGTTTCTTAAGGTGAGTTCTCTCACCTTCTATTAAGAGCTTAAAGAACATCCCAGATTATGTACTTTAGCTAAGAGTGTTAACACTGTCATCAGATACATGTCTAAACCCTTCTGAATCCCTCTTGTTAAAGTTGCAGAGAGGAGGAGAGTGGGGTATGGGAACTCTAGTCAAAGGCTACCTTTTGAAAAGCTTGCCAGGTCATTTCTAGATCTCATCTCTCCTCTTTAGCAATTTGACCCCTTGACTTCATGTAAATGAAAGCCAAAAATACTTTTTTCATCAGTGGACTGACATTAGGGATCAGCTTGTTTCCAGAGGACCTTTGCCACACGTTCTTCATTAATGCAGCATGTGTTTTGAGAAGTTCTGAGGAATAGTGATAGCAGGTTTGAGGTTAAAAACTTCCAGAATTTAGTTACCTATTTCATATGCTCCTTGTAGAGACTGCTCTGATAAAAACACCTGTATTTGTCCTGTGGATTGAGCCTAACTTGAGTTGACTCCAATTAAGGGTCATTTCAAAGCAAGGGTGATACTCTGAGTACATTTGTAATCAGGACATTGTTACTGAGCCTCTTACCTTGCTTATGGCAAATGCTTGTCAGAGCCACAAGCTTTTAAGCTCTATATAAGACACACTTTTAAATCCCACCTTGATAACCTTGAACCTCAGGAAAGTTTGCAGGAAGATTGCTGGGCTGTTCTTGTTTCAAAAATGCATTTACCTTGCCGAGTAAATGTGTAATAGTGGTAGTGTAAAAAGTCCTTAAGGTTTTGGTGTCTTTAAGGTTTCTTATAGGAGGAAAAGACATGTTCTGTAGCCATTTTTTTTTTTTTCAAATTTTGTTAATTCCTGGCTGATTTGGTGGCTCTGGAGCTACCTGTGTAGAATGTTAGTCCTGCACAGTGGCCACATTTTTCACTAAAAATCCCATATCATTGATACCATCTCTTGATTTACAATTTAATCTAAATGTTTTGTTTTAGTCCTGTCTTGTGTTTTCACACAGTAAACAGATGTTTGTTCCTGGCTTAAATATAACATGGATTTCATAATCTTATTTTTTGGTGGGTTGCTGAAATAGGGAAAAGGGAATTTGTCTTCACACTGATATTCCCAGTAACTTCTGCATGGTCTGAAAAAAAAAAACTTGGCTGAACTGTGAGATTTGGACTTAGTTTTAGTGAAGATTTTGCATTTTATGGTTCTGATGTGCTTTGGGGTTACAGAAATGAACACATTAATTTCGAATTCTCACCCCCTTACCTGTTTTAATTTCTTTCTGCTGAGTGGCAAGAGGAATTCAAGCCAAGAAACTCGAAATTCAGGTCTTAGCTTTTACTCATGTTTTCCCACATGCTCTTTTAGTAGGTCACTGAATCATTCTTGTTTGTTCCTCTCCCATGTGGGGGGGAAAAAAATTCCACTCTTTCGGATGGTGGAGTCGATATACAGTCACTTGAGCAGCTGCTTATCTGTCTGTGTGTCCTTAAGCTATGATTAGTCCTAATCAAACAAAGGAGTATCTAGTGGTGCAGTAAGCTGGAAAGTAGTGGGGAGGAATAAAGGGATCTTTGGAGCTCTATTGAGCTGATGGTTGGGCTGTTCTGAGGAGCACAGAAATGGAAAAACTTGGAGGAGAGAGCAAACTCTCCAAGTTGTTGTGTCTGGGTGGAATTTTTCCCATAATAACAGTAAAAAGAAGGAAGAGTTGAGAGGGCAGGAGGAAAGGTGAGAGAACACACTGAGGTTTGAAGTGAAATTATGAAGATTTTTGAGGAATGTGTTGAATTAATTAAAGCCATATGGTGGAGTGGATAGTGTTGATGCAGGAGGTCACACGGATGGAAATAGAAAGTGGGGGATAAAAGGAAAAAAAAAAGGTGTTGTGAAGTTCAGGGCAGACAAATTAGCTTTCAGGTTTGAGCCTGGATTGCAAACTTATTGAACAGTGTGGGTGAGGAGGTTTTCAGCAGCAGGGCTGGATGGAGTGGCAGTAGGAAAAGGGAGTTATCTGAGGAGAGAAGGGATGTAGAAGAGAAGAAAAGAGACCAGAGTGATATGTGGAGGGGATCTGATAAAAAGGGGTGAAGGTGAGTGGATAATGATATCTTTAGTGAGGAAACAGGATGCTGGTGTCTCGTGCTGCTCAAGGCAGGAGAAAGAGGGTACAAATGGAAAGATAATATGGAAAGTTAAGGGTAGATGATTGAAGGTGTGGCTGGAGCTAGAGAAGTCCAGCGTTTCTTCCCTGTGCTTTGATCTGTGATGGGAGCGTTAGATAGGAAGCACTTGAGGAGGGTGTGCCTGATAAAGGGAGAGCCAGATGGACCCAGATAGGGAAGTCATGGATGATCACGCAGTAAAATGGGGGCAGGAGATCTGGGGCTCCTGTTTTAGCTCTCCTAATTCTGCCTTGCTTCCTTCTGCTGTTAGAAGGCAAAGTTTATCTTTTTCAAAGCACAACAACAACAACAGTAAAAACCTTATCAGTTTGGAAACTTGGACCAGTTTGGGTTTAATCTGATATTTAACTTTTAATTAACAGACTTCAGGCTATATGCTTGTTACTTCCTTTCCTTTGTATGCAAAAATTAACAGTTTTCCTCATCTGTCCTTTGATATTTTAAAGCCGTTGGTACAAGCAGTCACTTTAAAGACAAAACTTCTAAGGAAAAAGACAAGCCCTTTAAACTCTTTGATGGCTATTGAAATATTTTACAGCTTTCATACAATTTTCCTCTCGCTCTGGGAAGGAAACCTTTAGCGTGTCTATAAAACAATTATGAAGATGATTAGGAAAAGTACTTGTTTCAGTTGCCTCCAAAGAAAATAGAGTTGGTTCTTTGTGTTTCAGACAGTGATGGAAAAACTCGAATCTGATTGTTTTTAGTGCAAGCTAGAGTTACACCATTGTCACAGCTTCTGAAGCAGGAAGGCTTGAAAAATGGGTTAGGAAAAGGAAGGTTTTTCCAGCCATCGCTTCTAACACTTGTCATGCCAAAAGAGACATTCTAAATGTGGTCTTTTCAAAACGATTTTTTTGTTTGTTTTCCCAAATGGGAGTTGGAGGGTCACTTTTGATTGTTTGTTTAGAAGGTAAAACACACTCTGTCTGAGTGCCATTCACAAAGTAATTAATGTAGGCATTGCTTTGTAGTAAAGCTGCAACAGCCCTCGGAAATGTTCTAGGGTGGTTTTGCCACAGCTTATTTACTTTGTGACACAAACACAAAGCTTTTTGCTAGCCCTTGGCTTCTTGGCTTGTTGATCTTAGATAAATGAGTGAACTGCTTTTTCCTCCCTTTCTCCTTTCTAAATATGACCAAAACTGTCTCCACACTTGAGAGACCCACATGTGTGCACCAACCTTTCTGAAAGGGGGAAATAAAGGCACAAAGTTTAGAAGTGAACAAACAGTGAGTCTAAGAGGAAGCTGTATAAAAGGTGACACGTGAGCTACAAACTTATATAGTGAAGAAAATTAGACAAATGGAAAAAAGATTTAAAAGGGGAAGGTGAGGAATTAGAAAAACTGACCATCATAACTGATGAGGAGTCCTAAGACTGAAAATTACAGGGTAATAAGATCAGGTTGATATTTTTTACAGTGATCATAATGCCTCTGGAAGTTCTGCTGACTGCCTTTGACATTCACTGAACTCCCTGCAAAAGTTACCTGCTCCCCACTGTGACTGGTAGTTATGGATCTGAGAAGAGTCATTGCCCTCCTTATGATATGGCTGTGCCTCACAGTTGCCAAGGAAGGTTGAATATCTGGAGCATCAGCTCTGGTTTCTGTTGCTCCTGGTGGCCTTTAGGAGAATCTTGAACACTCTCCTACTTTTAGAACAGCAGAAACTGTATCTTTTATAAATCAATTTGGGTTTTTCAATTGTGGAGAGCTGTTTTATTGGGCTTGGAAATCTAAATGGTTTCTAACCACCTGCTTGCCATGTGAGGCATGACCCTTTCCTGCAAGAGAGGTTTGTTTAGGAGGTGAATGTGCAGCTGCAGTTGGATCCTGCCTATTAGGGAGCTGTTTTTACCCTGCAAGGACAAATGCTGAGGGCTTCTTGTCTTCTTTCCTCCCTTGGCTCATGTGCTGCAGTTGTTAGACTGCTGTTAAGTGGAGTGTTGGATTGAGCAGATGTTTGTCTGCTCAAACTCTTGTGGGGATGGTGTTTATCTCACTGACATTCTCATACATGCTGCCATTTCTTACAGGCACACTGCCTCTGAGGAGGGAGAGAGCATTATAGGAGATTCCTAATGACACCTTGGCCATTCTGCTGTGGTGTGAAGGGTTGTGTTGCAGGGTAATCACTATTCCCTCCCTCTTAAGTGGATTTCAGTTAGTGCCTTGAGGTATTCAAACTCTGGATGCTACTTAAGAGCAAGCTCAGCAACCTTTATGAAACACTCTTAGGTTTAAAGCTGGGCTGTGCCATCAGATGGGTAACAGAAAATGGGATGGGAGAGGACCATAGGAAGCCATCTAGACCCAAGACACAGTTATCCCTTGAACAGTTAGCCAAACTGTGGCCACTTGGAAGGTAATTTAGAGATACCAAACTCAGGGTGTTAGGAGTGACTGTCAGAGCTTCTTCATCTTCCTCAGAGGCTATAAAACAAAAGGTAACAGGCCAGATGGGAAAGACCTGCTGGCTGGCACTTGGATTGTCATATAGCAGACTGGCTGCTTACTGGTGTGTAAGACTCTTTTGTGCTGAAGGGTTTATGATGCCTCTTGCACAACTGCTTTGAAGAAGTCCTCTAGGAGTATATAAACAGGATGAGACCTTTTCTTTTCACTGATCTGTCCAACAGTGAGCCTGTTAGCCCTCATGTATCAGCAGGATTGAGTTTTTTAAAGTCATATGTCTGCTTAACAAGATCCAAGCAAACAGTGCAGAGACACGAGGGGAGCTGTTGCTGCTGGAATCTGTCAAGTCCATTGTTTTTGGAGCTCTCTAGCGTGCAGTGTTTACTCGAAATCCTGGCTTCCATTGCCCTCTGCCACTTTGTTTACTCTCCCTTCCCTCAAGGTCCCATAGTAACGGCTGTTCTGCCTGCAGAAGTTCAAGGACATGTCAGCTGAAGTGACCTTGGCCAGCATGGCTATCAAACCCCTCTCAAGGCTGCAGTAAATGCAGTGACTCCTCTGTCCAACAGCCAAGCTGCTTTTCCAGTTGGTTGTCCAAAACACTCTTCTCATCTGCATCACCCTGCCTGTGCCAGGGCTTTCCTCACCTTGGCTGAATCCTTCCCCAGAGAAATTCTAATGCAAGGCAAGGATTAGACTGGGGCCATCAAACCAGAGCCCAGCCCTGTGTGATGATGTTGTTGTGTCTTTGGAGCAGCTGGAATGAAGTGACATTGGGGTTGCACAATAGACCTAAAAATAACCCTGCTTTTGGTTACTGTCTAGCTCCAGTATATTGATGTGACCATGTGCATGAGCAAACACAGGCCCTTCTGCTGAGTTCTTGCTGCATCTTGCATCCAGATTTTAGGCTGCTCTTAAATTTATTCACTGTTTGTCATTATCCTGGTTTGAGCAACAGAGGACTAATTTATCTTTTAATGCTTGAGAAAGCTACACTTTTAGAAGACCCTAGCAACTGAATTTATGAAAACACTTCCTTTAAAGCCTGCTATGGTGAGTGGGTGTTATTGGTGTAGGAATGAGGAGGTGCAACATCCAGGGACTTGGCCCAAGCTGCCTTACAAAGTTATTTCTCATGAATTCAATATAACTCAAAAGGTTTGCAGACTTCTCTCTCTTTCTTGGTGATGGTGGTCCAGAGAGTTTCCTGCCCTGATTCCAGATCTCCCTGAGGCTTTCTCTTCCTCCTGAAGCCATTGCACTTGCTGTGTCCCACATTTGCTGTCCCCTGCTGGGAGTGTGGAGCTTCCTGCTGATATAATTGGCTGAGTCTAACCCTTGTGTGTTTTATATTTGTATCAGGATCAATACTGGTTCTTTACTGCTTTTATTAGCTAGGATTACTCTGTTTCCTTGCTTCTCCTCCATTCCCCTTCCTGGGTGGGTAAGGGTCATAGAATAATTGTCTGAATGACAATGAATTGTTGTGGGTTTCTCAAACAATAACCATCTTCTCTGTGACACCATTCCCAAAGTGACAGGGACCAAATGGAGCATGAATGGTGAAAGTGCTTCTCAGTTCTTGGTGGTTTTTTATTTCTTTGAAGTCCATTACTGCTCTTCATTATCTTCTTATTATCCAGGCTTCTGCTTTTGATACTGTGTTATGACACTTGATGTAGCTTGTGTTAGTTATTGGAAGCTATTACTTTGCTGTGTGCCAGAGACAGAAGGGATCAACAAGGTAAAAAAAGAAAGGCATGCATGTAAAAAAAGGGAAAAAATATTTTTTTTTCTATAAGTAAAAAAGGAAATACCTGGACTTTGGGTCTGGCAGCTGTTAGAGAGGAGTTGCCAAACAGAAGAGACTAGTGGAAGGTCTTGTTGCTTTCCTATCTATCAGTAAATGGATGTGGATATTTTCTGCTGCTGCATTTTCCAGAGCAAAGGATAATATAATTTATTATTTTGTAGAGTTGTTGCTGTCATTCTGGTGGATTTCTGAATGTTTGTATAAAGGCTGCAGCAGTGTAAGCTTCTCTGTGACAAATCAAGCTCTGATAATAGTATCTACAGACAGTGACAACTGTCTGTATCAGGAGAATTCACTATATTTGGGTGAGAAGCAGCACAATAAACTGCTGGGCTGCATTATGGTTCAGGAATGGGCTCTGAAATTTGTTTGTCTTTAGCAGCACGTAAAGGTCTGGGTGTTACATACCATGCTTCTCAGGTTTGCTCACTCTGTACAGTGTCCAGAGAAGATATAAATCTTTCCTTGTATATGTTCAGACTCCTGCATGTTCGAATCAGCACAGATATTTCAGCTTAGTCCAGCTTTCTGTTTGCTTAGTAAACATCTGCTCCTGGGAAGTTGAGAAAAACTTGAACAGAAAATATGGTGGTGACATGCCAGATGTGGGAAAGCATGAAGGAGTGGAAGGGAATTATCTACTTGCTTTTGCTCTTTATAAAAGAGTTCTTGAGAAAGAAAATTGGGAGGGGTTGTAGTGTGGGGAAGAGGTGAGTGACCTGGGAACACACATAAGGGTGTCTTCTTTGGGGTTGAGGATACGGAAGTTTTAGGAAAAAAAAAGGACTAGGTCAAAGGATTTGGTTATGATTGTGAAATACTTAGTTCTGCTACAGAGACAGTGAAGTTCTTTGCGTGTTGTCAGCTTATTTCAAACGATTTTAGCGTTGGGATGGGAGAACCGACTTGATCAAAGATACAGATATCCTGGAGGAGGAAACTGCACTTATTTCAGGTAATTAGCGACCGTGTTCTGTTGAAAATAGAAAGCAGAGATTGCGAAACAGCAGAGAGCCTGAAGCAATCTATCCAAAAGCTGGGGCATCCCCAGTTGTTGTAGTAGTCACTAGAGTGTCTGTTCCCTATTAAAACTGTTATTATCCCTTCCTTTGCAAAGCAGAGACCTGCCAAATCAAAACACATCCACTCAGGTACGAGAGAAAAAGAAAGAATCTATAAACATCAAAAGGAGAAACAGTGTCGTTTTTACATTTCATAGAATGATAGAATGGTTTGGATTGGAAGGGACCTTCAAGATCTATTTGCAATCCTCCTGCCATGAGCAGTGACACCTCCCACGAGACCAGGTTGCTCACTGTCTCATCCAGCCTGGCCTTAAACACCTCCAGGGATTGAGAGGGCATCCACAACCTCTCTGTGGCAGCCTGTTCCATTTCACCACCCTCACAGTAAAGAACTTCTTTCTACTATCCAGCTTAAATCTCCCCTTTTCCAATTTGCATCTATTCCTCCTAGTCCTGCCATCCTGGACCCTATTAAAAAGTCCTACCCCAGCCTTTCTGTAGCCCCCTTCAGGTGTTTTTCCAATTTTCAGCAGAGTCCATGAGCCTTTCCCAGGCTGGATAAACCCAATTTGTACAGCCTGTCCTCATAAAGGAGGTGCTCCAGCCCTCTGATCATCTTTGTGCCCCTCCTCTGGACCAGCTCCAACAGCTCAATTTCACTTTTAGGAAGTTTGTATAGTTTTTCTTTGTAGTTGAGGCGGGCTGAAGGGTGCTGGTAGTAGTAGAGTGGAGGGAGAGAAATTGTACACACACACACACTCATCCTGTTCTCATTCTCTCCCAACCCCCAGCTTCTGTCTGCTCCTGGAGACAGGTTACTGGGAAGGTTGGGTCTTTGGCCCAACATGTAAGGGTGTTCACACAGCTCTTGCTAAAGCAGGTGAGTTCTGTGCCAAGCAGTAGATTGAGCTAGGCAGTGTTCTGCTGTGAAAAAATTGCCAGGCATTGTAATTAAATTCTCTCATTTTATAGCTGTTGGTTGGTGCAGAAATGTGTTTTCTTCAGGGCAGCATAGGAGGGTATGTGTTGATGGCATTTTGTCCCTGGAAGCTGCAGATAAGCCCAGTCTGTGTTGCTTTGTGACCATATTTTGTGATACCAACTTAGCTCTTGTGCTGCCTGCCTGAAGGTACTGGATATTCCACTCTGTTGTGAAAGCAGAGTGTCAATATGTTTGTGACTTGACTAACTCTGAGATCTGACTCATTCCTGGTATAGCTGAGGGGTTATCTGTAATCAAACTGCATGGGAAGAAGAGGCATTCCTATGTTCTGTTCTGTCTCTCTTGCTGTGTGCAACACTTAACCCTTCAGAGGCATCATATGATTAAATTTTACTCATTTAATCATCAAATGTTACTGAAGAGCAAGGTTCAACTTGGACTCTGTAAATAAATGCACAAAAGTATGCCCTAAAAGCCAATTCTTGTCTGTTTCTAATAAAGTTTTGATCTGTGAGGGCAGTTATTGAGCATCCCATCTGTTTTCAGCATCCAGACATACAAGTGCAACACTCAAATCCCTAGTAAAAATGTAAGCACAGCTTAAGGAGCCTGAGATTTTTATTAGCAGTTTTTATTAGCGCATCAGTGGGCTTGGGGTCAGCCCTCTGCATGGGGTGATTATAGGCTGTGTGGTCACAGCAGGCTTATTGAAATGAGGAGGCAGATGCTGGGAAATCTAGAGAGATTGCAGTGTGTGAGAACTGTTATTTGCCTTTCATTATCAGGGAATCTACAAAGTGGAGGTTGATGATTGTTAATTTTGATTTGGGAACGTGGGAAAAAGATGGCTCAAAGAAGAGACTTGTGTGAAGGTCGTTTAGTGGTGGGTTTTTTTAAGAAGGCACTCAGAGTTTAGTTTGTGTCCCAACTCTTTAGCATGACTGGGGCCACTTTCTTAAGAACAAGCCTGATGATCTCTCCATCTGTGTGTGTGGGAACCAGACACCTCCCTTGGTCTAACCAATCCTAAATGGGCAACCAGAGCCTTCTGGCAGAAGTATTAGAGTGTTTCTTGCCTTGTCCCAGTTAATTAATGAAGGGTCACTTGCACAGCTTTTCCTGCAGTGCTGCAGACAAGTTTCCACACCTCCTGTTTGAGCTGGTGACCCAGAGGTGAAGGTGTACTTTCACTGCTTGTTTTCTGAGTGTTCAACCTTCCTAGAAGTCTGTGGTCCTTAAATGGTGAATCCCAGGGACTTTCACTGTTGGGCTTTGAGATGTGGCTGCTCCTGAAGCAGGGGCAGGAGGAGCTGCTGCTTCACATGTTGAAGTGATGCTCACCTCTAATTGAAGGTCTGGTTTTGGTGAAAGCACTGTCAAAGGATGTGTTTGCACTTAGACCCAGCAAAACTCCAATTAGAGACTTTCCTATGAGGTGTATGTGGACTTTTAGAGAAGCTTTGATTTTATTTTGAAAACCTGTTTTTTTCTCTCATTCCAGTCTGTTTTATGTAAATTCCAGAAGGTGGTTTCTCCCTATATTGTCATTTTTTACTGTCTTTATAGGGGCGGTTTTGGGGTTTTTTCTTTTTGGATCTTTCAGTAGCCTTAGCAGTGACATAACAGTGCTTTTATCTTTTGTATATTCTGATTCACCTTTTATGTAAACTTTGAATAAACTGTATGTGCTGCTGTTGCACTCTGAAGTTTCTAATAACTGAATTTGGTAGTAAGTCTGGTGTTTTTCATGCTGCAGGGAGCTGGTTGCAGACAGCTGGTATGAGAGCTTTGTTTCACCACCAGGGCAGAGGTGGGGGAGTCTCTCTTCTTTTTAAAACACTGAAGTCGAGTTCAGAACGAGATCCCTCAAGTCCTGCAGGGTATTTATAGCCTTGTAATGCCATGCAGGGAATGTTACACCACCCTCTGTGGCAGAAGTACTGGTTTCAGGTTGCTCTGTTGGATATGGTAAACAGCACTGGGTTCTTGTGGGTACTTGAGCTGCTCGGAGCTGTGCTGATCTGCTGCCCTGATACAGCTTGTTTGGGTTTTTCAGAAGCTCTGTGTGTGAAAAGTCTTTGAAGCATAATTTAGGTGCTTAAAACAAGGGCCCAAATCATCACATCTTGATCAGATTATTAATAACTGGTCTTAACACTCAAAAGGATCCTGACATGTTCATAACTGTGTAGAGGAAAGTCCTTGCTGACAGATATAATTTTATACTAGACATGGGAGAGCTGTTTCAGTGTCTGATCATCCATCTTGGAAAACATCTGACCTGTAGTGAGATTCTAACAGCTGAAGGATGTGACAGTTTGTAAAGTTTTAATGTTTATTCAATTATGTAGCATGTGGTTTGTGTAGATGCACACCCTTCAGTGCAGCAGGGATGAAGATGAGGTTTTGATCAAGAGTCAGCAGCAATAGATGGTGACCACGATACCAAATTCTCAGCTTTTTGACTGGAATATCATTGATGTAACTCACAAACCCTTTCCTGCTTTCTTGCTGTTCCAGTGAGTCAATGTTGGAGAACTGTTGGAAAAGCAGGAAGACTTTTTGGAATGTCCTTTTGATTTCTGACTGGAAATGGGAAACTGTCTAAATATTCTGAGTCTTTAAATAGATTCTGGCTGAAGGACACTGTAGCCTCCAAGTCTCCTTGATATTTGTACTGCTCTTTATATTCCCCTTTGCCCTCTGCTGTTCCAGTGCTGTTCCACCCTTTCATAACTTGCACAGAACCTGCTTCTGTTGGAAGAATTTCTCCAGTGGTCATTCCCAGCTGTCTGCAAGCTTTCCTCTTCATACAGCACCTCTTGCCCTTACTATATTAGTTTGGCTAAAGCTACAGCATGAAACTCCTTTCCTTGGCATAATGGTGGTATAAAAAGCTGTCAGTGTATATGTGATAATACTCTAAAAATGGGAGTTTTTCAATTCTTGTTTTTTTCTCTGGGGCAGCTGCAGTTCTTTGCCTTGGCAACTACAGTTCTGCTGGCACAAGCCAGGACCTTTCAAGGTAGCCCAGACTTGTGTGTCTCCAATGTAAGACATTGTCTTTGTCAGACCACGGGTGAACCTGAGAATCTTCAGTTGTGGGAGTTAAACATCCAAACTTTGCTTAAAGTAATCTTCAATTTGTAAAATAAACAAGTGAAGTTTTATGGCTTGTTCGTTGAGGCAGGAATGTTTGCTTCTGCTGTGTGGCTGAGCTTTTACTTTCCTGTTTCTTTTCAGGAGGTGCATACCTCAGCCTTCCTGGGTGAAACCAGTCTAGATAAGGTGTTTCTTGGCAGCTGTTGCAATTTCAGTTTGTCACTGGATAACTTTGATTATTTTACTTTTCATTTTTTGTGACACTAATATGTGGTGCTTGTGATAGAAGAAAATGTTTGACTGCTGTGGTGTCTCTGTCTTCAAGACTGAAATACAGGTTTTAAAAGGAGGTGAATGAGTGGGGAGTGTTGATTGTGCTGAAGTTATATCAAATATTTTAAAACAAAGCTCCCTACTGTTGTTTGTGGAGTGTGGGCAATGTAACATCCCTCCACAGGGCTGGAGGATGAACAAGGTAACTGAGAAAGTGAGCTGCCCTAATGCTTGTTTTTAAAATTAGCTCTGTCTGGGATTAACATCCTGGAGCTGCAGCTGGGATTAACTTTGTAGGTAGGAATAGTGAGATGCTTAAGTGTGGTCCTACACACGTTGACTCAAGTGTATAAATGTTTTTGTTTCACTTGCCTGCCTCTTTGCTCCAGCACACAATGCATATAATCTGATTCTCTGAATGAACCTTTGTTTGGGGAAATACTGTTAGTTTTGGCTCTTGGAGAGCTGAGCTGACAGGCCCAACTCCCCAACAAAACAGATTGGAGATTAAAAAACAAACTGAAACCACGCCTTCAAAAAGAAAAAAAAAATTCTGGGGAGAAGCCAGAAAGTTCCTTTTCTGCATTACTGAAAAAGCCAGTTATGTAGCTAACTGTGATATCAAATAAGTTTGCCCTTTTTTTTTCTATTGCTTAAATTAAGAGCCTCATTACCACCTCCTGCAATGGGAAAATCTACCTCAAGAAGTTGCATGATCAGGAAGGAAGGAACAAGGGGGTGAAAAGGGCACAGAGGAAGTGGGTTTTGAGGCAGGAGTTATGGCAGCAAAGAGAAGATCTTTTAGCTCAAGGGCAGTGGGAAACTAAACAGGCAAATGACAGCTCATTGCCATAAACTGGCTTTAAAAATATTCAGATATGAATACAAAATAAATGTCTTAAAACTTTATTAAACAAGACCCCTGTGGTCTGTATCAGAAGTGATTTTTGTGGGTCCACAGTAGCTGCTTTTGAAGGTATCTTTGTGTTTGCTGAGAACATATATTTGGCCAGCAGGGTCAGGCTTATGGAATCTGAACCATGGCACTCAGAGGTTTATGTTTAAATTCTGCATGCAGCAGATCTAGGCCAGGTGCTATCTGAGTGCAAAGGCAAAAAATAACTTCTCCTGAGCTTGAGAGCCAAGTCCAGCCAGAAATTTTCCTTGACCCAACTGATCAAAACAAGTGGAAGTGAGGGTTCTACATGCAGAGTGTGGTGGTGTGTCAGAGCAATGTGTCCCTCGTTCCTTTTCTGCATTACATGGGTGTGTAATTCAGTCTCACTTTTTGGCCTTTTTAAAATAGGAGATTATACATTTCTTCCCCCATAGGGTGCTTTAGAGAACTCTGAAATGTTTAGTTCACTACAATAGCAAGATAGGTTGGCAGCTGAAATTCCTTGCACAGCAGCATTTACTTGCCATGGTGTGGAGAATTAATTTTTTTTCTGAATGAGGGGAGAGGGGGATATTTCAGACTGGTATTTAAAGCAAAGTCTTGCCTATTGTGTCCTATTAGAAAGGGATTTGAAACACAATGCTCTGCTGCTGTTTTAACCGTTTTTTAGGTACATAGAAAATGGGGAAGTGCAAATTGTGTCAGAAACCAATTAATGAAGTGTTTAGAACTGTATAAAACCTATAAGATCTAGGGCAGTGTACTGTATATTTTTCTTTTAGTTAACATGTATCCAGACCACTTACTAAATGGAGGTTTGTAACTTGACCAGATCAGCCTTCTGAGATGGTCTTGGCTTAGCTGGAATTTATCTTATTATTTAAAATTCTCTTTCTCCGCCCCTTCATTGCTCTTTGTAAAATTCAGTATTGTTTAATGCTACTTAGTACTGAAAAAACCTCCTGGGTTTGCACACAGAGAAATGTCCATTTCTGTCCAAATGCAGAGGGTAGTTGTATCACATGGTTTTCTGCTGACCCAAGTCCATCTTAAAATCCTCTGATTTAAGGGAGGAGAACAGAGGATTCTTCTGTTGTGAGTCATCTTATATCAGAGCTTAATCATGCCTCTACTGATGCTGGCAGGAGCTTTTCCATCAAGTT
Organism: Turnix velox; assembly: GCA_013400935.1. NCBI lineage: Eukaryota > Metazoa > Chordata > Aves > Charadriiformes > Turnicidae > Turnix > Turnix velox. The sequence goes on along the minus strand of VZTY01030268.1, from coordinate 28,984 downwards.
TATGGATTGAATGTTTTTTTTCAGTGTTAAAGAGCCATTGGTTTAAATTTGAAGTAATTCTGACAACTCTAAATGGGATCTCTTGTGCCCTGTACCTGCTAAGGAAGGTCACCCATTTGCCTTGTCCTTCCTGGATCAGCAGCATCACTACAATATCCTGTGAGATCATTCATTAATTGCTCTTTTTAGATAATGTTTGTTAGCTGTACAATTAAAAAGCTGATTGTTGCTAATCACCAGTGGAAAGCAACTCTTTAACACATAGTCTTCAAAAAAAACTCTTGGAGATGAGAATGGAAGACCCTTCCATAGCTGCTGTTTGCCTGTGTGAACCTGAAGGGCTTTATTTTGTGTGTTACTGACATAGAAAAAAATGACAACATTCTCAGTGGTGAAACTTGGCACAGAAATAGATGCTGACATGTTGAATCTGTTTTGTGCCATGATAGAACACATACCTTCTCCCTAATTACATTTCAGTTGATTGGAAAAAGAAAAAAGAGAATATTTGAATCAGGAAACTGGGTCAGGCTCTTACAGTGGACTCCTGTTTTTTGTACTTTGCTGGAAATCTTGTGATGTTTGAAGGTTTGTGTCTGTTCTTGAAGTGCAGCTGCATTCACTGGAATTTTAGAAATGGAGAGAGTTGTCAATCTGACAGATCAGTGCTGCCTTATCTGTCTGCCTGCTTGGATCTCAGTTTCCTGGGGTTTTTGGGCTTTGAAAAAATATGTACAAATATAAAAATACTTGGGAGTGGGATGCAACCTTATTTGGGATGATCCAGGACTCATAAGTGAAAGCTAGAGTGTATGGATCTGGCAGCCTTGATTGTCTGCAGCTTCTCCAAACACTGTGATGCCTCCAAAATACATCAAGGGCCCTGGTGTCCCAGGGGAATTCCATCTCTGTTGTCTGTTCAGCTGAAGCTTTTTTGGTTGGTTTGGTGTCATCAAATCACTTGAGGACATTTTGGTCTCTGGAGGTGGAGATTTGTGCACGGGAGACTGAACTGAGCCGCTGGAATGTATCACACATTAGCCACCAGATGGGTTTTCAGCCACTTTGATAGTGATGCAGATACAAAAGTCACATATTCCTCCAGCATTATGTGAGCTGGAACATCCTGGGTAAGGCAGGCTGTGCTTCTGGGAGCAAAGTTCCCTCAGGATGCAACTGGGAGCCTAGTTCCCTCTGTGCTCCTCACCTTGGGCACCATCTGTGCAGCACCAACATCCTCAAGTCACACCAGCTGATGTGGATGCAGCTGTCTTGATTTGTACCATGGAATATTTGGTCCAAACTTCCCTTGGGATGTTTTCCTCTTGCCCTCTATGGAACCTCCTGCAGAGTTGCAGAAGCCATTCCAGAAGGACTGAGGACCATGCGTGTGCTGATGTTTCATGCTTGCAGGTACTTCATATCCATCTAACTGGTTGGCAAGTTGTTCTGTGTTTCTTGCAAGAGTCTTTGTGGTCATAGGAGAGAAGATAGGCAGGAGCAGCACCCAGTGGGTTTTTCCATCTCATTTTATTCTGGTTGCTGTTTTGTGACTTTAAAATCCGAAGATGGGTTTCAGTTGTGCAGCTGCTCTCAGCCACAGTGTTGTTCAAAGTAATTGACTTTCCATTGACTTTGGAATTTGGGAAGTCTCTAAATATTGTTGTCAGCTTCATGCTGATTCCTCTCCACTGAGGCTAAAGTCATTTCACTTCTGACCTCAAGCTGGACTTGTGCTTTGCTCCCATGGGAACTAAAAATAATAATTATTTTAAGAATAGGTTCTTAATCACTTCCTTCTTTTGATGCACTACTTTTGTTCAGCATTTTGTAAATATGTAATACAAAATGTTTTAAACTATTTGTGTTTTAATTCCAGTTTAAATTGGCTCTTTCAAGAGGGTGTACAAGAATTAATTACAGATCCTTTTAGGGCTTTTGGGTGTTTTTAATTATTTTTTTTTTCTTTAGAAAATCATTTGTTCTTGCTCTTCTGAGTGAATATCATTAGAGTTTTGTTGCTTTGGCAAACTGTGCAGTCCCACAGAGCTACACAGAGATGAACATTAAGTTGACAGATTTCTTAGTCAGAGGCATGCAGGCATTTTGTCAGTGTTGGTGATGAACCAGTGTTAATCTCCTGCCTCCAAACTGTTAGCAGATGTGTGAGAAACAGAAAAGATGTGCTTTATTTAAACTGAGTTTAGAAGGTAGGGTAAGGACAGGGTATGCAATGATTTTTGGGGCAGAGCTGGCTGCTCTGTGAGCACTGAAAGTGATGGAAGAGTTTGCAAACTTGGGGAAACTTTTAAGCAGATGGAGATTCACAGTCTGTCCTGACCCACAATGGGTGGGTAACAATGAATTCAAGTGTTTAATGTGGAGATTTTTCTATAAACTGAAAGAGTCTTGAAATTTAGAAGTGAAGGTTTGATTTCAGAGCGTGGCATATGGGTGTTTTAGCAGAAATAAAGAAAATCCAGAAGGTCTTTCCTAGGCTTTAGTGAATGTACAAAATGGTTTTGTTCTGAGTATCTTAGAGCACAGCTAAGGAGAATAACACTGCCTAAATTAAAAATTGTCTTTCCTGATTCTTGCCAATGGTTCACTATTACTTCCAGTCATTGAAGTTACTTGCTCCAGCAAGTCTACCTGCCTTAGAGAGAGCCAGGGTTGTATTTTGTGTACCAAATTCTGTTTGTGCTTCATTTCTTCTCAAGTTCATATTGCTTTCTTTAAAGCAAGGATACTCAGACAGCCTAAAGAGATGTAACTAGGAAGATGTGTGGCTAAAAATATTTAAAAAATGGGAAGGAGAACCTGAGATAGGCACAAAGCCTATACTTTGTGTCTTGAAGTTGACTACGCTATGAGTATTTCCTATATCCTCTGCTCTTGGCATCCCTGTTGCTTCTTCCTTTCTCCTTGCATCACCCTCTGCCTCCCAGGATTGCTCATACATAAGACATTTCTCTTTCCAGACTTCCCTTTTTTTTGCAAAAAGGGAATTTGTTGGTGATCTTCTCCACCCATCTGTGTTTACCAGCATTGTGGTATTGGTGGGTGATGTTTTTTTCTTGGACCAGAAGTGGCATTTTGTTCTTCCTTTTCAGTTTTAAAGGCCTGGAAAATAGAATGGGTCTATAGAAGTGAACTTGTATTGCCTTCATAGTGCTGCTCAACAAAATATAAGACAAAACTACATGTTTCTGAATGTGCAGAAACCTCTAGGGCAGGTTTTGGGATTAATTTTGAGCAGTCTTGGTCCCAGTTGATGGAAGGTCATAGGCTGGCATTTGAGAATGTGGGATACTGGCAAGGAGAAAATGAGTTTCAGACCTGGTGAAGATACCTGTAACACCAGTTGTGATTGTTGTTAGAAGGCAAATGAGAACAAAAAAGGAGTCTTGAAAACCAGACTCATATCTGGCAGCTAGACCAGTAAGCTGTGGAGAGCATATGGCACCAGTTATCACTGGCCAAGTATGTTTTTTCTGTTGACAGTTGTCAGTTTTAGGGGAATGCTTTGTCTTGAGAGCAGTGGGAAGAGAAAAACTCTAATTGGAACGACTTATTGTCTGCTTTATTTCAGTGGAAAACTGGTTTCACCAAAATGGAAAAATTTTAAAGGCTTGAAACTTCAGTGGAGAGATAAAATCCGTCTCAATAACGCCATCTGGAGGGCATGGTACATGCAGTGTAAGTATGATTGTTGGTTGTATCACTTGCTGTAAAATATTTTCCAAGGGATGAATATGTAAGAAGCAAGAGAATTGAAATTACTGTCTAATTAAAAGCTCAAAAATCTGCCAAAGGCCCAAACGTTGGAGGCTGTTCTGATAGTGCCATGGGATCAGGGCTTTCTTTGTGATGTTTATTTGAAGCACAGCCCTGAGATTTCCCCATTTCCTGTTGATTTGCTGGGAAAAATCTCAATTAGATTTTTATTTCTTTTATTTTCATCCCTGTTTCAGACCTAGAGAAGCGGAAGAACCCAGTGTGCCACTTTGTGACTCCACTGGATGGTTCTGTTGATGTGGATGAACATCGTCGGCCAGAGGTAGGTTAAACCTGAGGATGAGAATAATGACCTCTAGAATTCATAAAAAAATTTTCTTGTCCACTAGATATGAGAGCAGCCTAGCTGTTATTTGTTCTGCTGTGTTTATTTAGGAACCATTAGTATAAATCAGACTGCACCCATTTTTATAAGTTTATCACACTTGAGGTGATTGAAGTACAGCGAGAAGGACATCTAGGTAACTTGTGTCCTAGTTTTGTGAAACAAAATTCGTAGAAGAGCAATTCACATAGTTAAGATACTGATAACTGCTTCTCTCTTCTATGTGGAGATTACTGACAACTGGTTTTGGGATTGCATCTAACTGACTCTTAAGCTTTATGTATTTTATTTAATTGATGAGGTGGTGGTTTCAAGACAGCAGGCAGCTCTTTTTCTCTGTCAAAATAACTTCATGGAGAGCTGCATGCTCTCATTTTTATGCTCCTGTAAGCAGAAATGAAAACTAATATCTGTCCTCTGGCTCCTTGCAGAAAAATAGCAAGGCCCCAGAATAATTTATAGCTCAAAGGAGTTCCAGATGAATTTGTGGAACTCTGTGGTTCCGCAATGTTGATGTTTGTGTTGAAAAATTACCATCAAATACAAGAAAATTTTGTGCTAAGGTTCTTTATTCTCCTGTCCCTAACTTATATTCTGCATCTGTCATATATTGAAGACCCACATTGAAAGCCACACTTATTCCTCAGCTGAACATCAGATTTCTATTGCTTTGTGCCATTTTAAACAGTTTTTGTGTAGTCTCCTATGCTTTATATCTTAGATTTTAGTAAATTGAGTTTAAAGATGGCTTTTTTAGCCATTTCTTAACTCATGGTTGAGCTGGTGTGGGAGATGCTGACAATGCAGTCAGTCATCATCTCTGGTTTGCTTATTGTGGGAAAGATGAAGTTAGTACTGTCACATTTGCTCTGTAATAGCAGGAGTCTGGGACAGTGTCAGCTGCTGATACATGAGCACAAAGAGAATTAGCCTGCTTTCTTTTGCATTTTTTCTGCCTGAATATTTGCTTGGGAAATTTATTGAACCTTGGGCCGTTACGTGATTCTGTGTGATTCATGGGATGTGTTTGTGTTCCCAGGCCATTGCCACAGAAGGGAAATACTGGAAAAGAAGAATTGAATTGGTCATCAGGGAATACCACAAGTGGAGAACGTACTTCAAGAAAAGGGTGTGTTGATTCACACAGTGAAAGTGGCTTAACTTGAGCTTGATCAGTGTATTGTTGGGCTTTGAGTTTTGATTTCACTTCTGTTAGCATGCAAGAGTGCTTAAAACAGACAAGTTTCTTGTGCAAGTGTAAACATCTCATTACTCTCACTTAACTAAGCATTACTGTGCATAAAAGTTTTACAAAATCAGATTGTCCACTGGCATGTGTGAGACCTGTTCTGACTTCAACGTCTGTTTTGCTCTCCTTTTTGCAGTTGCAGAAGCATAAAGATGAAGATCTTTCAAGTTTGGTCAGGGTAGGTAACACTGCTGATAAGTGGCAGAATTTCTGCTGGTAGAACCTGCAATTAGAAGCAAAGTTGTAACGTGCAGTAGCTTGCATTGATTAAAATCTAAAGACAAGGATCTTGCTTAATTCTCAATTAAGTTTTGACACCTTGATGTTTCTGAAAGAGCTGTGTAAGCCTTGTGGCTCAAATTGGGTGGAAGAGAGATTGAATATAAAGTGCTGTGAGTGAAGAAATGAGAATTAGTTTTGGGTGGCCAGAAAAACCGATCTCTTTGGGGGGCTGGTACATTGTTTCATCTTGTTACTAAGTTGTAACCGGCACTAGTGCCTTGCTTGTTAAATCACTTAGGTAAAGTTGTGTTGGAGGTACCACTGATCTCTTTCAATCCATTGGAATGCCTCCTAAATTAATTTCTTTCTTTAAAAACGTGAAAGATGGGATTTTTTAATTATATTTTTTTACATATTTGCACCTATACACTTTAGCATTGCCTGGGCAGTCTGATTTCTCTTCCTTTCCTTTGTCAGGATGATGATTTGGTTCTGGGGCAGCAAAGAAGGTATGGCAGAGACACCCCTGTCCCCATGGAGGAAGGCAGCCTTTTGGATGCAGACATGCTCATGTCAGAGTTCACCGACACGCTCTTTTCCACGCTGTCTTCACATCAGCTCGTTTCCTGGCCCAATTCCAGGGACATAGGTACCTGTTGGCTCTTAGCAATGTTGTAGTGGAACTTCTAGGGGGGGAAGCTGATTTGTTGCTTTGCTTCTCTTCTAGTTTTGCCTAAGAAATATACCTTCCTTTGCTGATACAGCTAGAAGTAGGTCAGGGAATCAAAGAATCGCAGAATATCAGGGATTGGAAGGGACCTCAAGAGATCATCTAGTCCAATCCTCCTGCCAGAGCAGGGGCACCCAGATCAGGAAGGCATCCAGATGGGGTTTGAGTGTCTCCAGAGAACGAGACCCCACAACCTCTCTGGGCAGCCTGTTTGAGTGTTCTGTCACTCTATATGTCTTGTACTTTATAGGCTATGGAATCCCAGTTACTTATTCAAATTTAATTTCTGTTTGAGCTTTCTAGATTGCCCTCTAATGTTGCTCTGAATGAATCTGTAATGAGCAGTATTTACCTCTTTTTATCTCCAAGCTTATATTGTGTATTTGTATTTTTATGGGAGTTCTGATGTATTTTTAGTTATGAATGCATCCCTTAGAATAAATACAAGTCCATTTCCTGTGAAAACAATCTCAAGACTTATAGAGTTCTGTCAAATGCTCTCTAAATAAAAGGCTCTGTCTAATGGGACAGCAGACATCTACTATGCATCATCCTTGCTACATGGATGGCTAAACTATCTGAGCAACTTGAGAGCAATTGCAGTTTATATGGAGTGTACTTGAGGGAAAATGAAGTAGATAAGTTTGCTTTTTGAAAAAAAAAAAAGAGCCAGAGCTCATTCCATTTATTTGCTTTCCAGCAAATTCATGTATTGTGCATCAGGGGCAGAACAGGAGGTTGGAAAACAGGAGGCATCTAAGCTTGGCAATCCCCTCTTGTCAGTTAAAACCTTCATGTTTCACCTCTTTCATTTTCCTTGCTGAAAGTTTTTTGTTCCCCAGTGGTTTTGTAGAGAAAGCAGATGCTCAGTTATTTTCAGCAGCAGTTTTCCTGTAAATGGCTTGGCCAAGCCTGGCTGTGGTGTGTGTTGGTATTCTGGCCAAATGCTGTATTCCTGCTGCTGTTTCTGAGTGACTGATGTGAAGCTAATGCAATATCTCCTAAATTTTACAGCACACTTAGGAAATGCTGACATGATTCAACCGGGGCTTATTCCTCTCCAGCCAAATTTTGATTTTATGGATACTTTTGAGCCTTTTCAGGGTAAGAATCTTATATATGGTAAATTAAGTTCTTTAAAATTGTAAAGAGATTGGTATGAATAGCTGAAAACTAATAGGTGACTTTTCATATTTCAGATTTATTCACTCCCAGTCGTTCCAGTAATTATTTCCCTTCTGTGTCTGCTGTCACCTCAGCTACAACAGACAGCAACAGCCATTCTTCCCAGGTAAGAGAGGTTCTCAGTATCTAAACCAGCCTCATTTCAGACATTTGTGTGCTGTAAAGTGTCTCACACAAGCCATGTCCTTCTCATAAGGCATCTCATTCAGACAAGGGCTTCAAAGGTCTTAATTTGTACTATTTTTCTTTTCCATCAGTCTTCTGTCCTGCCATCGGGCCCATTGCCCAACACGCTTCCAACAGGGAACATCAGTGATGGACTGATTGCTTCCTCAGTACCTACTCCTGTCATTCCTGATGTTGGCACAGACCAGTGTTCCAGCATGACAAGTGGGGGATCTTTCATCCAACCAGCAGACTTCAACACTGACTCACCTCTCAGTGGGCCACAGACTTTCATGCCAGTGTTCCAGACACCCTTGCCGCTGCTTCAACCTGCAGCTCAGCAGCACCAGTCCCCGTTGCCTGCAGTGCCTCTGCCTTCTGACTTAAGCTCTCCACCACCTTCGTTTGCTGCTCCAGAAACCCAGAAGTTTGGCCTCTGTGAATCTACAGTTATTACCCACACAGCTTCTGCTACGTTGACCCAAAATGCCCCTGCCACCACCTTCAGCCAGAGCCAGAACCTTGTCCTGGCCACGCAGCAGCCAGGAGCAGGAATGCCTTGTAACCTGGCTTTCCAGACTGCTGTCCTCCAGGGGCAGCCCCAGCCCCAGCCACAGTCCCAACTGACATTTGCACTCCCTAAAGCTGTTCCTCTGGCCAGTGCTGGGACAAGGCCCAAACAGTCACAAAAAGTAGTGCCTGCTCCGAAGCCTGAAACAGTGTCCTTATTGTTAAAGAATGCCTTCGTCACCCCAGGTGAGGAGCATTGGAGAGGGGTGATGTTTTTCTTTTCTGAAAAGGGTTAGCAGGAAGGAGACACCTTCTTGCTTTTCTTAGTTTACATTATATGTAAAAATAGAGCATCCTGATGGTGTCCAAGGAAACCTTGGATCCTCTAGTGCCTGACTGCACAGTTCACTGGGATGCTCTGTGGGGGTTGGAAGGAGTGTGGTTGTGAGTGTGGAAAGTTGACCTGTGAAAAGGAGTATCTCTTTGTAAAATTTAAGGTTTATAGACACATCAGCACATGGTATAAGCAGAGCTCTAGGCATCTGCCCCATAGAAGCCTTGGTTCAACCAAGCTTTGTTCTGATTTGTTCAACCACAGTAGAATAGGAGATAAGGAGAATGTGTTGATGCAGAGTGGCAGATCTGTCCCTGACATTGGCTCACCTAGTTGCCCTGGACAAGTCTCTGTGATCTCTATGATCTGTAATACAAGGTGTACATCATACTTGAGATGTATTCTGTCACTTGGATGTTCCTTGAACTCTTGGAGACCAAGTGCTTTGCCAGCTAGGAAGCAGTTGTTGATGTGCACTACATTGGTGTGTGCCTCTCCTCAACCATCAGTGCTCACTACCAGCACCCAGAGTGATGAGAATCAGCCCTCCCAGTGTGGGAAGAGCTACAAGCAGGCAGGAGGAGCTAGAGATCTTCTTCTCAAGCAGTCTACAGGCTCTTGAAGGGCATGTGGTGTTCAGCTCAAAGTCTGTCTCACTGGTAGTGCTGGGACTTCCCTTTGGGTGTGATTTGGAGCTGTTGACACTGCACAAGGCTAAGAATAGCAAGTGTGAGCAGAGGAAGTTTTGCTTGTGGTGGTTCTTGTGGGAACGCTCAAGGCTAGAGCAGGACAGGCAGTAGCCTTTTTTTTCCACGCGGTTATTCCTCAATCTTTTTAGACTTGTGNATAGCAAGTGTGAGCAGAGGAAGTTTTGCTTGTGGTGGTTCTTGTGGGAACGCTCAAGGCTAGAGCAGGACAGGCTTTTTTTTTTTCCTTGGGATTATTGCACACTCTTTTTAGACTTGTGCTGGCTTGGGACCAAGTGACTTCAGCCACCTGAAATGTGCAGTAAGAATCCAAGAAGAAAACCCTGCCTGGAGGAGTATTGTTAAATATACTTCACTGAGGAGTAGGTGTGTCTGTCAGGACCTGGCATTGTGGTTACCCACCAAAGCAAAAATAATAAATTATCTCTGTTCAGGAGTAGGACAGACTCAAGGATCTAATTCTAGTGTGTCACAGGGAACAAGTTGGTTCATGATTATAGCATGAGGGTGGCTGTGGCCAAGTTTCTGTCTATAGAACTCTATAAAGCAAGAATCCACGTATCTTCAGCAGCCAAGATGAGTATTTTCACTTGAGACATCTCTTGTAGTCACCTGATTTTCAGAAAGCCTTTGCTCCTTGCTTTCTTAGTGCTTCATGGTTGCTCCTCACTCATATAGGACTTTCATATTGTTTCATCAGTCAATTCTATACCATGACAAACAAACATTTTTATTTCTCATCTAGATTTAAAGTTGTTTCTGGTAACAGAATGTATTCAGGGATCACAGTACTCCTAGATTACAGGGAGAGAAAGCTCTGAGGTCAGATCCAAGATTTTATGTAAAGATTGGAGCTTTATTTCTGGCAGTAGAATAAACATCAGTGCTTTTAACTGAGGCATTTGTGCCTTTCATTTGTGTTCAGGAAAAACAAGCAAATGCAAACATTATAACCAGTGTTGGAAGGGGGTGTGTAACATTTGCTGCCCTGTGCTAGAAGCCTAAAATTTGCACAAACTGTCTCGCTGGGAGCAAGACCAGGTGGGAAAGAGCTCTGTTATCTCCACTTCATGTTGAATGTTCTGATTTTGATAGGGAAGTCTGGGAAAGATACATATGTAGGATAGAAAATGCAAAAGGGGCATCTAAATATGTCCTGATTGTTCCAGTTACCTGACTGTGGAAGCCAGAAACACCCAAGTTTGTGCAGCAGCATTAATGCACTGGTAAGAGCTTGCTCTTTAGCTTGATAATGAAGTTCCACTGAACACTGTTGAACAGTGGAAGGGTTGTGATTGCAGTGTGCTGTGTGGGAACCCTCAGGCAAAGAATGAAGTCCCTGTATGAGAGTGACAGAGCTCTCTGCCAGATCTACCCACGCAAGGGCTGACACAGGGCTTGTGCAGTCCTCAGGCTTTTCTAATAAAGACTGTGGAGAAGCTAATTGATTCAAAACACAGTTGTTAGTCACTGAGGACATTTAGATATCCTGCTCTGTCTCCCACTTCAGCTCTGTGTGTCCTTCAGCATCCTGCTGCTAAACTGCAGAGGGATAGCTTGCATTTTCATGAGCTATTTGGACACATTTTATCCATCATGATTTCATTAGTACCAAAGAGAGATGAAGCCAATACAGGCTAGAATAAAACTTGAGTAAATTTGGGTTAGTTTTCTCTAAAAGTATGTGTAAGCTGTGTGTTTTTATGATTCTTCCTTTAATTACAACATACTATGGTTATTTGTGTTCTCTCTAGAATCTGGGCAACAATGTCAGCATTAATTCCATGTCAATAACTGTACATCTGCATTGATTAAATTGAGGCTTTAACAGATTTATGTTTAAATTTGAATACTGTAGTGGTGAAAAAACTGTGCATCTGCATTGACTTAACAGATTTCTGTTTAAATTTGAATACTGTAGTGGTGAAAAAGCACTCAGAGCAAAGATACTGATTCCCATCACGAGGACAATCCTCCTGTACAGACTTTTTGAGAGGTTTTTTTTTATAACTTTCTCTGTGAAGACAATTGCTGCTACTCACAAGTGTCTCTGGCTTGTGTAGAGCTCCTGGTTTTTTAGCCTATTTCCTGGAATTTTTGGTGCTGATTCCCAATCACGCTTGGTTGTCTTGTCCTTGTGTGCTGTGTAAAGCAGTTGTAAAAGCAAATGGTGAAAGAAATTAGAGTGAAGTGGTGAGGAAGAGAATTTAGAATATTCACAAGGATTCAAGTATTGAATATGCATCCTCTGGTTGTCTTCTGCTCTCGACACTTTCCTGGATCAACAGAAGCTGAGATCCAGGAGATGTGGATGTGAGAGGTGAAGATGATCCTCTCAACAAATCAAGAATGAAGACACTTTGTACCTCCCTCATTTACTGAGTTCCTCTAAATTCACCTTGAAACAGTGATGGTGATGCTGAAAGCCTCAAAGTGTGTTAAGAGTCCTTTGCATTGCATACACAGGACTGAAATTATCAAAAAAAAGCAGTGGCACTTTTGTATTACACCAAAATAGTACCAAATAGGTGCCCATTAATCCATTCCCATGTTTGATGGCAAGTTATTTTGTACAAAATAATCTCTAGCTTTTATATTTTTTTTTGTCTCATTAACTATTTTTAATTAATTGTGTTCTACAGCTGCCTTTCAGGGACAGTCCAGAGCTGTGATTGTAACCCCAGCACCTTTAAAAAGAGAGAGGATTTTGACGCCAGCCACGTCTCAGTCTAATGTTGCAATTGCACCAGCTGGAATTGTCAGAGTAAGGAGAAGAAAAAAAAAATTATATATACTTTGTTTTCTAGGCCTGTTATTTGAAAATAGAGCCATAATGTGCTCAGGAGGGTAACTAGTCTGCTAAATCTCCCTTGTTACCCAGCATTGTATCTTTTGGCTTCCTCCTCTTGTTTGCTTTTTTAAAAAT
>VZTY01030268.1:3864-15830 GCA_013400935.1 Turnix velox | reverse complement strand
ATTGCATACACAGGACTGAAATTATCAAAAAAAAGCAGTGGCACTTTTGTATTACACCAAAATAGTACCAAATAGGTGCCCATTAATCCATTCCCATGTTTGATGGCAAGTTATTTTGTACAAAATAATCTCTAGCTTTTATATTTTTTTTTGTCTCATTAACTATTTTTAATTAATTGTGTTCTACAGCTGCCTTTCAGGGACAGTCCAGAGCTGTGATTGTAACCCCAGCACCTTTAAAAAGAGAGAGGATTTTGACGCCAGCCACGTCTCAGTCTAATGTTGCAATTGCACCAGCTGGAATTGTCAGAGTAAGGAGAAGAAAAAAAAAAATTATATATACTTTGTTTTCTAGGCCTGTTATTTGAAAATAGAGCCATAATGTGCTCAGGAGGGTAACTAGTCTGCTAAATCTCCCTTGTTACCCAGCATATACATTTGTGCATTCAGCATTATGTTTGCTTTTTTAAAAATTTAGTTACTTTATGGGCCTGGAAGCACTATCTTGTCTTCACAGACTCTGTATCACACAACAGTAAGATTCCAAGGAGGCATGGATACATAGAACTGTAAATGGGGATGGTTTGTGCTTTTTTTTCCTAATGGAGCAGAAAATAAAAGGACCCCAGGAAGCTCACCTTTCTATTTGTATATGGGAGAGCATACAAGAGGGTTTCTCAATGTGTTATATGCAGGGAGAAATTTGAGTATTTCATGCTGTTGGTGTGTTGTGATACTGCTTTAAGTAATGAAAGGATGCTGGTCTCTCAGAAGGTTGATTTCAGTGCCCACCTATTTCACTATATTGGCCCTTGTTTCATGTTGTCAGACTGTTAATCATGTGTTAATTTGCTGCTTGTAGTGATGAACAAGGTAACAAATCTCTCTCTCTCTTTCTTTCTCTTCCTCCCCTTTGTCCTTCTCTCCTTCCTTCTCTCCCTCTGCCCCCATCCCCCGGTCCCTTCTCTCTTTTCCTTTCTCTCTGTTTTTTTTTCTCTGTGCTATTTCTGTGCTGTTCCCAGGCTCCCGGGGTGACGGAGTTCCGTAGTAGCATTGTGGTTGGTCCAGCACAGCGAGTACCAAGTAGTCAACAAACCCAGCCCACAGTCTCCCATCTCTTCTCTCCTAGTGTAGTCCAGGATGTGCTGGTGAAAGAAGAGCAAACCCCTTCCCACTGTAGCAGTTCACAAGTTCCCTCACCTACACCTAGTAAGTTAGAAAGCTGTAAGTCTTCTCTCTCCTCTACACTTGTGTGTTTCCATGGGTTAGGCAGGGTTTAAATGGGCCTTGAGCATCCCCTGGTAATTTTGGAAGGAAAAGGAAAGTTTTTTTTCAGGCCCTTCTATCCCATAGCTTTAGTTGCATCCCATTGTTTGCAGTTTTTGTCTCAAGCTACTGTTCAGTGTTCCCACAAACTGTCATTTTGTGTATGTGGCTCCTTTCTAAAAGGAAGTACTCTCATAGTCACCCAGAAACTAAACCTAATTTGAAAGGCATTGGTGTAGAAAATGCTGAATAGGTTTATAGTTTATAGGTATATAGGTTTATAGAGGATCTTGGACACAGTCCTTGTTAACAGTAGGTAAGTGCAAAGACTCCTTTTGCATGCCAGTGGTATCTGGGCTGGTTTTAGGGACTTTTGCTGGTGAATGGCTTGTCTTACCATCATATCCTAGGCTATTAGAACCTCAAATGGGGGAATCTAGCAGGGTGATGGAATTGCAGTCTATGCTTTCAACATGCCTTTTCTGAAGAGTGTGTGCGTGTGTGAAATGAATATTAAATATTGATATATGGGATGTATTACCCTTGTGCCATGAATTACTAAACTTTCCCAGCAATCTTGACATTTTCCAGCATGTGGGTGCTGCGTCAGTGAGTAGAATTTGGTTGCTGACTGCACTTCAGCTCATTTCTGAGCTGTTGCTTCTGTTGCAGAAAGTTCTTTGTTAATGTGACTTTGTCTTTCTTCCTTTCTGAAGGTCGAGACTGCCAGAATTCAGGCCAAGCTTCACCCTGCAACTCTGAGCAGAGCCCCAGTCCACAATCTCCCCAGAACAGCTGCTCAGGAAAACCTACCACTGACCCCAGTATGGCTGCATTGAAGGTGGGTGCCCTTTCCTTTGAAGTGCTTTTCTTTGTCTTTGTAGGTATTTTTCTGCCCTGATGTCTCAGCATGGACTAGAGACTAGAGCATGGACTAGAGAGTAAACATGGAGTATTTGTGCCTTGGGCTTGGCTTGCACTGCTGCTGCTCTGCTCAGTTTAGAGTGTCAGACTTTAATAATCTCTGCTCCTCAGGATTGGGTCACCTGTACCTCTACAGATCATGACAGCAGTTCTTGCTCACAGGAGTGTTATGGCAGGTCTCACTATACTTGGCCCAAGGTTTCAGGGTTAGTTTTCTAAACCATGGCTTTCTGCCATTGTTCTGTCGGGGATCTTCAGGTCTGCAGGGCTCTGGCCATCGCTGGAGGGGGAGTTCTTGATCTGTTCTTACATGTCTGCAGTGATGCCGTGCTGCTCCAGAGAAGCAGCTCCACAGACTCTACAAGTTACAGCTGTAAAACCCTTCAAGAATTGTTGGGGTAAGAACTTGGCTGTTGTCTAGAGATAGCATCTGAGAGCTGGCTGTACCTCACATACAACCTGACCTTGTCAGAACACTTTCTGTGATGATGTGAGGAGCTTCTCCACGATAAACCCCAGCCAATGCAGGAAAACAAACTCTTTCTAATTTTTTCTGCTATGAAAGGGAGAATAACTTTATTATTTGGAGCTCTCTTTGGCCTCTCTGTCATTGTACAACCTGTGAGTTGGTGTCAGCTTGACTACTCACAGGGTGGAAAGTAAGTTTAAACACTTGCAGCCTGTGATTTTGCTCAGTTCTAGCTCTGTTACAGAGGAGAATCAGAACTCCTGCTTGCTGAGCATGCTGTGACTTACTCATAAAAGCTCACAGACCTTTGCTTGGCTTAAATGCTCACAGTCAGGAGCTGTTTGTGCTGTTAGTGAGTGAGTTAACTAAGGAAAAAAAAATTACTAGGGCTGGTGGGAAAGTGGCCACTAGGTGGAGGAGTCTTCTTAAAAGTAAGGGCATTGAAAAGAGAGAGGGTTTGTAGCCATTTAAACTCGCTTGCTTTGACAGGAATTTCTTTAGATGTGATATAGGGCGTAAGAAACAGTGATGTTTGCCTGTCTCTAGGTGTATGTTCTGCTCCCCTGCATTTTTGGCTGGACAAAGCAGTTCTGTGTTGCTGGGTAATACTGGTTTTTCAGTTTAGCAAGGCATAGAAGGCACTGGAAATCTCAGCCCTGCTCATCAACCTGCATTTTCTGTGATTTTAATGCTTTACTGTGCTGTTTTCCTCCATTATAAAATGGGGTGATGGTGAGCTTCACCTAGAAAGCCTACCTGTGCCAAGAACACACTCTCTAAGCTCAGATTCCTTATTCAAAGAGTTTTGGTGGAAACAGCTTCCAGGTTTTTGAAACTACTAATTAAATTTAATACACTGGACACCCCTTTTTAAATAACTTAAGTAATTGCTTGGAAATTTATGGTTAGGTGGCAAGACTATGAAGGCCAGAATTCAGCAAAGTTGGCATTTAAATAGCAGAAATAGTCATAGCTGCAGAACATTAAAGGAGAAACTGATTTTGTTTCTGCAGAATCGAAGGATGAGGCATATATCAGAACAGAAACGAAGGTCCAATATCAACACTGGTTTCAACACTCTGATCAGCTTGGTTTCAGCAAACTCCAAGTCAGTAAGTATCTTGGCACCACTGACAGTTTAATATGGAATATAAGGAAGAGCCATTCTAGAGGCTTTTGTTAATAAATTTAATCTCTTCACTGTCAGGTGGGAATGAATCTTCAGACAGTTTTAGAAATCTCTGTTAGGATTCTTGTCATCTTGAGAAAAGATGCTGATTTTCTGAGTGTTAGAGCTGATTAAGGGCAAGCTATTCATATGTTCTAGCTTTGTTCCAGAAAGTGAGCTCTTGTTTTTTTCTGTTTTGGTCTAGATCAGCCATGCCATCACACTCCAGAAAACAGTAGAATATATTGCTAAGCTGCAGCAAGAAAGGGCACAGATGCAGGAGGAAACCAGACGTCTTCGGGAAGAGATCGAGGAGCTGAACGCTGCCATCATGTGAGATTTGGGAGATATTTCTGTAATAAAGCAGAACAGCTGGAATGTTGCTTTGGCTAACAGCAGGGGATGGTGGCCTCAGATGTTATGCCAAGCAACAGATGGGTATTGAATAGAAATAAAGCTGCTACCAACTTAAGAAATTGTAGGGTACAGGATGGAAGGACTAGGAGTAATGGATGCAAGTTGGAAGAGGGAGGATTTAGGCTGGAGAGAAGAAAGAAGTTCTTTTCTGTGAGGGTGGTGAGACACTGGAACAAGCTGCCAGAGAGATTGTGGATGCCCCCTCTATCCCTGGAGGTGTTTAAGGCCAGGCTGGCTGAGGCATTGAGCAGCCTGATCTAGTGGGAGGTGTCCCTGGCCATGGCAGGGGGGTTGGAACTAGATGATCTTTAAGGTTCCTTCCAACCTAAGCTATTCTATGGTTTTATGGTTAAAAACCAAAGCAGAATTGCTGTGGGAAGGGCACTGGTAGTAAGCCATCTGAGTTTTCAGCAAGCTCTGATCATGGGTGCGCAACAGTGTAAGCATCAGAAAAATTGCATCAGATCAGTGAGAATAACGGTGAGAAGCAGCCAGTGATGTTGTTTTTAAAGGTGTGAATATAGACTAAATTGGTGTGGCAACAGTTTGTATTCCTGGCTATAACAATCACATAGATGGGGGAGAGATGTGTCATATACACTGGGAAGCCAGCAGGGATAGTGGGGGTGCTTTTCTCTTGCTAGGAGTTACTCAGGGAGAGAAGTGTGTCCTTTCTGGTGGGGATTCTGACCTCAGGAAAACATCTTTTCAGTTCTTGTCAACAGCAGCTCCCTGCCACTGGGGTTCCTGTGACACGGCAAAGATTTGACAACATGAAGAGGATGTTTGATGAGTACGTGAGAAGCAGGACCCTGCAAAACTGGAAGTTTTGGATTGTATCCTTTCACAGTAACCTTCTGAACCTGCAGTTTAGTGCTTGAGCAACTCTGAATTCTGATGCCATGACTTGAAGCTAAGATGTTTAAATAACATATGGATTGAAGTTTTTCACACATACTGACTTATTTCAGAATCTCTTGCAGTAAAAGCTGACAAAGGCCAGGGGTGAGTTATAATAATAATTTTTAAAATCTCCTCTTCATGACAGAAGGGCAATTTAATTTAAAATATGAAAATACTGTAGTTTCTCTTCAGCATAAGAGGAAAATGAGTAATCTGTTCTCAGACTAACAGAGTTAACCCAAGTTAATAGTAGAATATTGATATAATAATATCCATGTTGTTTTTCCAGTCACTCAGGAAAAGGGCATGCAAATCTGTTCTGTCACCCTCACCCATGAAAGCAGTTTTTTCTCTTATTTCTGTGGAACCTCCTGTGTTCCAGCTTGCACCCATTGCCTGTTGTCCTATCATTGGAGGTCACTGAGAAGAGCCTGGCTCCATCCTCCTGATACTCACCCTTCACACATTTATAAACATGAATGAGGTCACCCCTCAGTTTCCTCTTCTCCAAGCTGAAGAGACCCAACTCCCTCAGCCTTTCCCCAGAAGGGAGATGCTCCAGTCCCTTCATCTTCATGATTCATCCCTGGACTCTCTCAAGTAGTTCCCTGACCTTCTTCAACTGAGGGCCAGAGAACTGAACACAATACTCCAGATATGGTCTCCAGGGCAGAGTAGAGGGGAAGGAGAACCTCTCTAAACCTCATCATTCACTCTGGAGTAGCATGATAAAACCACAGATTCTGAATCTTCATCTGGAAGCCTGGGAGCTGAGGCTGACTGAGGGAATCCTTCCACTTGTGTTTGTGTAGTAGCCTTTGCAATTGAATGTTTTGAACTCCTCTTTTGCTTTCTTCCTTAACGTTTGATGGTTGCAGTTCAGCATTATCATCAAGCCATTGTTTGAGTCCTTCAATGGGATGGTTTCCACGACAAGCTTTAAGGATCTGGATCAAACTGCAATGGCCTGGCTGGATCAGCACTGCACTCTCCCTATTCTGAGGCCAAGTAAGTAAAGTTCTATCCAATTCTATCTATGGCAGTGGGGTTGGAACTCGATGATCTTTAAGGTCTCTTCCATTCCGAACTATTCTATGATTCTATCCAGCCATTATTCCAGATAATGGAGGAAGTGAGATCATATATAATGCCATTTCTTGAAAGTCAGATGATAACAAAGAAGGCATATAATGCTGAGTATGACTTTCTTTGTATTTTCTCAGTGGAAAATGAGTCTCTTTTGGCTGTGATGACATTTAATTGCAAACTTAACATTCAAAGAGAACCATGAATATACATAGCCAAGTTTAAACAGTCTTGGGCTGTGTTTAGGTATCAGATACTCCACTCTAGTTTGGGTACTTCTGGCAGTGTGATTTTAACTCTGGATCAATCAGACTAATGTTTTTTCTTGATGCTTTCCTACCTTTTTTTTTCTAGTGGTGCTGAACACCCTCCGCCATCTAAGTACAACCACCACGATCCTGTCGGATCCATCAGGTCTGCCAGAGCAAGCTACTGAGGCAGTCAGCAAGATGGATGAAGCAGCTGGTGAAACCTAACAACCAAAGACAATGAGTTGCTTGTACAAGGGGTGGAGAACCTGCCAGTCCAGCAGCCTGGCAGGTCTCCTTTCAGTTGGTGCACTTTAGAAAGTTCTCTCCATCACCCGAGACTGTTGTTCAGGGCATCTGGCTCTGCCTTCAGAATATGTGCAAGTATGATGCAACATTGTTTTGATTCCTCTTCAGTGCTGTGCTGTACTCCATTCAGTGAGAAAACACCAAGCTCAGGTAAATCTAGCAGGTTTGAGCCCTGCAGGCAGCAATATGTCTCCTCTGTCAATGCAGCATCGTGCATCTACATGCAACAAACCTATTTCTATGAAACAGCTTCAAGTACTCAGTTCTCTGGAGTGTAAAATCTTGTACACCGAGGAATGTTCTCTAAAGGGGGAAATATACTTCAGATTTTGCTTTTTATTTTGTTACCTGGTGTTCAGTTCCATTTGTTTTACTTGAATAGTGAAAAATCATTAAACAGGATCATATTAAAAACCAAAGGAGAAGAAAAAAAAAACCCGTGGGTGATGTCAACTCGTGGCAAAAGTACCAGAATTAAAATCTCAGGCTGTGTTTTCATATTTTTACTTTAATGAGTGTATCATTGCATATGATCTGTTTTGAGACATGCTTTATTTTCTAGCACATAAAGTAGCTGATTTTTTATTGTTTTTCCTGATGAGGCTATTGCAGGTGAGTAGCAGGCTCTGCAGTTAGTGCAAGGAAGCAGTTTGAGATTTCAAAGGCTGGTGTAATTCAGATAGAGACATCCATTTCATACCCTTTTACTCTATGAATGTTTTCTTGAGCTCTGCAGAGTTCAGCTGCCTTCCTCTTAAAATGTGCACATATGAAACACATCCATAGACAAAGACAGAACTGCTTCAGAGAAAGAATTGAGTTTGTGATGTGAAGAAATTGGCTTTTTTGTTATCTCAAACTATATCAAACCATGTGGACTTGTAGTCAGTTCTTTGTCTCTTTATTCTTGTTCCTTTTGCCTTCTATCTGAAAAACCTGAAGGACTCGAGCTAAATTTGGGCTGGTGGGAAAGTTATGCTCAACTTGAACTGCAAAACATATGAAAAGATGCTAAAAACACCAAATACTGCATGATGTTTTCTTGTGGCAGTCTCAGCAAGTGCTGTGCTCTGCTGCAGGTGAACTTAGTCTCATTGCAGCAGTGCTGGGATCCTCATTCCAGCTGATTTTTCATAGTCTGGAATGATCCTACAACTTTTGTAATTCCACTTATTGATTCTGATTCTTAAGGGCTATGCAAACTGTGGCTAATGTTTCCTTTTACCTCCTCTGTGCCATTTTCTTCCAGTTTCCAAAGCTGGCTGCCTGGAGGTGATGAGCAGACTAAAATTAGCAGTGCTAAAATGAGCAGCTAAAACATTTGGGCATAGCAGATGCTGAAATGAGGTCAGTAGGTTCTCCTTTGAGGGATGTATTTTTAATTATCATTGTCCCCAATCCTCTCCACTTGTTGGGACAAAGTTTAAAAAGGAACAATGGGCTTGGGGAGTAGAATTAAGCACAGGGGGAAGGAAATTTCTTTACTCTTTGTCCTGAGATTTTGCAGGCTTTTATTGCAGAGTTTACTTCTGTGTGAGCAGGGCTGCAGCAAGAAGAAGGCATGAAAGGTTAACCCAGGGTTCTCCCCCTGAGCAGAGAAACTGTGAGTTGAGGAACTGAGGGCTGAAGGGGAATGCTGGCAGGGAAAGGAAACAAAAGGGAAGACAAAATGGCATTATCTTGGTACCCAGATGCCTTTCCATAGCTGTCCAGATAAATGAGATGCTATCTTTTTAAATTTTCCCCATTAGATCAGAATGCATCATTTCAAGTTTGTGGCACGTGGGGAAACCTGTGTTGCTGTGATAGAACCAACAAAAATCCAGGCCTTGGATAAGGAATGGTTTGAGATACTGTATAAAGATTGTCATAGTAATTAAACAGGGAGTAGATTTTTCTGGAGTGTGAATTGTATCTAGATCTTTTGTACATGAGGTTGTCATCAATTGAGCAATATTCTTTAGGATGCATCTGGATAAAAAGTGTTGAGTAGGTGTAAATTCCTTTTTATATCAGTGCTTTAAGTCCCTCCATTTTTTTTTTTTTTCTTTACCATGGATTGTGAACTTGATTCCAGTAAAGTCATTAAACACTGTGATTAGCTGGGGAGCATCCCTCACCTTTTCTTCACTGTGCTATCTCGTTGAGATGCAGAGATATCTACATGCATATTGGCATGATTAAAAAAAATATATCCATTTTTCTATTTTAAAAAAATCACTAGGCAAATTGTCCAAGAAGGGACCCACTTGTGGTTTTGCTGTACTTTTCAAATGAACAGATTCTTCAATGCCTCCCCTGCAGTGTGGTCTCCTTTTGAGACAGTGATTGTGTTTGATTTTTTCAACCATTGCTAGTGGCAATGATGTTAGAGTTTTGACTCAGTCAAAGTGAGATACAGGCATACTTCAAAGCCCAGGGAAGTCTGGTGGCATCTGAGCTTAAGTCCTGTCTTCTCAAATCTCATGGAAGGGATTGAAAGCTAAGAAAAGGCTGGTGTGGCTGAACTGCAAAAAATTAAGTCCACTAAGAGGTTTTCTCCAAGTGATGGTGGAAAAAACATCATCCTAGTTGCTAAGTACAATGGGGAGGAAAGAGCTTATTTTAATACCTTGTGGTGAAGAGGCAAGCTTATGGTGCTATTAAAAGACTGCAGATCTTAACATAGTTCAGAGGAAAAAAAAAATAAATCAAAGATTGCTTACTTAGGCAAGAGTGTAGGAGGGGGGGAGGGAAAAGTGAAAAGATAACTAACTGTGCTACGTGGCAAGTATCAGAAATTATGTGGCTGCTCTTTGAAGCAGTGATTCAGTGTGTTATTGCAAATCAGAATTCTTTTATCAGTCAGCACTCTGAGAGGTGGGATTTTGCTTCATTTGGAAATAGAGGAGGAAAAAGCTGTATCACATCTCACATCTGCACAGGAAAAGTACTGAGGATCAGCATGAAAAGAGATTTGACCACATATGTATTAATTCCTGCATAGTTTTTCCACTTTGGTTTGTATTTTAACTCCTTACCCTGTGTGTCTTGCCCATCGAGGAGTCTAAATGCTATTTTTTTCTCTTAAAAATAATTTGGTAATGCTTTCTTGCCTATTTTAAGCAGTCCAGTTTCCTCAGTGTCACCAAAGTATCCTTAAGCAAGCAAAACACATGGTGCCTCTACTCTACACAGAATTAACAGATGATGCACATCTGTTTGCTGAATTGGTGCTAGGATTTTAAAGAATCACCAAATAATTTTATACAAATCATATTCAGTCAAATGCACTCAATAAGGGAGTGGCTGGATCCAATGTTGGTGGCCTGTGATACGCACAAAGTCAAACTGAGGTTGTTTAGTGGCTCTTCCTGACCTTGGGCTCTATTAATCAGCATTTTGTAGTTTGCTCCTGACCCAAAATCAAGTTCTGGAGAATTTTTGTGCATTTTCTGATGTAGTTCCTGGGTTTACAAGCTGCTCTCTGTTAGCAGAAGAAAGTTCCAGTGAAAGTTCCAGGGACAAACTAAAACTGAAAGAACTAATGAGTGGTTGGAGCAGAGACAAGTGTACCCTTTATCTCATCAGTCTTGATTTCTGCACAAAACCAAAGGATTCTGTGTGAATGCCATTTGATGCAATTGTGGTGTGTTCTTCCATCCTATTTTAGACCCCTTGGGAAGGTTTCCTTGAAGTGAGACTTGATAGAAGGTTTCCATCTATGCCTTAGATCTCGGTGTCCTGTGTGCATTTGATTTACCTTGAGTCATAACCTTCTTCCTCTGCTGCGTGGAAAGTTCAGTTGGTTGACAAAGTGGGGCTTCCCTGGGTTTTAAGAGGATTTTATCTTCGTGGCATTACTATGTCCCTCTGAAACTGGGGGTGTGAAAAATGATGTGTATGTAGGGGAAAAAACTGTGTCTTTCCCATTGACTTTCACCATCCTCCCCCTCCCCTTTTAGACAGGCAGAGACACACACACGTACACCTCTGTTAAACCAGAGGTTTGGCAGAAACCCAGTAAAAATTAAAAAGCTTAAACCTCTAAATCTGGAATGTCTTGACCAGACCAAGGGCTGTCAAATTGCAGTGGAAAATTATATCCTTTTACTTTATATCTTCAGGAGGTTTTTTTCCATCCTCTTTGATGTGTGTGTAGTAGAATTGTGAGGAGCAGGTAATTTTTGTTCTGTTTGCTTTTAAAGCCCAAAACTCCTGAAGAGTGATTTGAGAACAGTTTCAGAGGCAGTCAGTAAGAAAATGCTCTTGTTAGGACAAAATATCTGAATGCTATTTCATTTTCTCTTGTTTCTGGAGTGAATAATTGTTGCCTTGACGCTGACATCTAGAAGATACTGTTGGAAATAGAATGGATTCTTAACTACTTGGCCTTTTTCTCTCTCTCTTTCTTTTTTTTCTTCCTTTCTTCCCTTATTGCATGAAAAAATACCTAAATAAAAAGACTGATGATACCTGGTTTTAAGTTCTTTAGGAATTCACTCAGTATCAGCCTTGAAGGCTGTGGACAACAATTGATAACTTTTAGATTTTTTTTAATTAGCTGAGACAAGAATCTTAACTTTTCCTCAATCTATAGAGCAGAGTTTCAGAGGAGATTGTTTATTTGAGGTTTTTTTTTCTTTTCAAGGGCCCCAATATTGTTCCCACAACATCAGTTGAGGCTGAGGCATCAGGTTGCCTTTTGTTTTGTTCTTGGTGGGATTTCCTGCTCTTTTTCTGTGTTTGGGCAGAATTGATAGTACCCAATTGTAGATTGATCTGTAAAACTTGATTCAATTAAAAAGAAACTCATCTTAGGTATGTATTAGAGTGACTTTCTAGCCATTGCCTGAACTGCTTTTATATCTCAACTTTTCCAACAATGAATATGGTTTTGAATCAAAAGATACCAATGGTAGGAGCAAACCTTTTAATTAACAGTACAATGAATAGATTGTTCTTTTTTTTCCTTCTTCTAACCTCGTGTTTAAATGTGTTTTAAGTGAATGGATTTTGTTCTTGCTAAGAAAAAAAAAAAAAGGCAAAAAAAAAATGTTGGAAGGTATGAGGACTTCAGGTTATGCTGTTGCTTTGCCTAGGATTCCTGTTCTGTTGCATGACACAACTTCTGTTGTGCTGTTGATATGTAGCACTTTTCAGTAGGTCTGTTTAAAATTGTGCAATGCATTTTTTT
>VZTY01030265.1:0-70497 GCA_013400935.1 Turnix velox | reverse complement strand
GTTTAGAGACTGCTAACTTGAGGAATGGCTGACGTGTCTGTGGCTGTGTGTTTTCTTTTATGCAAATGAAACCGACTCGATATAAGAAAGAAATTCTTTACAGTGAGGGTGGTGAAGCACTGGAACAGGTTACCCAGAGAGGTTGTGGATGCCCCTTCTCTGGAGGTGTTCAAGACCAGGCTGGACAAGGCACTGAGCAGCCTGATCTTGTGGGAGGTGTCCCTGCAGGGGGCTTGGAACTCGATGATCTTTAAGGTCCCTTCCAACCCAAACTGTTCTATGATTCTATGTTTCTATGAAATGTCAATGGTTCGTTTCACTCTTATGAGTCCTCAGCACAAGGAGGACATGGACCTGTTGAAGCTGGTCCAGAGAAGAGCCAGGAGGATCATCAAGGTGCTGAAGCACCTCTCCTGTGACAACAGGCTGAGAGAGTTGGGGCTGTTCAACCTGGAGAAGAGAAAGCTCTGGGAAGACCTCATAGCAACCTACCAGTACCTGAAGGGGGCCCATGGGAGAGACGAGGAGGGACTTTTTATTATGGAGTGTAGCAGCAGGACTAGGAGTAACAATTTTAAACTGAAAGAGATAACATTTAGATTGGATATCAAGAAAAAAAAATTAGCTATGAGGGTGATGGAACGGATTGGCCAGGGAATGTAGATATCCATCCCTGGAAGTTCAAGGCCAAGCTTTAAGCAACCTGGTCCAGCAGGCAGAGGAGTTGGAGCTACATAATCTCAAAGGTCCCTTCCAACTCTAGCATTGCTATGATTCATGTTTTTCTGAAATAGGTAAGATAGCATTGCTAGATTCATTGTAGTACATGCAATTCACTGTCTCCTTTTGTCAGTGGTACTAAGTGGTGATGATATTTCCTGGGAATCAGTGTGCACACAGTTAAGAGATAAACAGTATTGTGGCAGCAGCTGATGTTGCCTCCTTTGGAGTCTTTCACTGTCCAGTTCAGCATAATGTCTCCCAGGCATTTCTCTGAATACATTTAGGAATAGATGTCCCAAGAACAGTTAAGAGCCCCAATTTCCACAAGTGACAGAAATCAGTCATAGCACTTTAGCAGGCTTCAGTCAAGTATTTTTCTTGTTACAAACTTGATTTGTTCAAATAGAAGCAAAATGTTCTGGTAGGAATAGTCAAGTCCTCATTATCCACGGTAATCTGAAATAATATGTGTGCTACAGGACACACTGAAGAGTACTTCAGAGGCACATCTTGACACGGCAAGCAGCTGTGGTCTAATCAGGATATAGTGAAGCTGCTCCAATACAATACTGCTTTAGGTTTTTCAAGTTTTATTCACTTTGCTTCTGTGCCACACAATATCAAACATGGAGTTTAAAGACAAAAACTTCAAGGCCTTGGAAATTGTATTACTGCATTTAGGCCATGCAGTATCTGAGCCTGTAACCCTTCAGATACTGAGTTTTTACACTTCAGCAGCACATACAGTCTGCCTTCAAAGTTAATTAAATCACTTTATAGGTGTTGCTTAAGCAACCTCAAGGGGAGAGGGTTTAGGTGTTTTTACCTATAATTCTTAAAATTCAATGAGTTTTAACCTGCAATGCATCATGGCAGTGTAAAAAGAGTGCTGCTAGAAATCAAAACTACATAAAGTGAACTTCAAAAAATTAGGACATAGTTTTGCAAGAAATATTTAGAAGGAGATGTCCCTTAGAGAAGAAGAGGGAACCTATTTCAGTCCTGACTAACTTGACCAAGGAATGTGGGTGCTTCCAAAAGGAAGTGCGGAAGATAAGCATAGGGATCATAACCCCACGTAACTCCTCTGTTCTGTCTTCCAGTGTGTCTGTGTTACAGCCAGGAAAGAAGGAAATATCCTTCCTTTCCAACAGCCTAGATACCGTGAACTGCATTTTATAAAGTGACTTCTGTAATCTATTGTTAGCCACAGAGATCAGAGGAGGTACTTACTCCTAAATCAAGGCAGAAGACTTTTCATAGTATGAGCATGAAGTAATGGGTATTATATCAATAGTTGAAGAAATTCTAGTCAGAGACATTATTTTAGGGCACAGAGGAAAGATGGTTCAAGTGGTCAGACTGCTGATCAGTAACTGCAGGATGTGTTGCAGCCCTCTTTGTGTGACTAACACCATATGATGCTCAGGCACATCTCTAATGATTTATCAGAGGTTAAAAGTTTAGTCACCTTTAAAACCATATATTTTATGTTCTAAGTGCCATCATCGTAGCTACCTCATTGTCGCAGGACTTAACATGAGTACATTTTTTTTTTCAAATAGGGAATAGAATGGTTAAATGGTTTCCTAGAAATTCTGCAGTCTTCAGCTAGGAAGTCTCTGGCTCTCTTCTTGTAGAATCCTATTACTTGCCTAGGTGGATTGCTAACCTGGGCTTAAATTATGATGCTTCCAATCTGATTAAAAAATATTTCTTAAGTAATTTGTATACATTGGTATTTTTCTCCTTCCTTGATTTTCACCAAGACAAATAACAGAAGAATCCAGGCAATACTATGCAGGATGCTAAAGAAAAAGGTTTTTACTATTAAAAACACTTCTCATTTTTTTACACTCACTATAACCTTTCCATAAGAAGAAAGGCTAGATTCCTTTTCATATCTTCTGAACTGTGTTCTCTGATTTTTCAGGGATGCCCTTTTCAAAGCAGTCATTTGGTCAGAACCTTAGTAAACATTAGCTCAGGAGTTAAATCAAGGTTTATTATTGCCGGCAATGTGGCATGTTAACCTTGTCGGCATTCATCCCACTAAGAAGGTGACATTCCCTCTCTGAGTCTTCAGTAATTAAAGTGCTATTACTTAATGAATCTCTCAAACGGTTATGTACAGGACACATAGCTTGCATGCTGTTGCCATGTTTGCAAAACGCAAAGTCAGTCCACACGGGCTAACAGCAGCCATCACAGCATAACATAGCATTTCTTGTTGAGTCAACTCTGCCTGAACAAATTAAGCAACTTGGGGGTGAGAGACTCAACTCTTCTTATTCAGCAGGTCATCTGTCTAGTCCACTCCAGTTTAGCCTTCTTCCTAAGTGTTGCTGTTGCTTGGAGAAATTTACCTGTGTTTTTTTCTACTCATACTATTGCAGAGTAATGAAGTCAGTGTTGCTCCACACAATTCCACAGGTCCAGTATTTTAAGGCAGGACAGTGGTCACAAAGGTAGTTCCATCTCTATCTGCTTCTTTGACCTTTGAATTCTCCTTTCCGTTCTCTCAAATCCTCTCTTGCCAAATGTTTGTCCATCCATGTGATGAACCACATTAGGGAACTGATCTATATTAAGACTAACCAAAAAGAAACCTGGACAGCTTTCAGCTTCCATGGCTGTGCAGAGTCTTGGGCAGGCACAAGGAGAGATGAAGGGAGGCAAGGCAGCAATTTCCTTGCAACACTGCTGCCCCATGCTACCTTCAAGTATTTTGGGAACTGCCTTTTTGGTACAGTGCTTTTACTGCAGCTTATGCTAGCTATGTTTTCTAAAGCCAGAATACAACTAATACTAAAATATATGTGTATGTTTGCTATTACAAATATATACAATTTACATAAAACATCTCTTTCTGTTGTGATCAGAAGTTATTTAGGACTCGCTGTCTAATCATGTCTTTGACTTGGCCTTGATCTTTTTTTAGCTACTCTTGTACACCATTTATAATCTGCACAGACATTGCCATGCTCAGAGACCATCCAAAGGTCAGAGGGTTGGCTATTGGCAGTTGGCTGCCCTTTCGCCAGCCAAAATCTATTACTGTACACGTGGAAACCCCCAGCTTATCTGTAAGCACCTGTTTGTCAAATTCTAGGATGGTAAAATTTTAACAGGATCTTGGGTAGTTCATAGAAAGGACATGATTCTATAATGTTTGCTTAATCAGCAGTGAAAACCTGACCAGTTGGGGGAAAAAGGGATAAAAAAGCATCTGGTGAAGCTGGGAGTATAACATCTGACTGTGTTTATACAACAACGCTGACATCTGACCAATGAGCAATGTGAGCAGCATGTTTAGGGAAGCCTGAGGATCATACCTAGTGCATGCTTATACCTGAAACAGAGAATTGTGAAACACATAGGGATGAACAGTCAGGGTAAACATAATTGTCTTATTAACAGAAGTTGCAGTTACATCAGCTTTTCTTAGATTGTTCTTACCACACTAGTGACATAATGAGAAGGATCACTTTAATCAAATAGAGTACTCCTAATCAATTGAGTACTTCTTAAGTAACTTTGTCCACAGTCCCTGGGTTAAACGACACCCTGGTCCTGGATTTATCTCACTTGCTGGTACTGAGGTCTACAAGCTAGACAGGAAAGCAAGATTTCCTTACCATTTGTGTATGTGCTTTCTGATATAGTTAATCCAGTCAGCTCAAGTCACTGGAAAGCACTTCTGGGGATTTGCATGGGATCAGTAGATCAAATTGTTTAAAAATGTTGATGAAATAATGGTGAGTCACCAGTTAAGTATCAAGTATGCTTGATTCTACCTGCACAATGGCAAGAATTCAGGAGTTCCTCTAAATGAACAAGATGGTGAAGGACTATAGTCTCAGAAATTAATTGATGCTGTTTGTGCTGATTTTGTATTACAGGTACAATCAAGGTATAATATCACGCTGTGATGCTGGTACACTACACACCAAAATACCACTCAGGAGCCTCTACTTCATGGGAGAAAACAAAAATGTTGAGGTCTTTCTGGTGTTTGTATCATAGGAAAGACAGCATAATTGGGCAAAAATTACGTATTCGAGATGAAGTGTTCTATTTTGCATGAGGAGGTCAAACCTAAGACAAGATAGAGAAGATAAAGACATCTCGGTTTTCTAAGTGGTTGTATGGGAACTTTTCCAATGGCCTGCATATGAGCCTGGAAATACTTGTAAGTGCAAACCAACTGCTATTGAAAGTTCATTTGTTTTTCTTGGGGTGGGAAGAATTTGTCAGCACCTATGTGATGTGGGAACTTGGAGAACATCAAATTGAGGAGTGAGAGAGCAGCAGGAATTTTTTGCTGCAATTAGAAATGACAGGAAATAGTGGAAAAGGGTAGCAGTCTTGGCATTGGATAGATCAAGGCTTCTGCATAAATAGCACCCAAATGAAGTCATGAAGAGTAAAATAAATGTCTGCAGACTTCTGGAAACAAGCTTCTACCACAGCCAGTTTGCAGTGTCTCTGCAGACACTAAGCAGAAAAAACTGTATCTAATAGCTAGGATTCTGGGATGAAGAGCACAACTTATGTTGGTTGGTACCCAGACCACCAAGATCAGTGATCTTCTTTCCTCATTGTGTCATACCTTGGCTTGGATACCCAATCTGGAATTTTCTAAGGGTAATCTAAAACAGTATTAGATCTTCAGGACAAAGACAGGAGAGTTTCCAATTTTTAACAGTATATTTCTCTACCCATATAATTTTGAAGATTTTGTCCAAGTTATGTCTTGAAGATTTTGTCTAAGTTATCAGTTATGTTTCTCATATTGTCCTCATTCTTATTTAGCGATTAATTTTAGCATTCTTAATTGCATGTCAAATGAATATACTTTTGAAATATCCATTGTTTCTCCATAACTGTGTTTATCAGGAGTCTCTTAGCTCACCTGTCTCTGAGGGTGGCATATATAGGAATGGGTCCAGGGTCTGCAAAGCACTCTTCTTGCTGCCTGCATAGAGTATGACCCATCAGCATGACCTCTGGAACTTCTGTGTGTGCCATTATTTCCTGGCTGCTCTGTCAGCCCCGTGCTTCTGCCAACAGCTTAGAAAGTGGCCTGAACCTGTGCTTGGTTGTGAATCAAAAGAATTCACAAGACATCTTTGCAGCCCTCATTTCTACACTGCATAACCTTCCTAACTGTGACTAAGAATCATAGCTCATACGATAATGCAGTATATTCTATGTGACTGTTGAAATGTCTGAAGAAATGTTAATGCATAAATGCTGTGCACTTCTGAAAAGCAGGAAATACTATACCACATTGTACAAGTAAGGGAATTATGTCATAGTGTGACAAGGGACAAAGGCCACAGAATGGATTGGTGCCAGAAGTTCAGACCATTGCACAGGGCTTATTCTCAGTATTGCATGGTAAATCCCCAAAGTGTAACCTGTTAAGTTGACGACTACACCATTCCTATAAGTTCCACTGTAGAGAAAAATGAAGTTTTATATGCATATATATGTGAGTGTGTGAGAATAAAATTATTACAAATAATTACCAAAGTATCATTTAAGCAGTGCCGCATAGAAAAATTAAGTGACATCAAAGCAGATAATTGTGACTGTATTGGTGATACAGAAACATAAAAAAGCTAATGTCCTGGAGATTTACAATCACCCTGTGTACAGTCACCCTAATGTACATCTAATTAGCAGGAAATATGGTTTTTACTCTGCTATGACAGATATCTTTCATGCTACACAATTAATAGGTAAAATTGGTATCAGAGAACTAGACTGAGGGAAGCAAAAAGGATGAAGATGTTACCAGACATCAAAGTTCAAGGTGAAGGTGTCAACATCACGCATTTGACTTAGCAGTGTCAGTAGTTTTCCTTGTTGGCTATCATCCATCCAGACTTAATTCTGAACCTTGTATTGGGTTTAAGATTCTTGAAGTAGCAATGGGAGTAATATAGAAACTGTTTTTCATGGTTACCTGGATGTGTAGCTCAGTTGGAAGAGCATCATATCAGACTCCTAACGTGAGGATAAAGGGTTTAATTCCCTGTCTAGGTATGAGTCTTGTCAGAGTTGGGCTGATGGTTGGACTCAATGCTCCGAAAGGTCCCTTCCAATCAGATGATTATGAAATTATAGTCAGTTTTACTTATCTTACCAACTCTTCAGGGTGGGCATTCATTGATTAGTATAGATTTGAACTGTGATGCACTTGATCTTCTTCAGTTTTGTTATTTTTTAACATGTTCCATTGAATGTCTAAATATTTGTTACACACATTTACGGTCCAGGTTCTGAGTTCTACTGACTAAAATATGGACATCAGTAAGCCACATATGAGATTAGTAACAGATTCTCTGCTAATTATTCTCTTACATGAAAATGATCCAAAACATGTAGTACAGCATCTCAGCAGCTATTTTGATCCACTAATAGATGTCCTTGCTGTCATCCAGCTGGTGGAGAGACAGCAGAAAACCTTAAACCAGCACTTGAAGTGGAACAGCATGTGTTCCCACACACTTTTAATTTGAGCATCTACAAGTCATAAAAGGTTTTGGTTGTTGGGTTATGTTCCCAACACCTGCACGATCTCCCAGAGAGCAATTTTCTTGTTTGATCATTTACAGAGGCTCAGGATAGACTGTTCCAGAAGACACAACTTCTGCAGTGGTGGGAGGCAGTGTGCACAGGCATCTAAGCCATGCTGCTATATTTTTGCTTAATTTGCTTTGTAATAAAAGAAAACAAATAGCAATTAGACATGATTTGTGCATGAACTCAGAAAAACACAATGGAGTAGGATTTAACAAGATATCTTTAAGAAAGATGGGGAAACCTGGAGCAGTCATTCATGAGTACATGAGTCCATTTACCATGCTTCTGAAAATTCACTTTGCTCTCGTAAGCAGTTTGATTCCTGCTTTTCAAGCCCACAGAGTCCCTGAAATTTGGTATCTTGCAGCTCGTGGAGTACTCCATTATGCCTTCATGCCTCCAGTCCTCTACAATACAGTCTAAGCAGCACTTTCTCTTTAATCTTCAGTCTCTGTTACTGCTGGCACTTACAGGAGAGATACAAAAGAAAATGCTCTGTTCTGATGTAATCTGTACTGGATTATGAATTTAAGAGCTAAAAATTGATTTTATTTACTAAAACCACAGTCCAAGCTGCAATGGTGAAACAGAGTTTACGCTTTTAAGGGTGCTGTGTATGGTGTTCTTACTGTAAAAAAACAAAATTTTTTATTTACATCATGATAATGTAGGTTAAGTTCCTAATAACATTGTGGCTTACTCATTTTATATATGCTCAAACATAGTTGTTATAATAAATCTTCCCTCAATAGGGTTTAAACAAGGAAACAAGTGTGATTGCAGTGTTTTTCTTGGTGTATGATATAGTTTCAAAAAGTCTCAAATGCTTCAGTAGCCCTCCTGCAGACTTCTCAACAGCTCTAAAGATAAGGTCGCTTTCAGTTGTGCTCTGATTGCCCCTCTTAAAGGATTCCAAATAAGTTCTTTCAGTATTTCTCCCTGAAATCTTGGAGAAAAGAATGAACCCACTGCATAAGATTTTACAGTCGCATAAGATCCTGTTTTAGTAGTTTTGGTCTATTTCTTGGGTTCAGGAGGCTTATGTGAGGTTATGGTGAAATCTGTGAGTGGCAGTGGGAACATGAATAGCAAAAACCTTGTAATATTTGGATATTCTAAACTTTTAAAAAAAGGAGTTTTATCAGTAAGTGAAATTGTTCAGTGTTTTCTAGTTTTCACTTTTTTGTAATCATAGCAAATTGTGGCTGATAAAAAAATTACGATAGAAAAAGTATTTGAAACGGAGGATTTTTTCTTACTTTTTTGCATTTTAAAAATTCAAAAGCAGCTTCTCATGCCTATATGCCATGTCTTTTTGTAACTTCTGAAAGGAAAGCTTAAAAATTGAAATGTTATCATTCTAAGTTGTGGTAATAGAAAACACCCAACTCTAGTAAATAGCACTGTTACTGAATCTAACATTTCAAAAATTGAGGGATTTATTAGTATCTAGTTTCGTTCCTTTTAAACCACTGTCATTTTGTTTGTGGCTTTAAAATTTTAGAATGGCAGTGAATGGAATTTCATTTTAGGTATTTCAATAGTAATATTCTAATTTTGCATTGTGTTTGAGGAATTGTAATGCCCAAGTGGCAGACAAACAGATGATCTAAGCTACAACATACAGCTTTCCCCAAAATAATGTATATGCTACCTTAGATGTCTTAGAGCTTTTCTTATGATGCCATTGACAGCTACTCCAGATTGCAGTCTTTTTTTCTCTCATGTTTTATCCCAAGTGGATGGTTATCGGACATTATGATCTAACTGCCCATCTAAAGGAAAGGCATTGAAGATACGGTGAAGCTTCCCATACAGATACAGGTGTCTTAAACATTTTTATTAGGTGTCTGTAATTCAATTTAATGATCAATATTCCCTGCTGCCCCCCTTGTGCAGATGGCCTTCCTGTCACTCTCCCATGAGAATCAGATTTTAGAGAGCGTAAGAAGAAGCGATAGCAATCTGCATGCAGTTCATGGTGTTAAAATAATCAGCTGGTATTGCCAACAGAATTGGATTTTTTTTTTTTTAAAGGCAGAAAAACCCCCACAAGAGTCAAAGAGTCATCGGTTTCATTTGGAGATTTTATTTTCTCCTGGATTATTGTGGATGAAAAAAATAATAAAATTTTTTACAGGATGTCACTAGGGGCTTGTATGAACTTCATATATGGAATCAAGGCTGCTTTTGACAAAAGTTGCTGTAACAAAAGCAATTTCTTAAATTTATTAAGAAGTTTTACATTAACATGCTATGCTAGTGAACAGTTAGTATCAAAACAGTTGATTGATTTCAGATGGTGGCACCTTATACGGTTCCATGATCTTCGAAACGAGATGCATGAATTTCTCCAATGTGTCCTCTAAGGGGCAGCATTGAAGAGCACGTCTCTCACTAAACGGCTGCTTTCATTCGTAATACTGAGTAGGTGTAAGTGACTAACAAGTTAGTGTTTGTTCCCCATTGTCTGGAATTACAGGCCGTCAAAGGTCTCCAGTGTGTTTGAGAGTCATTACTGCCAATTTCTCAAAAATCCTGCAGCAAACATGTTTCGGTTTAAACCACTGGAATTCTCCCCTGTGGAGTGCTGAAAATCATACGAAAAGTTGAGTGTTTTGTTAATGTTTTTTAGTGAGAAACTGATGGCAGAGACTATTTCCAATTCTTTCCTGTGAGGAATATAAATATTATGTCATTTCTAGCGCTAATTAGATAATCACAAGTCTTTCCTGTCACTATTTCACTTAAACAATATTGTGTGGGTGAATTAATGTGGGAATATTCTGGAGTATTAATATCAATGGCTTAGTCATGTACATTAGATTACAAAAACCTCATCTTCTTCCTTATTAAAATCCTGTGATAAGAGGAAGAATGTGGCATCAGTAATGGTAGTGGTTGGGGCTTCACTTGCAGTCTGCCTCATGGACATGGGTAATCATTAAGGAAGAGCAAAGTTCAAGAGCTCATTTCCCTCTGTGTAAAGAAGCTGACTACTATCTTTGCCATACTTTGTCTTGTCAGTGTCCCCAAAAGAAAATCAGTTGAGTCTTCTTTTCTAAGCAGCAGGAGCTGTCTCTGGCCTTTGAAATTGTCATGTATAATTTATCTGCCAGAGCAAAATTTTTCTTTTCTAGTGCACCTTTATAGAAAGGTAGTATATTTGTATTTATAAAAATACAGTATCTTTCATTGACCCAAGTGATTCTGGATGAATTCTGGTTTGCAGAGGAAAGTTCCTTGAGCAGCCATATCAGAGGTGTACAAACAAACTGTAAGTAGGGAGACAAGTCTTTAGTCTGACAAATTTTGACTTTGTTACCATAATGATGTATTGTTTAATGTATTTCATTCTACAAATATAAAGTACACACATCCTGTCATTGCGTGCCTAATATGTCCACTGCACTGCTAGACTGTCCTGCTCTTGCTGGCTATAATATCACACGTTTTCTCTTCAGGGAGATGGATGTCTAGAGGAGATGGGATAACTTCCTGTACTATTGTAAGCTGCATTAACCCTAGAAAATTTTTTGCTAGTAAATATTCCAGCATTTATAATTTCTGAACCTCTTTTATATATTGCTACCAACATTAGTAACTAAAGCAGTTTTGGTGCTGGATCAGCAGTGAGATTTCAAGTATGCCCAGAATACCAGCTGCTGCTGGCAATTTGACCACATTTTATTGGAAACCGGTTTTCTTCCTTAGAGCAGCAAAGCTTTATGAAATACAGTGTTGACTTGTGAGTATTGTGTGTGCATCCATGAAAGCATGATGACCTCAGCCATCATCAATGAGTGAGGCTGCAATGTCTTGTAGAATCCTTTCCTGCTAAGTTTCTAAGTAAGCTAAACATCCCCTTGAGGAACAGCAAGTTCAATTGAAATGGAGAGATTCCTCCACTTTTACATGGATATGAGAGAATTATCTTTCTATCTTAAGGTAGTTGGATGTGGTTCATTAGCACAATTGGAAAGTTAAGTGTTTTGCTTGCAAATCACTGCTGGTGTTTTCCGGTTAAGCAATGCTAGCCAATAATAGCTTTGAACATTCAGCTGCTGGTCTCTCAGTGAATTACTGCATATTGTCTATCCTGCCATACACACCTGACCTGCATCATTCCCTGTTGAGATGACTCACCATCATTCTTCCCATAATTATATCAGTGCTGATGAAAGTAAAGTTTGATCTTGTTGATTTCTGGCAATAGTGTTTTGCAGCACTATTTTGAAGTGCAGCTTTCATTTGTTTTACATGCAAGAGATACACAAGGATCCTTGACAGCATCATATCTCAAAGGCTTCAGTTTTCTTTCTCTCAGCAGAATTTGCTTCTCAAAATTTGCTGTGGAAATGATGGAGTGTTGAAACAGTTAGATTTTTCAAGATGCAGTAATTTCCTGATGGTCTTAAAGCAGGTGTAAAAATTATTAAGTCAACTCCTGCAAATCCAAATTATCTTTACTAACACGATTTGCTTTCTTTGCAACAGTCTTCTTCATTTGATCTGTATAATCCCAGAAAAGTTAATTCAGCTATTGCATATCAATTTGCCATTAATTCTAAAGTTTTTTATTGTATGCTTTTTAAGTCAGTGCTCAATGTGTGTTTCATGCTGGTTTTAATAAGTTAATTTAATTTCTTAGAGTTCAGCCACTTATGAATGTAGAGCTTGGGGGACAGTGCATTTTTCACCTGCACTAAAATACTACCTAGGCAATGAAAATGGAGGTGGTAGGTAGGAACAGTAAGAAAGTGCTCCATTGTCATCTACAGTTATCAAGACTTGGGATGTTAGGTTGTGGGTGATATGGTTATTGATATGGTCTGGAAGAAGAGAGCAGGTCAATGCTTAAATTCAATTTTTGTGGCTAGTATGAGGACACTTAATTATTAGGTCAGACAAATGGAATATACTATCCAGCTTTTTTATATGTGGAAAATTCTGAGACATGCAATCCAAGTGGTAATGGAAATTCTTGAAGTAATAGAGAGCTAAAGGAAGTGATTCATGAATGTTTATTTATCCTTTCAAAATCAGTTCTCTACAGCATAGAGCAGCTTCACCCTGACCAGCCTCGATGTCAGTAAAGGATACCAAATAATTCACATAGTGGGATTTTTAACACCTTTTGCTCCATAAATAGGTAATCATAAATTGTCAAAAATGAGATTCTGTTTAAATGCAGGGGAATCTATAAAAGGAAAATTTTGCTCTTTTGCTACAATTTTTTACTTAAAACATGGTTTTGGGGGGTTTTTGGGGTTTTTTTTTTATAATCTTGAAACTTCATCCATATGCTATAATATTTAAAGTATATTTTTAAATAGTGACTGGTGATTTGTGAAACACCATTTTAGCATGAATGAGGTCATATGCTACTAAAATACTACTTATATTAGGAAACTGAGATGAATTGAAAGTAGCATATCTAAAAAAGGGAAGGCAACAGGTGTGTTATTAGATAGCAGATATTGGCTTTTTTTACATCTTTAGAATAATAGTTACTTCATCCTTAAAACTGTTACAAATTTGAATGTTTCTATTACTGAATATCAGTAAGTCCCAGTATTCCTAATTTAGAGTGTGTCTTTAAGGTGTTTTTGATAAAGAAAATTATATCACCTTTTAGCATATCACCAGTTTCATAATGTGGATTGAAAGAATTTAGCTTGGGTGCCAGGCATCTGATGACTTAGAGTATACTGGAAAGGAAAAAGAGCAGGCTGTTGTCCTGCACAAAAAATCTGGTGTTTTCAGGATTCTGCAATTTTCAGAGAGGTAATTGGATGTACAGCCTGTTACAAAGACATATTTTGTGTGTTGCAATAATTTGGAGAGTAATTTTCATAGATGTGCAGATTTTAGTCACCTACTTAGTAAATAAGACAAGTGGGATTTATCACTACCCAAAATTTACAACACTTTTGTCTATTAATTTGAGCAAGTCATGGAAGTAAAGCACCCTGGACTTCAATTTCCCCATTGCTTGAAATGGAGATCTTCCCTAGTTTATTGTTATAAATTAATTCAGACAGCCTTTTAAAATGTGCTGCTTAAATTCAAATTGTTGAGTGTTTTAGCACCACAACCACAATAATAAGCAGATGATAAAACTATTACTGTCAAATTATTCATCCCGATGCTTGAAATTTAATATTCTATACACAAAATTCTATAATATTTTCACTGTTTGAAAATACTTTGTCTTCCATTAAGTGGAAGTTTCAGGTGACTAATCATTGTGTAAAGCACAGAAATGATATCTAAATGCAAATCAGGGGCCTTTTCGTTTGTGCAGTTTTGGTATCTTACTATGCAATTCATTGCTTTCAGGAGCAGCACATCCCTGAGAAGCATGTTAAGTGAAGTACAGGTGATTATACTTTCTTTTATAAAGCGTGTATAATAGTACAGATTTAATCAGAAATGCTGACATTTGAAAAACATGTATACAATTGATACAAAATGTAACTTTTTTGGGGGGTCTTCACAGGCAAGGGCTCCAGCCACAAAACCCAAGTTGCAGAAGAGACCGGAGGGGACTGGAAGAATGAAGAATGGCCCACGGGGAGAAATACAATGTTTGAGACCAGCTGAGCAACCTGAAGGTCCACGGAACCTGGTGAGATTCATCTCCAGGTCCTGAGGGAACTGTTTGATGAATTTGCTAATCCATTATCCATCATATTTAAAAAGTCATGGCAGACTGGAAAAAGGAAATACATAGCCACCATTTTTTAAAAAGGAAGACCCAAGGAAATACAGGCCAGACAGTCTCACTTCTATGCCTGGAAAGATTAGGGAGCAGATTCTCCTGGGAGACTATACTAAGGCACATGGAAAATAAGGAGAGAGGAGGGGGTTGATGGCAGCCAACATAGCTTCAATAAGGACAAATTGTGAGAAATTTAGTGTTTTTCTATTTCAGTGTTACAACATTGGTGGATAAGGGAGGAGCAACAGGAACCAGAGAAACTGTGGAGACCTCAGCCATGGAGGTGTTCAAGGCCAGGCTGGATGTGACTTTGGGCAACCAGATCTGTTGGTAAGAAGGTGTCTCTGCCCATGACTGGGGGGCTGGAACTAAATGTTCTTTAATGTCCCTTCCAACTGTAACCATTCTATGGTTCTATGATAAAATTATTATTAACTCCATTTTTGAATGCACATGCTATTTAAACTGAAGTGTCAGTCTCGACATTTGGAGTGTCTGAACCATCTGGAAACATCACTCCTGGGCCAAGACCCTTGCTGTCGTGGCTATTGAAGATTTTCCATGTCTTAAGACTTCAGATAGAGTGGCTTTTTTAGACTTTACTGTAATGGCATGTAATGAAGGCACTCATACCATCTAAATACCATCTGTCCACACAAAGCAGCAGAGAATCTTATTATGTGGGGGAACCCTGGAAGCCAAAGCACAGTATTTTTAACAATTTCACTGGAGCCAGGATTTTCTGAATCTTCAAACAAGTACTTTTGGACCTGGAGATGGAGATCAGTATTAACTGCTGATGTTACCGAGCTGTAGAATGTGATTTTCAGCAGTGGCTGTCATCAGAGATAAATCTCTCTCCCTCCCCTTCCAAAGGAGACATATGGGGAGGAGTCCTCATTTTTTTCAGAAGTACATCAAGAGAAGAGAAAAAGGTAAGCACAGTCAGTGGCACAGTTATCTTTTGGGCCAGAGCTCATAGTCTGCTCTGAAATCACGCTGCAGTTAAAATGACGGCCTCATCAGATACTAAACTAATGGAGTAGCTGTCTGATACCCTCCTGGGTTACTGCTGGGGGAAAGGAGGTGTGGGTAGAATATCTTTGCAGTTTAGTCATTTCACAGTATGAAAAAGGTCTTTTGAGGCCACAAGGGCAACTGCTGGCTTCCTGAGATTTGCACTGATTAGATCAAGCCTGAGATAGGGACAGAAGGTGTGAGGGTAAGGACAGATGAAAATTTTAACTTTAGACGTTCACATCTCTGTCTTGCAACCTCTCGAATATATCAGCTGGGCCAAGAGAATCCAGCAATTTGCCTATGCAGGAGATATAGGCTAGAGGAAGCTTTTCCATTTGGAATTTTAAAAAACAAAATATACCATCAAAATACATTTTGAAATACGAAAGGAGAAGGCTCACTTCAAGCACAGAACATTAGATATATTGATATTCTGTGTAATCATTCAATAATTGTTCTCCATTTTTCTCCAGTTGGTCTAGTGACTGTGATTGCAGTCAATCAAAGAAGTCCTGTAGGCTGTACATGTGCATGACACAGCCACAGGAAATGAAAGTTTATACTGAAGGACTTATCTCTCTTGTGATACCTCAACATTTAGCTATTAATTGCTCATCTGTGGTTTCAAAACTGACAAAAACTACCCGAAATCACACTAGGAAATCCTCTGAGTTCAGTCAAATCTCAGATCTAGTCAGCTCCAGCTATCACCGCTATCGTCAGCTCATCTATAAATACCTCTGTCTTCACAGTCCACTCATTCTGAAACTTGCCCCTTGCCTCCTGCAATGTGCAGGGCTGTACCGGCTGCTACGAGACAAGCCCAGCTTGACCAAAGCCAACATGAACCTCGCCTAACGTGCCAAGCCCATCCCTTGTTGTTAGCTTTGATAGTCGCTGCTATCATTTGATAGTTCGCCTGTAGCCGGTCCAAGTTGGCAGTGTCAGCCCAAGCTGATTGGAGCTGCAGACATTTTTGCTGACTGGAGTCATGCTATCTTTGCCAGTTTGCTGGAATAGACACAGACACTGATTGGGTCATGCTGAAAACATTCCTGTCCTATGAAGCAAGTCTGTTTGTATTTTAGGTTTGCCAGGACTGATGAATTAAAAATCTTGGGCTCACCACAGTTTGCTGCTTAATAATGCCTGTGACAGAAGGATTTTTTCCTCCCTGAAGCGTGACAGCATCATAATCCCTTCTCAAGTGGCAAGGAGAGGAAGGAAAAGCGAAATTCTGGAGAAAAGCGGAAAAGGGTGATCTTCTGGGAGAGCCAAGCCTATGGGAAGTGCAGGTAGCAGCATGTTGCCCTGACAGCTGTCTCAGCTTCTCAGACCTTGTCAGTTTGTTGCTATGCAGCAGGTGCAGCCTTTTCTTTTATTGAAGCTTTACTCCGTAAAGGCAGCAACAAGCCAAGGCAGTGGCTGGCCCTGGATTATACAAGTGCAGACACTCCGCTAAGTGAGGTAAGGCAACAGGTGTGAAAACTGAACTAAATTGATAGAGCCAAAACGGCACTTATTCTGGAGTTCTGCTGCAGATTTTTTTATGGAGAAACAGCACCCAGTTCTAATGGCAATTGTTGGGAAGAAGAGAGCTGCTCATTAAATCTCATTGAATTACAAGTTGCCCCTCACCCTCATCTCTGTCTGCAGAGATGTTGTTCTTCATGCATGGAGAAAGCAGGTGGGGAACTGGGGGCAGTTGATCTCCGTGTTTCCTGTATCATCTTGTTTGCACACAGACTGCTTCCATCCCTCAACTGTTCTCAGTGATTCCTTTCTGTGATGAAGAGGATTCTTCACAAAAAGGAGTGAGGGAATAAATGCAATATAAACAAAAATAGATAATGGGAATTGCTGAGTATAAGAATGAAATTTCTTTTTGTGGATTGGAATAAAATGAAAACCTTGTGTCATGATGGAATTTACCTTTGCTTATTGACTTTTTGCCTTCTCACAGTAGGTGGTTAAAAGAGGTAATTTAAAGATATCACAGACCACAGAGTATGTGGCTGGGATAAGACAACAGATTTTCTCTCAGCAATATTATGGCAGTTTAAAATCTCTAGCAGAATGCATCATTTTAGTTTCTTAGGCTATGGTAAGGAATGTTAAAAATACTCTTATGAGGTAGACCACTTGAAACAGTAAGCAAACGTCTGGGTAATGTGTACCATCAACACAGGATGATGAACAGCCTTGTTTCAAGGATGTGCTTATCTCTTAAAATCTCTGGTTTTTTAATTTACTGGGGGTATGGAAGGGAAATATGATGAATTTTGAATTAGTAGTTCTATTGCTTTTTAATAACAATGAGATGTCTCAGATGTTTCTTATAAAACAAGGGTCTAGGGAAAAAAAGAAATCTATAATATTCAGAAGGTAAAAGTTATTTAGTCTAATGCAATGCACTTCAAAATAGAGTATTTCAGTTGAATTCATTCTTTCCTTAGTCCAAACCACATACAGTGGCAGTCCAGTAGAGTTTTCTTTGTTTCTGCCCAAAAGATATCACTTTGATATTTGTGTATCTTGATTATTAGTCATGGAGAATAAAGAATAATCCCTGATATCCCTCATGCATTAGTAGAAAGAGAGACTGTCAGCTCCAAATAAGATTTATGCAAAGCAATAATTTTCAATTATTTGTTGTTATTTTAAGAAAAGATTAGGCACTTCAAAGAACAATTTCTTGTGTACCATTACCAGAGAGTAGCCATATCATTCTACTAGCTAAATATTAAGACAGATAAATAAAATAAAAAGGAATTGCTGAAATTAGTGGGACAAATGCAAATTTGATACTCTTCCACTCCTTGCAAAACAGTGATGCTAGGAAAGGGTCAGATTCATTTGTGCATCACTATGGAAGATTATAATACTGAAATATTGTTCTGTTCTATTTAATTTCTGAGTGCAAATTAGAATGAATTGTTGGGATTTCTGTGCAATACAATAGCTACTTGAAAAACTGTGAGAATATTGGCTTGGGCAACTGGATTTTAGAAACTAACTAAATGCTGTTTTATCTGCTGTGGTAGATGTGGTAAATTCATTGTATTTTCATGAAGAATTTGGTTTCTTATTCATTGAGGAGTTTTTATGGTATATTAAAAGCTACTCTTCATTGTACATTGTTGGTATGGATACAGTGCATTCTGGATAAAATTATTTCTTTATGGGCAGATCTTTTGCATTCATGACCCTTCCAACTGTAAACATGGAGATGTTCTCCCCACATGGAGCTAATCAGAAGGTCAATATATGAATTTTAGCAGCTTTCTGTTAGATATACAATGAAATTATGATTGCATTCAGCTGTTTAATAGCTTAACCAAAAATGTTCATTCAAAAGGTTAAATAGACGTAGTAGAGCATTGAGTACACCTTTTGAGTGTTCAAAGATACTTTAATTACACCATTACAGATCTTTCGTTGCTCAACAATTGTTCAGTACTCTGCTTGAAATGAACCATGTCTTCTTAATGAACAGGTTTCATCTTGGTAAAACCACTTTTTGGGAACTGGTGGTCTCAGAAGAAAGACTGAGGACTGAATAAGGTCCTGATCCAGGAGACGAACCCATGCAGACAAACCCCTACACCTGTACAGAGCACCACTAAAGAATCACCACCAAGGTTTGGAGACCGAATAACTTTCTGAACATTAAATGTATTACTTCCATGCAGGGTTTGACTGGTGGAGTATGGGTGGAAGGTAGGAGGGTGGGTGCCTCCCCATTGACACCATGTGGTGTGGTGTGCCCATTTCCAATCACATGTCCAGCTTGGGGTCATGTTACTCTCAACTCCCCACCCCTTCTTCCTTCTTCACCTTCAGAACCCAGCAGCATTGCCGCGAGTCAAGGCTTGCTGAAGGGGCAATGGCGGGGAGCAAGCAGGTGAGGAGAGGGGAAGCTTCCTTTGCCATCATTCTTTCTAATCTGCAAATAGCAAAAGAAAGGCAATCTCTGCACTGAATTTCACGTAAATCCTCTTTAAATGAAAAGTGAGATGGAGCTCCCTGGACTTTGTTTCTAAATGTTGGTTAGTTAGAATGAGAATGCTTCTCATGCGAGTGCATGAGAAGCATTAAAACTCATTTGTTGAATGGTGTCACATGCTCTGTAATATATATATATTATTTGTATTATTGCAGCTGGAACAAACAAGTAAAAACATTGATTCAAGTGCCCACATGATCACCACCGCCAGGGTACCTGCTGATAAGCCAGTACGAATTGCCTTCAGCCTGAATGACTCCCCAGGTACAGTTTAATTTATGGAGTAAACCACAATGAAGTAATTGCTTTTAAATTTTACATGTTCTTACCAGTGTTTACAATATCAAATGAAGTCCAGTATTATGGGCGAGTTTTTCCTGAGCTGTAGCATGTGATAATTTTTCCTGTCTGATAACTTAATGTTTCCATTAACAATGTCCTCAGACTAAAACCACTAGACCAACAGTTTAGATCTTAGCCTTCTTTCAGTGGATTATGGAATATGCTCAGGATTGTGATTAACTATTGCATTAACCTACATATGCAATATGTCTGTTTTTAAGGAATTTTAAAATAAGAATAGTATGAGGACATTTTGTACAGAGGATGAGATTAGAGCAGGAAGAAAAACTTTCCCTTCAGCAGGAAAATTGGAAAGAGCTGCACGTGCCCAGCTTGGTGAAAGGTTTCAGGAAACGGATGTTCCACATGGCATGCTCCCTGAGAAAGCAGCAGAAATTTAATTGGCATTTATCCTGCCTGCTAGTGCTGATTGAGCACTACTTTCTCCAAACAAACCCTCTATGCACGCAGATCCTCTGTCCTTTGGATACCTATTGATGGATAATATTTACTAATATTATCCATCTCTAATATTATCCATCTCTAGACTTTAAATAAGCCTAGAGAGCTGTTGCCATATGGTAAAATTCTGAATGAAGTTAAGTAAATCAGAAGCTGGGAAGCATCCCAAAAACAGTTGGCTGTGCTGTTGCTAAAGGTGAGTGTCTGGAGTCAGGGTTGAGATGTGTTTATGGCATGAAATATAAGGATCTCCAATCAGGATAACTGAAACCCACTGCTGATGAGTGCTTTATGGGATGGTATGCATTGCAGGATGATGTGTGCGGCTGCTTCCTGAGCCTTGTATGAGTAGAGTCTCAGCATAAATACAATGGTTTGTTTTTTTTAAATATTTAGAATATGCACTACCCTTCCCAGGTAATTGTTATGTAATATTAATTTGCAGCCTCAAAAAATAGAGAAGTATGCTCTAAGCAAGTGAATTTTAAAACAAATGTCTTCTTCATATATTATTGCACATAACTTTCAGTTTATAAAGATGAGTGGCACAGACATAGCAGGGCAAGGCAGCACATATGGTTATCTATGTGCTCTTTTTCACAAACCAAGACAATCTGGTAATTACATTTTTAATTCCGCAGGTGATAATGAATCAGTCTCTTCTCTCAAGATATGAGTAAATTTCCTGCGGGATTTATGGCAAAGATATATCTT
This sequence comes from Turnix velox, assembly GCA_013400935.1. Lineage (NCBI taxonomy): Eukaryota > Metazoa > Chordata > Aves > Charadriiformes > Turnicidae > Turnix > Turnix velox. The sequence continues at coordinate 49,912 of VZTY01030265.1, read as the reverse complement.
GAGAGATTTAAAAGAAAGGAGAGTGTTCTTACAAATTATGGAAAAAAATGCTTATGCAAGATACTGAGAATGCGTCAGGGAAAGCTGAGACCATGGGAAAATCAAAGAGCGTAGTGTGGTTTGTGACAAGAGACGGCAGTAGGAAATGACAAGGTTGTGAATAGCTGGGAAGAAGGGGACATGAAAGGCAGGAAGCCTAGCTTCCTTAACGTTGCATCATACTTTATTTTTTACTTTTCTATCCTGATAATAATTCCAACCCCTCTCTTAGCCTTTAGAGAAATAAACTCCATTTCAGAAAGGTTTTTTTTCTGCTATGTTTTGTTAAACTTTTCCATAATTTTGAGTCTTTTGTTGTATTAATAGATGTGTTCCTGCACTGTGCCATCCAGAATTTCTTTGAATACTGGTAAAAACAAATAGCAGCCTCCCTTGGGGGCTATAATGAGGCTTAAATCCACATACTGCTTTATCCACATCATGAGAATTACCCTCCTGCTCATAGTGCTACACCCAAACATGGTTATTACATTTGATATATTTAAAGAAGGCAAAGGCAATAAACTTTTATCAGATTTACAAATCAAGACAGTACAAGTGAGTGCTTGAAAATTTTTTTAAGATTAGTTGCAAAATCATATAATAGATAGACCTCTACATATTCCATACTTCTCTTTTTTCCTTCTTATTTTTTTATATTACTTCAATCTTTTTTCCTCCTTCAAAGGAAAATTTGTTTTCAGTTCAAACAGGGATTACCTGATGTAAGTGTAATAGTAAAACATCAGGTGAGGCTGTTACACTGCTGGGGTGGATGCAAAAAGTTCTTCACTTGGACCAAGTGGTGAGGGAACCTTTCTGGGTCTGACTTAAACTTTTCCTTAAATTTTAGCTCACTTGAAAGGCACCGTGACAGATTTCACCAAGAAAGGCTATACAATTGCTTACTAGGACAATCTGGCAGCATAACTAGATATAAAAAGGGGAAATGGAATGCTTCTTCTGGGTGGTGATTATCTCACTGGCTAGGATTGTAACCAAGTACTGGGTGCAAGGAGCAGTGAAAGGAGAAACAGCGCTCAACGCATGAGAAGAGATTACTTTTTGTTACTGACCTACAAGACCTTCAGCCAGCAGGTACACATGATGGCTGAAATCCTGTCAAACTTTGTGTAGTATTTTTAATGTTAATGTAAGCTTGCTAGTTCCTTAAAAGTCTCAGAAGCAGCCCATCAGTGAGTGCTATATAAGAAGACAGTTTTATTGTGTATCTCTTATTTCTGTATATATAGATATCTATGTTTGTCTCTTTTACTCAAGTTCACTAAGCTGGCATTAAACATAGGTTTTCCAGGGTGTGTCTGTACACCATATTGCACTCATTTGACTTAAGATACTGTTCTAAATTAATAAAATTGAAATATATTGTCATTATTATTCAGCCTGCCTTAAACCACTTGGAAACTAATACAAGTTAAACTGAAAATTTAAGTATTCCCAATAGAACGCTCCTATTTCCTAAGTAGAAGGTTAATTGGAATTTGTCAACATCAATTTAATGAAACCAATGAAATTCAGTTTGCCCTAATTTATATCATTAACTGTACATATTAAGAGACAACAGGAACTTTATTAGATTTAAACAAGCGGATTTGTTTTGTGTAATAGTTCTAAGGGAAGATTTATTGATAAACACCTCTTCGCTTTCAACCTAGAATAAAAGGTTGAATCCATTTGAAAAGTTTTGCCAGTGACATGTGGTGATAAATGACTGGGTTTGAAATTGTTAGTAATTTTTTTTGTTTGAAATTGGCTATCCACCTCTGATAGCACTGTCTAGAAAAATCACTGATAACAAAGGGAAAACATAAAACTTCTAATGAAGTTGACAGATTGTCAAAAGTGTCATATTTCTGCAAGCATAGCAAATTACTTATTTTTCTCCTTTAATGCCTTTGTTATCCTAGTGGCTGTGAAGAATTTTTTACTGTCATAGTTGGTCACACCAGACTGCTTTGCAGTGGTTGCTTCTTCAGTAGCAAACTTCAGATTCCTGCTCCATCCTCATTCTGGGTGTAATGGTAACAGAGGCTTTCAAGCAGATCATGTGTTTGTTGAAAATCAGTGGGGATTGCTGAAATACATGCCTAAAATTTACAAAGCTAGTTTCCTAGAACTACAACCATTCTCAAGTACATGGCTTGATCTTTGGAAAATTGCTCAGAAGCTTTAGGTGAGATACTCTCTGTGCAATAACTGCATTCATCAGAAGATGCTTTAGTTTAGGTGAAGATCTATGAAGTAGAAAGGTTGTGCTCTTACCTCTTCTGTTCTGGACTGTTTCTATTTTTGGGAAGTCCACAAATCTTATTATTGAGCAAGCCTTCATAGCCTATTCCTGGGTCAGGCAGTGACCATTCCCCACTATTTTACGAGTGAGGTAACTGCGAGGTTGTATAAGGTCATGTCAGGCAGGGCTGTGAATAGAAGCCCGGGAGCTTCACACAGCAGTGCCAAGTGGCAGTCACTTAGCCACACAGCCTTCCAGGACGAATTCAATGACTCTGTGCTCATCTGTCAGTAACCAAGGCTGGAGCTGCTGGATCTCAGTACCCTCCTAGGGTCAAGACTGGACCCTGATATACGGTTTTCCAGTGCTGTCCCAGTGCTTGCAGTTGAGTTTGAGCACTTTTCCTGTGTAAGGGTTGATCCACTTACAGGATAACAACCTACTCATGTTACCAATTTAATTCTTTAATTTAGGAGGAAGAGATTTGAATACTCTTGCCCACGCGTGTAGGAGAAAAAAATAGTACTTGATCATATAATTAAAGACTAGATCATAACTCAGTTACTCAAGGAAGCAGAGCTGTGATTGGCATTTCCTAAATTTTGAGTGCTTGATTTAGAAACCTTAATGTGCTTTCAACACTTTCAAATTTTATGTTCTATTTCTATCTTTGTGAAGATCCTGGGGACACTGTAATTTGCAAATTTATACTGCAATTAAATCAGATGTTGTTCATAAAGTATTTATGCATAAACTATTGCTCATAGCCCACAGTTCAGCTAAACAGAGCAGCCATGTAGGAAGAGACTGGCTTATTACACTTCATGATCAAGACATTGTACATTGTGTCAATCAAACATGAATTGTGAGGAATTTCACTCACTCATCTATAACAATGGAGATCTGGGCTATTGGAATCTCCAGAATGCCAGAACATGGTTAACTAAGTGAAGCTTTCCAGAAAGTATGATTTATTCTCAAATGTGCAACACTAGCATATAGCAGGGGACTGAAAACATAAAAACATCACTAATAACTAGTAAGCCTTTTGTGTAAAGACAGTGAGTCTTAATACAATTCAGCCTTCCAAATCAGATGGCTGGTGTGGATCTCTGTACCACACATTAGAAGCCCATCTCATCATTTCAACACAAAGATGCGTTGGCTGGGCGGCATGTTTATGGCAATTTTTCTATTGTTACATTGTTAGTTTTGGAGTAGGAATGGTCAGAGAGCTGTCTCTAACACGGAAGAGTACTTGGTCTCAGCTCTGCTGCTGGAAAGCAAAAGGAGGAAGTGATTTCCCCAGAGACCCTCTCTCAGATGTTCTTTGTCATAATGTAGTTTTCAGCAAGAAGCAAAGCAAATGCCTGAATCTGATGAACCAAATGTAAAAGTCAAACTATTTCATGTACATGAACCAAGTTTTTGGTTAAAAACCCATCAACTGTATGTGTATCTAAATTGTAATCAAGGTATATGTCTTTAGTGCACTTTTAAATATAGACATTCAAAACTAGTTTTGGGATCTATGGGAAATCAAGAAGAGCTACTTATTTATCCAGCAATAGATACTTTAACTTAGGTGGCTGTGATGAAGTTCCTGATCTGACCTTTCACATCAAAGGTTTTTGCTGCTGAGATGGCCATAATGTTATCATGTACGTTTTTCTTCTTTTCTGTTCTTTCTTGATCACAATCTTGACCCAGCTACACTCTTTTTTTTTTCTTTATTTTTACACAAAATGCACTTTCAACAAACATCTTGACTATTTTTCTTTACAGGTACCAGGGAAGCGAACAGTAAAATAGTGACCACAGGAGTGGAATGTTTTTTGTATCTGGTGAAGAATCAGACTCATTATTTTCAGGGTTTCATGATGCAGAAAAGCCACTAACTTTATTATAAAAGGGTCTTTAATTATTTCAGTAAATCCTTATAACAATCTAGGCAATCACTAAATCTTGATAATGAAGTGATAAAAGGGAAAAAAAAAGAAATATCTCTGTATTATGTTGTCTAATTAAGAAGATGTAGGATTAAAAAGATCAAATACATCCAGATAAGGAGGCATTTATAAGAGTTTTGCTCTGTTTTTCAGAATTACAGATTTTTAAGGCTAAAAGCCAGTGTGATTTTGTCTGATCTCCTGCATAACAGCCAGTATTCAAGGCTGCAAGAGCAATAATTATTCTCTTGGAAGAAGATGTAAGAGTTTATATTTCTTTTTCACTTTCTGAGGAGATTCTCAAAATAGTTTTAGGAGGCGAATGACTCCTGCCATTTGCTTTCCCCTGTGAAATCTAAACATGTTCTGCTTTTACAAAGTAATTTTTGTTGTTATTGTTTTGGTTGTTACTTTGACAACTGTGAAATACAGTTTGACCTGATGTAGTAATTTATTTCACCAAAAGCCCTGGGAAAAGTTTTTTTGTTGTTCTGTTTGTGGAAAACAAAAGTACACTTAGTTCTGAGTATTTCTGTAAATTTTTGTTAATTAAGTACTTCAGCTAAAAATTTCATGAGTGTAAGAGAATTAGGAAGGAATCAGAAAATTTTCAAACCACTTTGAAGTGGTCCCCAACTTTTTCTCGATGATGTAGCCTGCTGATGATTTAAACAAGTCTTAAACTAGCATAACTAAAAAAAACCCTAGCAGCTGTTCAATAGATGCTAGGGCAGGCCCATTATAAAATGTACTATGGTATGCCATAATGGTTAGGATACCAATATGTTCTATTTTTAGTACCATTGACTCAGTCACTTGAGTTCAAAAAATAAGCAGGGAACATCTGTTTATTGAAAGGATTTCCTCTATAGTAATTTCTCTCACTAATCCATCCTTTTTAAAGTATTTTCAAACTTTTTTTCACTAATTCTTTTCAGAAGACAATCAGAAGTTAATGAAGTCCCTTCTTAAAGATACTGTACCAAAGATTTTACTGCTGGAATTGTCAAAAAAAAGCCGCTCTTAACTGCTATCCATATCTTTGGTCCAATATCTCTGTCAGAATATTTAACAGCTATTCAGCCAAATATTTGTGGAGCAGCTGTACCCCTAGGCGGACTGAGTCCTATTCCATCCTTCCTTTTCGCCTTGCCATATGATTCATCTTTCTTCTTTTAGAATATTAATCTATTTTAAAATATTGTACAAGAAACCAAATGCAAATTAAAGGTAAACACTTGCCACCTGCAGATCAGTGCGATACAATTTTATACAATAATAGCAATTTCTGTATTTTCCAGAATGTTTGAGACATAGTGTGAAAAATGAAGTTGAGGGGGAAACCAACAAGACCCCATGAAAATACAAAACTTCACTTTATTTCCTAAGTTTAAAAGCTTTTGCCTTTGGCATTGCAGGATCTGACCCGTGTTAGCAATTTTCNAGTTTAAAAGCTTTTGCCTTTGGCCTCTTTATCACTTTTTTTTAATTAGAGGGACCCAGCTCTATGTTAGTTAAAGTAAACCTCTGCCTATTTGTTATATTTATTCTTCATAGGATGTGATATATTTTACTTTTTCCCCTCTAACCTTGTTTGCTGTATGACCACTGAGTGCAGGATAAAGAAATAATAAGTATTTGACAACTAATTAAAATCTTAGTCTTTACTCTTTAAGGATATGCAGAATCCTGCTTTGATACATGGTCCTCTTAATCTTGATGGGGGTTTGTTGCAATGTACAAGTCTGGCAGCATAGAGCAGATTGCAGGATCTGACCTGTGTTAGCAATTTTATCCTTGTGTAGAGAAAATTGTTTAATTTTGACACATAACTGACTCTGTAAACTAGCTAATAGTAATCTTCTCTTCACATAACCTGTAGTAAAAAGCAGAAACAGTCACCCCAATCCAATACAAAACTGATAGTGTGAAAGTCACTGAGAAAGAAATACTGTGGTGGCTAGCTGTGACGCTCCTAAGTATGATTCATGTTTCTGATCTCTGTCCAACTACTAGTGGGCAGGTGTCCACATCCCAACACTGACATAACTGGCACAGTCTGTCCCACCTTTGCTGAAAGGCTGTACTAAAAATAAATAAAAACACAGTTTGGCTTGTTGTCATGGATGAACCAACTCTAGCCTGTAGGGATGATTATCTTCAGGTAAGAGTAAAGATAACTCTTTGAAGTGTGGAAAAATTTGTAGTGCCTTTCCCATTCTAATCACATCTGTGTAGGTAATACTCTTCTAGTTTCAGTATGGCCAGGCTGATTTGAGTGTTCTTGTGGTGGGAGAATAGGTTGTTGTTTTAGCCATAGTAAATCATTGTATTGTGTTGGGGAAGATATCTTTCCCTTCATTCAAATGACAAGCTCTTTGGTAGTAAAGATGCTGTCCTTGGAAGGTTTGTTGTTTTGCAGTGTACTGGAGAGCTCAGGAAGAAAGATTGTATTTGTTATTTCTACTTAATATGACATGTTCTAATGTGGTAACTGGCTTTGTTTTGTTTCTTAATCATTGCAATGTAAAATAAGCTTTCTGTCTTTCCAGTACCAAAATATTTTCTTATTACCAACACATTAGTATTTTCAAGTAGTCGATTAAGGTATCTCAGGTCTCAAAAGATAACCATATGTGGAGATGTTTCCAGGATAATGATATCATTGTGAATATATGCAATGTAGAACTACATTAAACAGATCATTTGAAATGCCCTTTCTGATAGACATTGACTTTTAACATCATGTTTGCCTTTCAGATGATGCTTCCTCTGAAAGTTTCCCTTTGGCATTTCCAGAACTAGATCAGCAGCTGCAGGTAGGCTGGATATTTTAACTACGGTTATACTTCACGTTCACCAATAAAAAAAGATGGTATAACGTTCTCTTTTTCAAGCAGAAAAATTGATCTGACATTTTTAATCTCATTACAGAGAAATTACTATGTTAACAATCTCACCTGCATTTTTGGAGGTTTTTTTACAATTCCTGTGCAAAACACAGCACGCACTGCAGTAAAGAGTGTTCTCGTGGTTTTGATGGGAGAAGGAATGAGCCAGCCATTGTATTTTCATGTCTTCAGGCTCTGCCAAGACTAGTCTGATCAGCTTTCATTTAAAAATTCCAAGAGAATACGAAGGTGTATTTTGTAGTGCCATCTTATCTCTAATCTTGGGTAACTGAAGTTAGTCATTAGGATTGATGAGAACCTCCTTGAAGTTAGTCTAGTTCATGCCAGCAACCCTAAGGGTACCCTAGCACGTGTCTGCAGTCACTAGGGGATAAAAGTAATGAATCTTTTTGTGACTGGCCCAATTTGTCAGTGTAGCAAAATGGAGGCGCAATATACTGGGCACTGGATGGTGACTCCATGGTTCACTAGACACAGAGCTAATTCTATGGGATTATTTCCCTTTCATTTGTGGTGATTCTGGAGTGTCTGTTGGCTTTTGTAAACTACTTTAGATCATCTGTTTCCCAGGAGCATTTAGACTTCCTCTGATATTTCAATACGAAGGCAGTTGTTTCCTGAGTGTAAATTGAGAAAGGCATTAGCAGACCGTGTTGTCCAATGATGTCATCCTTCCTGTTCTCATCAACCAGTGAGACAACATCGGAGGGCTGCTGACTTAAAGGACTGACTTTTCTCCACTGCTGCTCTCATCAAAAGGTTGAAGAAGGAATGTAAGATGAGAGAGACTCCCTCTGATCCTGAAAATAGGGCCAGGTTCCTCAGGCATAACTAAAAGGCATTAAAGTAATGGATAGCAATTTAAGATTTGGGCTGAAAGTAGCCCTCTGGTCTTCTAGTGCAGCAGAGACAATTGATACATTTTTTTTCCCTTAGAAGAACTCAATTTGAGAAAAGTAATATTGTTTGTAGCTGAAGCACTGAACTGAAAGCAAACTTGCATTCTCTTTCCGGCACTGTCAGCAAGACATTGCATAATCCTGGAGGAGCAGCTTTGTCCCTCTGCTCATCTATGAAATGTGGTTCATAATTTTTACCTTTTTTGTTAAAGGAGAATTGAAATCAGTGTGTTAAGACTGCTGTAAAAGAGAAAAGTATGATTATAATTTCTGCTGCTGGTACATAAAACTAAAATTACAAGTGATGGATGTAGAGACTTCACAGACCAAGTGATTATTTTTTATTACAACTGTGACAACCCATTTCTGGAACATACAATGCACTTTAAATGTGTAATTTCATGATAGTCTGAAATTGCTCCTCTGGAAACATTCAAGTCTGCTTGATATAATATCCCTTCGGTAAAAGTTTTTTAAGTACACACTAGAGCAATTCCACTAAGAACACCCTCTTGTTTTGTAAAGTACCTGTCATTTTTTTCAAGAGAACCTTCCTTTACTCTGATGATCTCTATATGATAACAAATTCAAAGAAAAAAGCAAAGGCATTGATGCAGATGTTCTTTTTATTATCCTTCAGGAACATTTTTTAATAATATTGAGTTAGCTGCAAGGATAACTTATGAGGAGTACCTGGCTGACTCATCCACTCAGTATATGAATTTAGTAGGAGTGCTTCATCCTTTAGCTTTTCAAGCCTATGTGTATATTTATATTTAGATACTTTTATGTTCAGCCAGAGGCAGTTAAATCAACACATGGTTCTGAGCTGATGCAGGATTAACAGTGCATTTAGTTAGCAATGAAAACTGAAAATCTTTCCTTCTGTCCATCTAGACCATAGCTTAAAATTATAGCTATTTTATGACATCACATTGTGTTTATATCACTTTAAAATTTCAAACAAGCAACAATAAAGTTATAATTCACTTAGTTACATTTTATTATTAATATTTTTTTAATTGCTGTTGTCCAGCCCTGTGTGTGAGCCCTGTATAGTGTGTGGTTGACATTTATGTTAAATAGCAATACAAGCTTTGAAAGAGGTGGCTCCTGTAATTCAGAACTACAGCAGAGTTTTCATGAGGTGTGAATGATGGCGTCCCTTGTCATTCCTTCTATGCTTTTCCCATCCCGAATTTAGGAAGAATTAAGCAGCAAACTTCAAGTGTCACGTAAATGAACCCTTTAATCAAGTGTGGCATAGTAGCCTGAAATGCTCAAATTTATAAGAATGGTGGTCACATATTCTCAGAATAAAAACATCACATCTAAAGCCACAAGATTTTCATCACCATGCTATAAATACAGTCAAAAGCAGTTGTATTTGATTTTAAGATGCAAACTACAAATGCAGGTTAGGTGGCTAAACAGTAATAGTCACTTTTTAAAAAAATCATCAAAAAAAGTAATAACTTTGCAGGTTTTAAAAATACAAAGGAAAATTCCAAAACCTGTTATAAAAACAAAACAAAGAGACCACCAAGTTAGCCAGTCTTCAGGTTGGATTTTGAAAGCAAGTTGACAGCTATGTGAGTTCACTGAGAGACTTGGAAAATCAGAGCCTTAGAATTCTATGCATGCAGGCAGCAGACCACAGCCTGAGTACCAAGCAATTTGCACCTCTGTTTTAGGCTGCAAGCCCTTGTCCTTCTATGTTAGGTCTTGGCAGACAACTTGGCTGTTTGAGCAGAATTACCTAGTGTTCCCACTTTGCCTGCCACGATCCTACCATGCCTACTTGCTGGGCACTTGTATCCGATGGCAGGGCAAAGTTCAGTGCAGCCTTCTCCTGGCAGACTAACAAACTCTGTTCTCCAAGCACTGCTGCCAACTTTACTGAAGTAGAAGTAGGATTGGCTGGAGAAAAGGTATTTCTAGGAGACCAACTGCAAATACCTAATTCTCTATAAGAGCTCTTACTAGAGGACAGTCCTACTTGAAAGTTAACAGCTTCTTCCTGAAGAATAAAAGTGATCAGTCTAATGTTCTGATCTACTAACTAGGTTCACATAAAAATTGTCTTTTCTGATTACCTTTGTGAATGTTACATTTTTATACTACTCTGAGAGGAAGAAATTCAAAAAAGCAATCTGTAAGAAAATAGTATCAATTCTCTAACTCAAAATTTTAAGGTTTTTTTTTTTTTTTAACTTAAAAAAGAAATTAATGTAATGTATGGTCAACCAGACACAAAAGCCATACATATAATAACAGAGTAGTTTAAACCATGAGCAGGAAATGCCTGGTCTCTGACAGACTTATTATGAAAAAAACAATGAAGTTGTGCTTCTGATGAAACAAAGGCTCATATTAATAAACTTCTTGATTTCAATTCCTTTTTTTTTGAAGTATTGGAATTTTTTCTCTTCCCACTGATGAGTCGCACTCTGAATGAGGATAAAGCACTTGCTTATTTGGCCTTCAGTGTCATTTCCCCTCCTGCCACCCTTGTGTGAGAAATGTGGTGGCTACTGCAGCAAGGGTAGGCTTGCTACATGCCTCAGTTTGTTATTGGAAACGTTAACCTTTGCTTGCTGCAAAAGCTGGACTTGGCCTTGGAAGGCACTTCCTTGATTAGCTGCATAGTGGGTGGTGGCCCCTCTGACAGACACTCTACTACAGATTATCTGCTATTTTTAGACACCTACATCAGCATCTAAGGCCTTGTTGTTTGGGTCACTGAATATAGAGGAAGGTATCCAGTGTTAAGTACCCGCATTACTATGCCCTGTGTGCTGTCTGTCCTATTCCAGCATTTCCTGTGGCTTGCTTAGTTCATCTCCCCTTACTCTTGTCAAAGCTTTTATTCCAGATGGGAGTTTGATCCTAAAGAGGGAAGAACACAAGTCACATATGGATGCATAGGGTGTTCTGTAATTCTTTCTCATTTCTTCTCCTGAAATCATGAGCTTGAGAGAGGCATTTATGTCATTTTTTATGAATGTGTTGAGACCAATGGAGTATTGCTTAATAGATAAAAGGCTCCAGCTGTTTATAATACTAGTTTAAATCAAGAGGTAGTTTTTCCTATGTTTAGTGGAAAATGTCAACACAAAAGACAACGAAAATATTAAGAAAGGGACAGTCTGTTGTGTGGGATACAAGGATTTAGCAGAAACCTCTGGAACTTTAATAATGGAACCCTTACTTCTACTGAATTCCAAGACTCTTGTTAGACATATTCAAATTACTTTAGAAAGTTTAAAAGAATACTGTGTTTTTAAAGGGTATTTTTAAAATTTTTGTTAAATTCTAAGATAATTTGTAGAGTACTGCAGTACTCTTTAATAAACTCCGATTGCCTATAAACTCGATAATTCTCCTGTAATGCTGCTGTGAGAACTGTGATCTTAGATTATGCAAGCCATGGATATTTACAAAGTCAGAGCATCTTAATATGGTTAGAAGAGCATGGAAAATCTCTCAGGAGAGAAGAGCAATACTCTGTTGCTTTAATCCAGTTGAATTGTTAAGAGAAAAGAGACTTGCTTACTTTAGTAATAAAACTAGATATATCCTAGACTAGTTATCTCAAATTGGTCAAATAATTACAGTTGTGCAACAACAAAAAAAAAAATAACTGCAGGGTGCAAATATTACTTTTGCTTGATATGATGTGGTTTCTTCCATCATTGGAGAGTATAGAAGGCCATGTAATAAACATGGACCACGTGCTAAACTTGCTGGTTTTCCAGCTGAAAATTACCAGATTTGCAAAAAGTGAGACAGCACTCTTTAATAAGGCCAGTACTAAAGATTGCCTTCTAGAAAAGTCTTCATGCTTAGTTGTCAAAATTGCATTATACACTTTTTTCTTTAAACTTCAAGCTTTTCACAGTAGAACCAAAAAGCAAATGCAAACAAAGGTGAATTACAAATTAAATTGTTTTAAATTTTTGAACACCTGAGTTATAATATCAACTGTACAAGTTCTATTCATATGAAATGCTGGTGACAAGGCAAAACACACTTTGTCATGCGAGTGGAGAAAAAAAAATACTGAAAACTATCCTTTAGGGTCCCCCCCAAAAGATTTTAATTAGAACAGCTCCTTCAAAGTGTCTTAAAAAACAGGTGGAAACATTCCAGCTCTTTTCTATTTCTTCATAAACTGCCTTAGAGTATAATTTTTAACATCTTTCATATCTAGATTTCAGTAAAGTCTTAATAAACAGTACATGTGTCTTATAAAGGTGTACACATCAGTGTGCAGTTACAGAACAGCTTATGACAGGATCTTTTAATGTCTACTTGGTGGATTCTGTAGAAAGTTTGTCAATGTCACAGTGAGTTATTCAACATAACAGAAGGAATAGTCAGATTTTGTTGAAAATAGGGAACAGCAGGATAAACCACTAGTATGACTGAAAGCTGTAGCTTTCATCCTAGCTTTGTGAGCAAAATCAGAGATGCTGTGTGCACATATTTTGCCAGCACAGGAAAATCAGGGTGGATGACACTGAAGCCTGAAATAAGCAGGATTAAATGCAGCAACTGTTACCATTAAATATAACTTTCTTTGGCTGGGATGGTTTTTTGCTTATGTGGCAGATATGCCTTTATTAATTTACAGACAGGCAAGATAATTCATAAAGTAACAAGTTTGGGCTGTTCTAAGGAAAGATTAAAGTATGGCTGTTGGCTTCTACGTGAAAAATAACATAGACTGCAAATTGAGCTTTATTAAGGCCTGTTGTAATTAATCACCTGGGTGAACTAGCAAACCCTTAGTAAAAAAAAGCCTATATGGATTTCATGGACAAAAAAGTGCTTTCTGCTTGGAATTCCACTTCTTTTTCTTGGCCATAGGAATGACATTAGAGTAGCATTTGCAACACTTAACATGGCATGGCCACAGGCATTAAAAAGTGTCATTCCAAGTGGAGTGGGGAATAGCAAAAACTGCTTGGATAAGCCAGGAAAAAAGGAAATTTCACCTAGTTTTACAGAGATGTAGCTCTTTGAAAGTATTAGTTTTGCCTCTCTTTCTGCCTTTGTTTTTCATGAGTTTACAGTCCCATCTTCTTGGTGAGATCAGATGTATCTTTAATTCTTTGCCTGTGTCAGAAAAGTGGGCTGTAAGACATGGGTAAAATAATTTCTCTGTCTTTTTTCTGTTGGGTTGCATTTTCTGTTGGACAGCAAATAACTGACCACACTTATATCACTGCATGTTCTTTTTTTTTTTTTTTGTGATTGCAGGAGAGATGTTTATTAAATTACAAAAGCAGAAGCCTGTTTCATGTCCTACTAGCCAGAAATTACTTATGGACACTGTAGGTACTATCTCCAAACCTTTCCTTAGAAATTTCACAATTACAAAAAGAGCAAACCAAATTGCCCAGTCATTTAGTCATATAAAAACATAATATTTAGAAAGCTTAATAGCATAAGACAAGATTGAAAAGAATTGTACAGAATATCAGTAAACTGATTGTTTCTTTTGTTGTCATTTTATTTTGACTGATAAAATACCAGTATAAGAAAAAATCCACTGAAGAGGAAACAATGATAGGAAGGGGTTTGAAAGTCAGCAGCTGGTTCTAAGTGGGAATTAGATACTAAGTCTCAGCATGACGAGATAATTTTTAGCTCTCTATATATACCATTTGAGTGGGAAGCTAGAATATAGTAACTGAATGCTGCTTAAATTTTTAAACTGGTCTAAGCCAGCTAGATTTGCAGAAACTAATATGGAAGCAATAGCTACTTGTTTTTTCTTTTGAAGTATTGCTGTTTGGGGGCTTTCCCATGGGTACTGTTCAAAATTGTTTTATTGTGACGCATTTGTTTTTTGTTGATCCCTGGTTGATACCAGAGATGCTACTTTGGCTCACCCTTGCATACTCGGATTAGAGCACAGAGACTTCTATCTTCTGTCTTGTTTGAGTAGCTGAATGAATGGTGCTACTGCTCATCCACACAGAAATGTGAGTAAAAGCCCCATCCAAGGGACAAGGTTCATCAAGTAATACAGTGCCCTTTCCCTGGGTTCCCAAATTCTCCAAGCTTAGAGAGAATGAAACAATGGTCTGTGAAACAATTCTGCCACAGCATTTACACTTTTAGGACTCAGAAAACAAGTGTCTCTCTTAAAATTTCAGTGAGGAGCCCCATACTATCTATTAGTACCTGCTAAGTCCATATGTTAGTGCACTTACACTGGTATACATCTGGAGACAATTTACCCTGCCTCTTGGGTAAAATTTAAGTAAAATTTAAGTTTCCAGTTTAGTTAAAAGGTTTACAATATCCTAAATAGTAGAACTCTAAGGGCTAGCAGTGTTACTAAAGGAATATCACACTGCAAAGAAGAGTCAAAGTAGGACGAGAAATAAAAAATAATCAAAAAATAATCTACTTATATTAAGAAAGGCAATTGAATGTTCCTTAACTGGACAGTAAAGAAACTATTTTAAGTGCTTCCTTTTGCTTCAAACAGGTGGCTCAAGCATGCTATTTGGAGTTCATTTACAGTCAATTGATTCATGGCTAGTAATTTAAAAATACTACACTTCCTGAAAGTGTTACAGCCAAAATGTGACAGTCAAGCCTGAAGCCTGAATTAAGCTTGATTCTTTTTATGGAACAAAACGCACTGAAATTTAAACAAACTGTATTTTCAAGATCTTAGCTAAAATTTGTATGAGGAGACCCAGAACAGAGTAGTGTTATTTGCCATATTTATTGCCTCCAGTGTGCACTAAGAAAGATTTTAAATCTTACTGTAATGATGTTGAGTCCAGCAGAATCAGCCCCAGTGTCTCAATTCACAATCCTGTCCTATTTTGTAAAAAAACTGGAATAAACATTGCACAAATGAAAATAAAAGAAATATTTAGTCAACAGCTTTCCATGTCTTTTCTTCTCATCTTACTGAACTGGAGAATGAGAGCTTGTTTGGACTCAAATAACCCTTCTGCTCAGTTGTGTGGGCTCATGTATTTTTATGGGTCTGATCAATCATCAGCTTTGGGATTCTTACATCACTCTAACTAAAAAACAGGTAGGTAAAGGAGAAGTCTGCCTTTGAACTCTCTTTTGGAATACTTTGCAAAGTTGAAAGGTAAAATTCTGAAAATCCTTATCAAGCTTGAAGGTTTGTGTATATTCTTATGCAGGGAAATTTTGGGTTTTTTTCATCCATGAAAGGGTATCACTGGGAATACTTGTCTGTAAGGAGGAAAAAAAATTAAGTATTGTATCTTTCAAAATAATAGGTTTTTTTCCCTAATACTCTGTTCAAAAGCAGAATTTTTTTTTTCCTTCTTCTTTTCTTAAAGCCACTGCCTCCTTGTCATGACTCTAAGGAATCTATGCAGGTGTACAAACAGCACTGCAAAATAGCAGAAGAGTACCATGAGGTCAAGAAAGAAATTGCTCTGCTGGAAGAAAGAAAGTGAGTACTTTCCCAAAGTATTTATTGTTTTATATTCTCTGTGCAAAATCCTGTTCTAAAAATCAGGGTTTCACATGGTATTTTCTGACCTTATACTTCTGCCTGGCAGTCATGGTAGGGCCCAACATTGTACCACAGGATTAACTGAGGCCATTAGGGGCACAGACTTGTCATAGTTCTGGGTCCTTATTTTACAGATGTCCATAACGGATCCTCAAGTTTAGAGTACTTGACAATATTTGTAAACACTTTCCTGTGAGGTGCATTGTCTTTAAGTCCATTGACATAAGCTGCAGTTATATTTACATTATTTATGCCCTGTCATATTTACATGACTATTAAACAGCTGACTCTCAGATCTTTTCCACAAGAAATGTGAAAAAGAAATTCAGATGATGAAAGAGAGTGGGCAATGAAAATTTTTAACAGACAAGCAACCCCAAGGAATAACAGTTAAGTAATAAGTTTACTACTCGGTAAACTTCCTTTCAAAAGCTTTTTTGTTTTAATATTTGCACTGAAGGTGACTTCAAGGAGTGTTGCCTTCCCCAGGGAGAGTTACCTCAGTGTGGACCTCTGAGACTTCATGTGGAAATTAAGACCACACCATTTTTCTTCCAAATTTTACTTAAACAGAAACTTTTGTAATACAGCAACAGGGGTTGAAAAAGCTCCGTTGCAGAGTGGGCTTTAAGTAGAAAGTGCACCACTGCATCTGTTTAAGAGCAGTCTATAGAACCAACCATGTAGTTCAGCTAAGTTTGCATCCATGGGAGCTACAGAAGCAATCTGATGGGAGGAAAACTGGTGAAAACCTGTGGGGGTAACACAGCCAAAGAATCCAGACTATAAGAAAATGAGATTTGTCTTCATCAGGCCTTATGGCTACAGGCACAGTACAATTAGTTGGTGCCTAAAGAGTCTGAATTAGTTGAGCCTCCCCATTGTGAACCCCATTCCGCTGTAGGGAATGACACTGAGTTGCTGACAGACTAGCACAGAAATTAAAAAAGAAGAAAAAATAACCAAGGGAGATTAGCACTACACATTGTCCCATTTTTTATCATTAATTAAACTTGGCCAATCCAATTAATGGGTTTTTTAAAAAGATGTAAAGAAGATAATGAATTCAAGTATTTTTACAATGATTTGTCAGATTTGATTATCTAATCTGTGTATTTAGCAACTGAGTGAATTCACTGGAAATCATGTGTGTTTATCTTCTCTGAAAATCCAAGCAGAATATAAAATATTAAACAGTTGTTTAAGTGCTTTAATTTAAACATTTAAACTCAAAAGCTAGCCTTAGATTGTATGGGTTTTAGAGTCTACTAATATAAATGTGTTGTTATGATTACTGGCACATCCTTGAATCAATTATGCACATTTATGAAGCATAACTAGATTCACATGCATATTTTAGCACGAACAGAGAAAAATGCTGTTTGAATGCATTTTTGTTTATCAATGGAGACTGTGGTACTTGCTAAATTAGAAATATTTTGCTTTTTGGGAATGGCAGATACATGCACAAAATTATTTATCTGAGCTTAAAGCTATCCTTACCAACCTCTGAGCCCAGAACTCAGCCTCTCAGCAGTGGTAATTGTGGCTGAATTAAAGGGCTTCAGGCTGGCATTATCTTTCATTCCACTAGTGGATGTCAACAGTGGAACAATGTGAAGAAGCTTCCACTACTGCTACCTTTGCTCAGTCTGCTCTGTGGATAAAAGGTTTTATGCCTTGGCAAACACATTAAACACGAGTGGCTAAATAAGGCATCAAATAGGATTATATTATTGTGATACTTTTGTGACTTCAAATTACATAATTGCATAAAGTATACATAAAGTATTCACATGCTGGGTAGCTGAGAAATGCCTAAACATGACAAAATGCCACCTTTCACCACCTTCCAGTCTCCTAATCTGTTGAAGTGCTCCTACAAACACTGGGATTGAAGATGCTTAATTTCCAACAGGCTGATGCACTGTGCCAACTGAAGTTTCAACTGCAAGTGTCAGATGAAGGCTTTTTTCCTCTACATGAGTAGTATTTATGAATCCTTCCCCCAGGTAGATTCTCCATTTTTGAGGAAGTTTCAGGATAGTGCCTTTCTTATTTGGTCTTTTAGTTTCTGCAGCAGTCTGGTTTTATAGAACCTTCCAGAAAACTACTGGGTCCTCTTCACACCACAAGAATTTTGGTTGAAGTTGGAAGTAAGATTAAAAAGTTAGTAGGATACACACGGAAGCATATGCCATCTCAATGTATTAACCTTGATTTTTAAATAAAGCTAGATAGAAAGTAAGGAGATGAAGGAGAAAGCAAGAAGTAAAAATAGCATTTTGGTCCAGAGGTCACTATCTAAATACATTGTCAACAGTTATTGTTTGAAATTTAGGGGAACATTAAAAGGAAAGCACATGATGAATGAAGAGTGGATTTCAATGGCTGTGGTGGCCCACATGTTGAATATTCCGTTCTCAAAAGGAAAGGATGCTGTGACTTTTGTAAGAAGTCTGATGAGATAGACAGCTTTTAGCCTGAAAAGCAGTTAACATGCTTGCAGCTTTCTGAATTTTGCTCTTGTTGGAGGTGTCTTTGTCTTCTACATTTGAATTTGAATGTATGAAAATAGAGATTCACAGTTGCCTAATACACCTGGTGACTATTGTCTATTCCTTTTTAAAAATCATTCGGTA
Source organism: Turnix velox (assembly GCA_013400935.1). Classification (NCBI taxonomy): domain Eukaryota; kingdom Metazoa; phylum Chordata; class Aves; order Charadriiformes; family Turnicidae; genus Turnix; species Turnix velox. The sequence goes on along the minus strand of VZTY01030265.1, from coordinate 31,695 downwards.
AAATGAGGAATGATAGTGTTCTATCCCTTGCAAGGGAACAAACACTTTGTGCAGTAGCCTTCAGCATACATTGTTACCAGAGGCAATCAGAAGTACTGTTGGATGGTACTCCTGCCAGTGGTCCCAGCTTCCTCTCCACAGATCAGCTTACCTGTAGAATTTCAAGACCTACCCAGCAGCATCTGTGCCTATGATGCCTACTGGTGGTACACTGGTGTGCACAGAGAATATGGAAGACAACAATTTTCAGGAAAAGAGCAGAAAATGGATTGAATAATTTTTGTTTATTTGTTGGTTAGAGAATGAAATAATGTTATGTTGACCTCACACAAAGGTCCCTACCAGTACTGTAGCTTTTCAGCATAACAACAAAAAGAAGAGTATTCCTTCTACTTTGAAAAAATACTTTGAAAAAATTCTGTTGCAACCACCAAAAATCACTGTAACATTTTATACATTAAATAAGACACGCAGGTGTATTTCTAAAGGAATCATATTTAAGAAATGGAAAGTTGAATAACATTCTTTTAAAATAATCAACATTTTTTCCAGCTTTTCAAAAGCTTTAAATTCTGCATAGAAAAGCAGGGATATAAAATGACAAGGGCAAGAATGGAGCTTATTTGCCCCTTTCTCTTGCATTCAATGCAGAAGGCAAGAGAATGTACTAGACTGGGAGTAGGAGAGAAGAAAACAATTATTTTACAGGGAAATGGGGAATATGAAAGAGGAAAGGAGACTGCAGGTTCACAAAAGGCAAAATGAAAGGACAAAGCAAGTAAGAAGAGGAAAAGAAGTTACTTAGGAAGAAGACAAAAAAAGGAAGCAAGAAATTGAAAGAATTATAAATAACACTGGGTAGATTTTTTAAAATTATTATAAACAATTATAGCTTTGTTTGCTGTCTTCACTCAAACTTTTCCCATTTATGCCAGCAATATGTAATACAAGGGACAAGATCATTCTGGAATGGGAGACATGATCAAAAAGAAAGGGTGTGGAAGGAGAAGACACCACATTTAGGTCACAGTATGTAATTTAATTTATGTTCCAGAAACACACATGTATTTCCATAACAGATGGTTTTGGGTATTCTAAGTTTGGGTGAAAGGGATGGGATAGCTAGTTATTTTGAGCACTTACTATATTGCTATTACTAGATAATGACCCTGGATTATGTAGTTAAATATTAGAGTTGCCATGGTTGCTAGCTATATCTTATATTCTTAGCACTGGCTGGTTTTCTCCTTTTCCTCCCCCAGACAATTCTAATATAACTCACCAGAAAATATCATTTGATCACCACCTGGTTTAGGATCACTCCTTTTCTTTGCCGCAGATAGGATTTCTTTTCCTTCTTTTACACATATTACAGTAGATATGCTGTGAAGATGTCAGCTTAATTCTGTGAGATCCTTCCGTATGCTCTTGTGACCATTGGACTTTTCCTAAGGTCTGAAATCCAGATGTCTTCCCCAGGCACACTATTTCTATATTATCTCTCCCAACACTGTTGAGACATCTTCAGATTTTGAGGTACAACAGAAAAGTATTAGTGAAAACCATAAAGCCAACTTTTTGTCTTAAAAATTTTTCCATTCTAGACCTGATTTTTCATCATCTCACATGCATACAAAATTCCCATTACTTGCCTAATAGTGAAAAATACAACCTTTCTTATACCAAGAGAAACCTCAGCTTGCCTTATTACAGTAGTAAATATTAAAAGACCTTTGATGTGCTGGAATCCAAGACATATTTTCATTAACAGTAAAACAGGCTGATCTCTGTTTTAAAAATCAATTGGTAATCTTTGAAATATGCAAGGACAGTCTCCTTAGATAGTGATTACCTGACAGTTTCATAATTTCTCCTGAGATGTGAGCTATGTCTAATATGGGAAGAGTAAATGACCTAATTGCTATCAGAACACACAGGCACATGTTAGCAGGAAAGGAATGTATACTACCACAGATGCATGATCCATAATACATTGTGCACAATGGGAAAAAGGACAAGTCTGACTCTTTGCACTGTGAGAAGTGTTCTCTTTGATTCCAGTCCACTTATCTCCAGACAGATTTGCCTGCTTCATCTCTTACTTTTCTTGGTATTAATTCACTTTGAATATTACTGTAAAGTGATTTCTGTTCTCTGCATGGTCAGTCAATGAGGCCAAGACAAGACAATTTTCCCAAGACCAATCTGTTCTCTCCTGCTCTCATGTTGCTTCCCTTCCCACCCAAATCCCTCCACAAAAAGAACATTTAAAGTGTACATTGCAGATTGACTCAAGCTTCAAGTACCTCAGCACCATTTTAGAAAATACCTTATCAATGCTGTTAATATTTAAACGCGGGGTAACCATTAACAGAAAACTCAGATTACACAGTGCTAGATCTATTTATTAAGCATACATAACAAAGGCGAGATGGTGCAAGAGCTTAGTCTGGTATTCTTTAACCTCTGGAAGTGAGGTTCAAATCCTGGATTAGATCAGAAGCAAATGTTAGTTACTGTCCTCATCCTTTTGTGAGCTTTGCAAACCACACCATTCATAACATTTAGCAATTCTCTGGTACTCTAATTTTAGATCTCTGTGGCAGGCTCACAGTATTTTCCTGAAACATCACCCTTCCCTGTAAGCAGGTGTTGATCCTGATGGGAAGGGAATAAGCAGGTTCTGCTGACTCAGAAGTGGGCAATTTTACTACCTCAGTGCAAGGGAACTGCTTTCTGCGAGGGAGGTCCTAGAGTGTGGACTAAAGCAGTGAGTCTATTTTTTATTGTAATGCATTCATATTTTGTTTAATAGCAAAGCTAAATCCCAGGGGGGAAAAAACCCCACAGCTATCTGTACTGCTTGAGTATTACTGGAAAGCAGCACAAAAGCTATGCCTGCACATAGCCTCATCTTATCAAATCAGGATTGATATTTGTTAATAGAGCTGTCTGAGTTTGCACACTGTCTGGCTGCGTCAATCCCGGCTCAAGTCCAAATGGTGCACTTAGTACTTTTCTTTTATTCATACTAAGAGTCCCCGTGGAAAAGTTTAACTTGCTTTTAAGATGCTGATTACTTATGAGTGTGTTCACTGCATGTCACTTTAAGAACCTCGTAAGTGCAACAAAGTAAGGAAGAATGATTCTGAATTAATTTGCTTGGTACACTTCTGAGTCAACAGCCTGCAATTTGAAAGAGCTTAATTTAATCCTTCAGTCCACCACTGCACCAGTAGAATAACTGCAAATAAGATGAAGCTCTCTTTTGGTCCCAAGGGACAGAAGTCTTCAAGAGGGAGCCCTAAGAGACTGAAATGATTGAAGCTGCTGGACTTGTGAAATCTCACTGTCCCTAAATGCATTTCTCGCTCTCTGAAGCACATATGCAATTATTCCTGTGTGTGCTATAGTCCTCTAAATAGGAGCTGCAATATCAAACTGTCTACTAAGATCAGTTCATCTTTGCCAGTTTGAAAATTGGTTGACCTAGCATGGATTAAGTGAAGGAAAATGAATCAGTTAATGGCTTGCTGCTTGTAAAATTTTTACAACTATATTGTGTCAAATTTAATAGAATTCTGCTTAACAAAAACATACTCTTGATATTTTTTCCTTGAATACCTTTCACCTGGAGAATGAAGAGGATTTGCTGCAGCATAGCTGCTATGCATTTACTTCAAAGGTACAAAACAAAGCCAACACAGAATTGTAGAATACCAGCTTGGGAGGGACCTGAAGGATCACCTTGTGCAATCTTTTTGGCCAGCCTCGTCTACGCCGTTTAGCTACAGGAGGTTTTCTATTGGATGATTTAAAAATTCAGTAATGGCTGCTAATTCTTCCCTTCTTTTTTTTTTTCTTCCCCCCCTTTTTATTTCATATGGAAAACACATTTGGAAGAAATGAGGGTTGCAGGGCTCCTACTGACTCCAAGAACTGCAGTAACTGACTTTGAACAGTCAGATAAAACATGTGTAAACTGTGCTATCACTGAAAGCTCTGTTGAAAGCCAGAGAAGATTAAATTGATGCCAAAAGGCCAGACAGAAGTGTTTTTCAAAATCCAGGTGCTGGCAGTTCTACTGATGTAAATGGTAGTTTTGCAGCTGTAAGTAATGTAAGTGATCAGCAAACACCCAAATGTTATCATTTCATGAATACTCTGTCCTGTGTCATTAAAATTACTGATTGGCAGGAATTTCCTGTCTGAAAGCACTGGTCTTGTTTGACAAGAGAGTGCCTTTAAAAACTGCAGCAACAGCTATCCACTTTGAAGGCATTACATCTTCCCACTGATGATTTACAAGCATTGTTTTGACTGAGAAATAAAGTCACGGGGCTACGAACAGTTAAAGATTAACCAATCTCTGAGACAGAATGTTCAAAAGAACCTTTAAGAAGAGAGAGACTTCCTGTAGCAAGGGTGAACAAATCATTTCATTTAAGAGCTAAAAAAACCAGAGGCCAGGCTAGCCTGCTGGGTAACTAAGTGGAGAGCGATTAGATACCCTGTGAGTTACTCATGCCTTCAGTGTGTTTTGTTTTAAGACTTCTTTTATCTTAAACTGTGATGAGGTAATTTCACTTGATACTGTACAGGAGACTCCAGCTCCGCCAGCTCTGGGAATACAGGGCACCGTGTGACTCCATACCGGAAGAAGCAACAGCTTGAATCCTCCTATGTCTTGTCTTAAAATGACCAGGAGGGGTCAGGTTTGCAGCTGTATCGCTCTTCCTCAGCAGTGTTGCTAAGATCACAGCATAAACAAATTAAAGAAGCAAGCTATGTAGTTCAGTTTCAGTTGCCTAGTATTTACCAGAATAATTTTTCTTTGAGGCCGAGGAAAAAAAACAAGGTATACTTCACAGAATTTACTGGTGAGGCCTACTGACCAAATAAAAAACACATTGCTGTCTTTCAGATATGTTTAGTAGTTTAGAGAGAAAACATTAATTTTTATTTTTTTATTTTTATCAGCATGCGGTTTCTGGGAACTTGTTTCTTCTCTGTAACTGCATGTTCAGCTCTTACTGAAGTCAAGATTACTTGAAGGTCCTCAGCATTTTAGTAGGTTTAGTCACTGAACAACAAACCTACCAGAGTTTTTGCAGCTTTATCTTTTAAAGTGAAAATGAGGACACTAAGAATTTCCTGGGTCTTTGTTTCACAAGAGCTCAAGTAATACCACGTTAACCATCCGTGGTCCTGCTTTAACCTAATATCTGATGACATATTTTTGCATACTGCCATTTTTAATCTTTTGGTTTTTTTCGTAATCATCAGAAAGGAGCTGATTGCCAGGCTGGAACAAGTGGAAAAAGAAAGCATGGATGCTGCTCAGCTGGCTAAGGAATATGCAGAACTGACAGAGGAGAACCGAACACTGAAGCTGGCCCAGACGCAGTGTGTAGAGCAACTGGAAAAGCTCAGAATACAGTACCAAAAAAGACAGGGGTCTTCATAACTCTCAGCTAGCTTTCGTGAGTCAGTTAATACAGAACTGGAAAGAGATTTTAAAATAAAGGTCTGTTTAATATGTTATAATACTTTACTACAGATACAGAGTATGCAGAAGTCTATATTTGATTTAATGCTTGCCAGCCAGTAGCTTAATATAATGGATATTTCATCCATTATATAATGGATATTTTATTTCAAGTAACATAATTGAAGTTAATCTATCCCCATTATATGTTCTAGTAGATCAAGTTTCTTTTCTAAACATATTTCTTCCAATTTAAGAAGATATGGACACACTAGAAAATGATATAAATAGTCTCTGTGTTGGGAATTTGGACCATACTAAGGCATACAGCAGGGACAATGTTAATATATGGAATACATGTATGTTAATTTTAGTTTGGTGAAGATTTTTTAAATTATTTTCTTCATGCCTAAAGTGTTTAGAAGTTATCTTAAAACAGAACTCCTCACTGGTAAAAACTATATTATCCCATGTCAACTTCACATTACTGTATAAATTATGAAAAACTGCACATTAAAAATTGAAGTAACATAATTATTTTCTATTAAACAGATGTACTGCCAGCAATAATTTGCAAGTTACAAAATCAAAAGGAAACAGATGAGATCAAATTTTCCTTTCTCAAATGTAAAGACAGCCTGAGAATCTTTTTATTGTACTACTGGGCACACAAGAAATAAAAAATCAGTATATGAATACTACTACCAAAATTTCAATGGAGAATATGTCAGTAAAAGCACATTGAGGATATTTTGTTCTTATGTCCTGGTCGGTTTTGAAACACAAGTGGCTGTAAGTAGGGAGAGGAGTTCTGTGATACACAAATAACTTGGAAGTGAAATCTTAGTTTTACTTGCTCTATTTTTCCATGTATTTTCCTAGAACAACTGAAAATTCTTTGTTATACTTCCATTTCTATTAATACTGTATTTTTTTCATTAAAAGTGGATACAGAAAAGCTGTTTTATGTTCTGAATGTTATTAGATCATCCTGTATTTTTAGCTTTGCTTGACAGATGCAGCTTGTTACATCTTCACAAGGTTGGAACCCAGCTTGACATGTCTGAAATGTGTCTTAGTAACTGAAAACTGCGAAGTTAAGTTTTCTGCCAGACCTCTAGCTTTGAATATTGTCACTAATTGTAAGAATGGGATTTTATGTTAATCTGAACAATTCCTAGGGAAGCCTCTTGGCACCAATATGTGCCTCAGTAACTACATCAGCAAAGGTGATGCAAACACAGGTGTGCAAACAGGCTCCGCATTACTACAGGCACCTGATATTGTAGCAGAAGGGTAGGAGGAGACAGGAGCAGGGGACAGCCTTGGCCTTGGCTCCATATCTCCTCCTGAGCTGCTGGGGCAGGGGCATTGTATGTTTCTGACACCACTCAACACCTTACCTTGGCCTCTTTGCAGACACAAAGGGAAATCACCACCCTGAGTCATGTACCTTCTGTTGGAACGGTTCATGGGCAGCATAGCACTGTATTTATTTCTCTTTCATTGCTGTCTGAGGGTCCAGTTTTCACTGTATCTTGTGAATGCTGAAGAGAAAAAAAAAACCCCGCAATGAATAAATAACACTTGGGATGTCAAGCCTGGGAATGCTCAGAAAACCTTGCCTGAATTTTGTGCTGATGAAAAACGTACCCCACAAAGACTTCAGGGCTTTGCTTTGAGCATATGGCACTGTAGAATCTACTATGTATTATTTTTTTTGTCTATATTAATGCTTTAAAAAGGAGGATTCTAATTTTCGAAAATAATTTGTCGTTCTGGTCAGGGATTTTTTTTCTGTCTAGCTTTTGAAACATCAGCCACTCTGGTGATTTCAGCAAATTAGTTGAAAACTGTACATAGTACATAAAACTACATTATTAACAGACTGGCTTTGGATGCAGATGGATCAGACAGCAGAACTTTACTTAAAAATAATTGTACTAACCTTAAAATTTTCTGAAGTGCAGGCATTATACTTTAGATGTTAGAATAACAACAGATCATACCCTCAGAGAAAATGTGAGGGAGAGCCACAGTCATGTGGAGGAGGAAAGCTGAACCTCATTTATAGTGCACAGTGATTTAAGAGTAGCCAGGAATATTTTTTTTTCTAACCTTAAGAAACTGACCAGAATGGAAATCTTCAGGAAACATTTTTTACAGGTGTATAGATGCTGAATTTGTGTGTGGTCCAGCTACCAGACTGGATAAATATGTAATTCTTAAAACATCTCAAACTAATTGAAGTCAGATACCTGTACTTAATCTGGACTGTGGATATTCACTATGTATTTTTCCTCTTACTTTTAGTTATGGTGACAGTAAAAAGCAGCTGCTTTATGTCAGCATATTTGCCTGCCAGCATGGATGTTCATATGGCTAAGAACAGTGACTCAGGGAAATAGCATCACAATACAAAGGAGTAGCACTGATATAGAAGTACCAAGTTGTAATAATTAATCTCATGAAAACAAGTTTTTAAAGAAAAAATACAGATGAAATGAGATTCAAAGACAGAAGAGTAGACAAAAGGAATTTTCCAAAAATATTCAAAGGCAAGTGCAAATTAAATGCAGAGAACTCAGCAAAACCCTATTCACTGTAACAGGTTATCTAGAGATTCTGTGGATGCCTCATTCCTGGAAGTGTTCAAGGCCAGGCTGAATGGGACTTTGAACAGCCTGATTTACTGAGAGGTGTCCCTGCCTATGGAAGAGGGCTGGAATGAGATGATCTTTAAGGTCCCTTCCAGTTCTTAACTATTCAATGATTGTATAAACGCATAAAATCATTCAAGTGTAGCAAAGAGTGAAAATGGCTAGCACAGCCTTCTGAAAGGTAACTATCTGTCATCCATCTCTTGGTTTTTTTATCAAGAGCATAATAACAATAAAATTTTTCATATTCAATAAATCTCCAACTCTAACATGCTGAATTTTTCTCTGGATGTTACTTTGAACCATGTAAGCTCTGCTGCCTCAACAGCTGAAATTTAGATTTTAAAGAACACACGTGTTGTCTTTATGCTGTATTTCCCAAACAGACAATATGATTTGCGTGTTGAAGGAGAGACCTTATATTAGTCCTCTAGCCAGGTCAAGCGCAAGTATAGCACTGTAAAAAAGAGTTCTATACAACTACTTCAAAGACCTTTTTACATCATGTTTCACCCAAGAACTTGGAAACCACTTTCAGCCTTCAAGTTCAATGCCAGTGAAATGTTTAATTCCATCAACTTCTGGTAACAGCCTGCAAAGATTTCAGTTGCATTCAGCAAAAGAGAAGAGGAGCATGGTCTGCTGCTGTTGTTTCCAATCCACCAGTGGTCAGAAGGCAGGGAAAGACATGAGAAAGGCTCAGATAACAAAAGAAGCTACCTAGATACAGTCTATTACCCAGATACTAAGTGTATTTCTTGCTGTTACTCAGGCTAGCAGAAGTAAGCATGCTGCTACAATGACAAATGTTTTCACTTGAGACCACTTAAGAAAACAGTGAAGTACATGAGTTTAAAAAAACAAGAGCTGTGCTTTCCATTTCCTATTATTACAAACTAACTTCCTTCCATCATAACAAATGCTGAACAAGCTCAATTTAAGTATTCCAGTTAGCAAGGATATGACTCACGCAGTCTTGAAACAACCAGTGGCTGGGGTAATTTTACACTTGAAAAGTTTGGAAGATAAGGACCTGCAGGTCTGAGTTTGTCAGCTTTTTCTTAATGTTTCCATTTCCAGGATTCTGGCTGGCTTTAGGAATTAATGACCTTTCCAACCTCCACCCAGAGGATTTGTTGCCATCTAGACCTCTGTGAGCATTACACATTGTTCATAGCGGGTGCAAAGGTGCAAGGCTAGCACAGAGGTCTTCTTGGCCTTCCTTTGGGCTGTGTGACAGGGGAGCTCTGGCATGTGTCCATTTGTTGTTGCTTGAACTCCAGCTGTAGGCCACTTTGCAGAAATGAGCTGGTCACAGTCTCAGTCATGGAGTCACCTGGTGCTTCTTCCTACATGAAATTCTTTGCTTCTTCAAGGCGTAAGACAGAAGCATTTAGAGGAACAGGGGAGCCTGATTGGAGGAGCCTGACGTCTCTTCTTGTGGAGGGTGCAAGACATACAATGATCAAAGAATGCTTCAGGATAAAGACATGAGGTCCACACCCAGTGACATTGCAGGAGGAGTACTGGCTCTGGTCAGGAGAATTATGAGGAGAGCTGATAAAACCTGAGTGCTTTTATGACTTTTCTGTCCCATACATTCACAGATGTGTGCACTCACAGCCCTGAGGGTCTTCTCCATCCTGTTTAGAGTCTCCCAGTGTGTATATGTATGGATAATGTGGTCATGAACATCCTTGGAAAACCAAGGAGAAAACTAGTAGCTATCTGCATGAGATGTCTGGAAGGAGTGCAGCAACAAAGGCCTAGGACTCTTGCTAAACAAGTACTAACAACCCCATTGTCCATCCTGCTGTTCCTAAGAGACGAGACCAGGCATTGTGACTACATGGCTGTACCACAGTGCACATTAAAGAGGAAGGGAGTGAGGCAGGTTGGCAAGATGGAGTTGGGCAGCATCAACCTTTCCCTTCCTTCCACTGAATCCTTTGGTTTTGCAGTGGTAGACTGGGAATTATCAAGATGGTCCTTTAGATGGACACCAAAACTGTGCAGCTGACATTTAAAACTCCAAGTTGATCACTTTGTAAGAATGAAAACATCTGCCTAGCTTGGGAGAGTGCTAATCACCTCTAGGTTCTTCAGTGCTCTGTATAAGGATTGTCAAGTGTTACACATACCTGTATGAATGAAAGATTACAATCATTCACAAATTACTGTTAACCTCTGCCCAGGCTTTCTGGACTGCACAGTGGGATGGTACACATGGTAGAAAGTACAAGATTAAGAGTATGAGTCACTCAGCTTTCCTACATGCCAGCCATCAATTCCTCCTTCTAAACCTCAGTTCCTTTTATCCCCCCCCGCCCCAACCCCAACCACAACCCATGCATCTGTACCCCCCTACTGAGTAAGTGTCATCATCCTAGAGCTCAGATCCAGTTGACTGGTGATCTCATGGTGTGGTCTGATGATCTCCATATGCTTGAGATGGTTTCCCAATATTAGGATTTTTTGTGATTTGATGCTGGTATTCGTCAGCATGACTCCCTGCCAGCCTGTGGGTGCTGGCTGTCAGGTAGGCCAGCTTTCCTTGAACCGGTTAGGAAAATGGGAGAGCAGGCGGTCTGTGTATGTACTTACTTTTTGGAATTTTGTGTTTAATTTTAATACAGAAATTAGGGAAATGAAATGAGGATGTGCGTGCTGATGTAGCAAAAGTACAGCCAGATGCCAGACTGTGCCTTGGGTACTCAATATGAATAAAGTGATATGAGAACTGTAAGTAATGGAAAGGAAGTAGTTATGGCCAGGAAGAGGAACTGGCAAGGGAGCTGTGGACCTTAACAGCTTTCCTTCTTGCTTTTCATGGCTTGCACCAGGGGATGGATAAGCTGTTGTCCTTAACATTAAGAAGGGAGTTTTTTGGATGTTTTCCAAGGCTTTCTCAAACCAGTTTACACAAACATTTAATACTGGAATATTTATTTCATTAAGGTTATGTTTTTGTCTAATATCAACAAAGCTATATGGTGACTGCAGCATTGCAATGGTTCTTTTACAGAAAGAAGAATAACCAGTATTAGTATATGACCCTGTTCTGCTAATCACAGAATATTTTGAGTTTGGAGGTGACCATAGGATTATTGGAAGGATCCATAAGAATCAGTGAGTTCAATACCATGCCAACTGCTGCATTTGCATTAAAGATAAATAAATTACAGCCTTGATAAACAGCCTGTGTGTAGTAAACACTACACTGAAGCTAGAGTGCTCTAGTGCTGAAGCAAATGGGCTTTTGCTGCTTTCATTGCACAAGTAGAGTTTGGCATTTTTATTATCTAGATCCCCTGATACCCACATGAAGGAACAGTGATGTGATGTTCAGTGATCAAAAAACTTCCACTTCTGTCTTGTGATTTTCCTACAGGCGTATGACACATCTCAGTGCACAGCCTAGATGGATGTACAGACTTTCTCCACAGCCATTCATTTCAGTTCTCACCCCTTGTTCCTTTAACTCTTGCTTGTCACATTCTTTTGCTGTGCTTGGAAATAATTCAAACACTCAGAATTTTTAAAAATAGCCAGAAGTATGTGCATCATTAAAAAATGTTACCTGCTAAAAAACTTCGTGATCAGAGCCTATTGCATTGATATTCTGTGAGTACATCAGTATATAGATTTGATGATTAGAATAATCATAAAATTTATTCCTTCAGAATAAAAAAATATAAAGCAAGGGTTAATATTCATGCAAAACAGAGACATTCAAACACATTCCTATTAATCACTTAGGCTTATTCAGAGAGCTCACTCCCTGATTGTGTGTCTGATTAGAAAAAAACGCCTGCTACTCCCACATGACGTAGTAGATCCTCATGAAGTTATCCACACCAAGAAGAGTATGAATACTTATTTTTGAAATAATTCAAAACTGGAGTATTTCAAGGGAAAAAACCCACAAACACTGCAGCTCCCAGCTAATGTAAATTACACCCAGCTATCTGCTAACTGTTAAAAATGTGTTCAAATCCATTCATAACTCTTTAAATAGCTCACATTCGTTTATGGCTGTAAAATACACCCTTACATTTGACTGTATGAGCTCCCTCTGGTGGGTAATGAGACATTTACCACTGTTACTATGAAGCAAATAGAGAAACCTGAGAGGTTTATGGTACACACTTCCTTTTATCCAAGTGGAGTTTAGTTTGTTTACATGTTTATAGCTGCTAATTCTTTAAATATTTAGGCCGAGGATGGTATACTAATTTCTTGCTATCTGATCATATCTGAAACTATCAAAAGAGTGATAATCAGTATTTTTAAGATACTCAGAAACATTTGCACAGAAGCAGTTCTCAACAACACACTGCACAACAGCCAACATGAGTATCCATGTTAAATGAGTTCCAGCGTCCTAGAGAAGCTGGGAGAGTTGATATTGCTTACAAATTATATATCTTGATTTGTCCAAAGTACTTCTGTTGAGTTCAGTTAGATTTGTGTCCCTAAAAATGTGGCGTATGTGGCTTTACTTTTTTAAAGTTCTAGACAGTACTAATTTATTGCAGACTTGATGTCAAAAGTATTCATAAAATGGTACAAAACCTAAGAATCAAATATGCTTTAAGTAACACAGTACAGAACAGCTGATCTCTTTTTGCTGGCAACTTTTAATATGCCTTAAATGTCAAACAGCCTGGTACTTCTGAGTTAAGCTTTTCTGAAAGAAAGTGTGACTGTTATTTTCTGACATTTCTCTTTGTATTTACATTAAGTAATTTGAACAGGAGAAGTGTTAGACTTCAGAAGAGTGCCCGAATGCACGGGCAATGTTCCAGACAGTTCAAGTTTCAACAACCCAAAGTGGTTGTACTGGAATATTAGGATTGTTTTACCAGCAATGAATCTGGTGACTCTTGCACACTCCACAACTTATTTGAACAAACATGTTTTGGGAAAAAAATTTGGTTCCAAAAACTTTTTGTACTGAAAAAAGAGCAAGAAAACTATGCTAAGCAGTTTGCTTTTCTAGTTGGGTCTTCTTGAAATTCCCCTTTAAGTAGGGGCTGAAAATTGGCAAGAGAAAAAATTCTAGCTATATTGTATTTAAAGGTGAGGCACAAAGACATAAGCAGGATTTTACCAGAAGCAACAGATAACATTTTTACAAGCAGATTTTGATAGCTGTCTATCTCCTAAGTATACCTGTGTTTGTTTTCAGATGTTTACGATGTTCTTCTAATCCAGTAATTTGTATTCAAGAGGCATTTAATTCACAGTTTGACTGCTCTGACGTAAACCTTCCACTGCATTACTGTTTAAAAGGGAATCGCCACCGAAATTTTATTATGAGAAAGTGGCATTTAAAAGTGCTTAGCATTGCTTTTGAAATGAGGGTGTCCACATCAGAGTGAGCAGGGCTGCTTGGGCAGGTAATCAGCAACGCCAAGAAGGCACCGTACAGTAAACTGCATTTAGGCCCTGGTTCAAGACAGCACTCAGCACACAGCACTGTGGCCACATCAAACAAATCTCTTGAACACATACCAAACTTTAAGGGGTATGTAGTTCCCACTGATTTGCCAATAGGACTGTTCACAGTGGTGGAAGTTTGTTCCACACACTGAAGTGTTTTGCTGGATCAAAGCCAGAGAGACAGACACAGCACCTCTTGGCTGGTAAAAGTTCATTGGAATTCAATTGCATGCTTAGAGTGCTTAAACACTGTGCTGAGTTGGGGCTGTTTGGTTGAGCTGTCTGTCAATGAGCAGTACATGTCCTCACAGCATCTCATAGCAGGGATGAACTTCACGCCATGAGATTTGTACAAAACTTGAGCATCTTGCTCCAGCCCACTTGAGCTGGGTCTAGGTCCAGTTGCAGCTGCTGCTGGCATAAGTAATGAAATAATGTCACAAGTAAAGAAGGAAACATTCCCTTTTGTCATTCCTGGTAAGCGCATTTCTTCCCACTCACACAACTGCAGCCATACCAAGCATTATGAAGTGGCTCTATAGGGTCATTATATGGAACTATTCAAATTAAAAACTAAACACAGAAGAAATGTCAAATATTTACAAAGCACTATAAAGCACATCTAGAAGTGGCTCTTAATTAGAAGTGAATACAGCTTACACTGTTAAAGAATTTTAGAAATACTTATCTTGCTTTCTTTTATTAGGAAAAATTTTGCAGAAATACTGGACGAAAATGCCATGGGTGTGTCTGTCAGATAAGTCCCATTTCTCCTTTCTCCTCCCTTCACATACTCCTCCTCCCTGTTCTTCCTGCTTCAGAGATTCATTAAATGTTTCTCAGAGCACTCTTTTCTCAGAGAGACTCCCCTCTGCTTCTGATGTAGAAACTGGGCAGAGGAGTAGTCCTTGTGTTAAAGGTATGTTCTATGCCTTTCACATGAACACCTGCTCAAATCTGGATGTGTAATAAGCACCTGAAATGTGCAACCTGCTCATGGTAAGTAGAGACTTACAGCTAAAATATTTCCAAGCTGAACTTACTCCACAACTCAAAAGCTTCAATGCATCCCTAGCTGTTCAGCACTCATGCTGCCTTCCCTCACAGGTGCATACTTCACACATGACCACAGATAATTTTGCTTGCAATTTCATCTTGCAGCTTGATTCTCCGATGCAGTCAATACTCTTCCCTTGGTCAATGTAAATTGTAAAGGAGAAAGATGTCATGTTCAAATACAAAATAATCACCTAGACCCAGGAAAGAAGACTCTGCCTTTAAATTTGCCAAGAATCCATTGATACTTTTCTGATTTGATGTATCATTCTAAATCACTACTAATCAAAACCAGTTTGTTTTCCCCTCCCTTCCCTTCCTTTTGGCTTCCCTTTTCCTTTTCTTTCCTTTCTTTTTTTATTTTGTCTGTATTAAACTTTTACTAAAGATAAGGAACTTAGATTGCCTTTGTAAGATAGACAGTGAGCTCAGATGTATCATATGTACAGCTGAACAAACATAATTATTATTTCAGCATGATCTTGAGCATTTGGAGCTTTTTGTCTGATGATGTATTTTCATTTTTCAAGAGTATGAATTACTTAGTCTGAAGAAGTCAGGAAGACAGAGGATTTTTGGACCACATAATTTCCAGCTAGTCTTAGTCTTACTGGAGAATTATTGAGGGCTTCAGCACAAATTAATAATTTATTAAATACATTTCCAAATGCCAATTTAGTTACAAGAGTCAATGTCAGCTAAATGATGAGGCAGAAGAAGTAGTCCACAGTAGGCTTAGATTGCTCACAATATAATTTATGTCAAGTTTTCAGAACTAAACAGTATTTGGGTAAACAGCATGCAGCAGTCTTTCAGGGTTTCATTCTCAGGGACTGAGTGATTCACACATCACAGCAAACCAGACTCCACCTCTCTGACATCTGACAAGGACTTGGACAACCACAGAAAGTGCCCCTGTTCCAAAAAAAATGAGCCATTCAGATTGCATGTTATCTGGAGCTGATACTATTCTGGGAACAGAGTGAATAGAAGGAAGTAGGCATTTTAGTCTGGAATTGCTTTCTGCAGAAATCTTTTTCTTTTCTACTGACTGTACAGGCATCCAGTTGGGTCTTTTAAGGACCATCTGAATCTCCATGGGGCTCTTTCTTACTGCATATGACATCTATATACAAGAGTCATTCCCTGAGTTAAAATTTGGCCCTCTGTACTTAAGTAATCAGCCTTCTGGGAATGCTGTTAAGATTGAGACTTCTGGTAGGCTGAATCATGCTATGTGGACAAAAAAAGTACCTAAGCTTCAGATGCTGAGTAGCATCAGAATGGAATTGTTCTGTACTCAACAATGTCATTATATGGAACTATTCCTTAAACCTACAGACAAATGCTCCCAGAGTTCCACAGAGGCTCTTGACAGTAAGAGGAGATTCAACGGAAAATGAAATTAAAAATAAAATGGAAACACTCCTTTTAAAAAACATTAAAAAAAAATCACTGTGGAGATACCAATGGTCAATGTCTGTATTATATGGACAACCATAATCAAGAAGGTTTTTCAGAGTTCATCCTGGAGCTTCTTCAAAATGGAAAAATATCATTTGGCATTTATGTAGTAGTCTATAAAAGAAAAACATGTAAAAAGCTCCAAAGAAATGCTGTCTCTGTGCTGCTTCTGGTCTGAAGCCTGATAAAGGGAAGCTCTGTAGATTGACAGCTGACCAGTGGCAGGTGACTACTTTTTTAGCATGCTGCAAGAAGATATTACTTGGTGATTTGAGTAAAGAAAAATGGGAAATACACTCTATGGACAAGTTTACTCATCTTCACTCTTCAACCTTTGGAGGGTTTTGATGATGTCCCAGACTTTTTACCCTATCTTCACTGAGTAATACAGATCTGAAAAGAAAACAGATACAGATTGTGAACCATGTGACAATGTACATGGTTGTTTTAAGGCTTCCTTGGAAAGCTGTTTAGAACTGTTGCCTTCATGTGCAGAGGATAGGAGAAGAAAAGCCTGCAGTGATTTCTAACCTTCCTTCTCCCCACAGACAATCTATAGGACCTACAAATCCAGAGAGCATCTGCTGCCTTAGCTCTGCTGCTGCAGGAACACCTGGCATGAGAACCTACTAGACTCCCTGGCAGCATTTGCAGTGCTCCAACCTGCGGTCCACTTTATTCTTTCACTTTTGAACAGCTGCCAAGCTGATCTGGATTGCTTTTTTTTTTTCAGTTACTATTCCAGGTGATTCCTTCCTGGATGTTGTTACTGGTTTTCTTTAAAGCTGGACTACACTCTATGAACACACTCAGCTCCAATTTCCCTCTGCCTAATTATTTCAGGAAAATCTGTGTGCTGTTTATTCAGATCTAATTGGTATGAACCAACAGTTCACCTTGAGGAAGTAGAAATGTTTAATTTCAATGCAATATATAAACTATCTCAAGACTGAACTTTTCTGTTACCTGCTCTTTCTGCTAGAACATTCATACCTCATTTCCTTTAGTGAATTGAACCATTTCATTGTGGCTTTTATTAGAATTGCTCCATTCTGATTTTTTCTATAGAAATTTAACACCTGAACCAAAACTTTCTGAAAAAAATTTCAGTTTATTGGTATCAACATAACAGCTGTGTTAATTTCCCATCAGTTAATTAACTTTCTAGATGGGCAGTTTTTCCCTAATTATTAGAGGCTCTAGCAATAAACTACTTCCTTATAATTACTCTGCTTTCCACCCTCTGACCAACCAGTTGATTTCTTTTTCTTCAATGCTCTTTTAAACCCCTTATTTACCTTTTCCTTTTTCTCTTTTCTTTCTTTTTTCTTTTTTTTTTTTCAAAAAACCAACAGCAACAAGTTTTCTATCCAGGATAAGCTTATTTCTCTTTCACCACCTGTAGAGTAGGGAGAGGACTCTATCTCTAGTCAGCCTGCTTTGGCACTGATAGTCTGAAGGCACCTTTCCTATCTGGAACTCACTTTCCTAGAAATTTGTTTACCTCTTTTAGGTGATATGTATTTTACACTTCAGCAGTTTCTATAAGCAGAATGACTTCAAATTCAACAGGCAACAATACAGCTTTTCTCAGCACTTCTAATTTGTTTTAATAATAATAATTGTCTCCTAGGTTGAAAGGGACCTTTCAAGTCACTGAGTCCTGCCATCCAACCAGCTCTGAGCAATCCTCATACCTGGATAGGGACGTGAATCCTTGACCTTCAGATTAAGAGTCTGATATTCTCCCAACTGAGGTACACACAGAGATTAAAGAGCTTTTGGTTGACTAATTTGACTTTATTCCATCAGTGATTAAATTTTATGCTTTTGTTGTAAGGATTTTCCAGGGCATTATCTACCTAAGTATGTTTTTTTCCTTTAAATGAAGCTTAATTTTTAACATATATATATTCCACAATAATTGCATAACTATGGTGGCCATCTGACCACTGAATCAAGCACACCTTATCTTGGATCTGGAATATTGCTATCATAGTTGGTGACAAGTTGTATTTTGCTGCTTTAAACCTCTACAGCATCTGAACAAGCTCAGTTTAATCCATGGAGGTTTTCATATTTTTCATAGCCTGCTGCTTATTTTTATAACCCATCAATTACAAGCTTAAAATAATGCACATCAATTAAAATAAAATCCTTGTGAGCTGTTTGATAAACAGAAAAAAGGAGAATTATTGAGAAGAAGGAGGTGAGAAGAACTAATCAAAACTGGTGATGCCATTTTTGTTATCTGTAACTTTTCAGTAATTTGTACCAAAATCGTACCAAAAATGGCCAGAGGAAAGGAATGGAAAGCCTTGTCAGCATCAAAGATACTATTCTCAATACCAGAATACAGGTTAAATAGGTCAAAGCACATATGTAGAGGATCAATGCTGATCCTTTCCTGTTGACAATGAGTCCTTGTGCAGGAAATTTTGCAAAATATGCGAGCAAAAGGAGAGAAAATAAGAAATAGGGCCCTAGTTTTTGTGTATCAAATGAGATTAAGATACTAGGGTCGAAAAGAAAAGGATAGAATAAACCAAGCCATGTTCAGAAGGTGTATTTGCATGCCTAGATAAACCTAACTTTATTTCCAAACTCCTTCCACAGTCCAGTATTTGCAGTTGTGCTACCCGGCTCATGACTAATGTTTTGACTGCTATACCAAATGCAGCATATTTAAAATGCAGGATATTTAAAATGCAATTTGGTTAGTGAAGTTGTCTCCTCCCACTTTTTCTCCAGTTAATGTTATACATCTTCTCACAGAAAAATCACTGAAGACCAAAATTGAATTGCTTTTTAATTTTGCAGTGCAAGCTTTTGTTTATGTCTATGCAAACTATTTAGGTATAAGACGGATGACCTGCCTAAACTTGAGGTAGAAAAGCAGATGGCTGCATAGACCCCAGCTAACACAATGACCCTCCCAAGGACAGACACAGCAGATCCCCTCAGGCTGGGCTGTGAGAACCACTGGAAAATTCTCAGGATGCAAATCTGATCACGTCTCCACAGGGGCACTATATTTTAGATTATGACTAAGGGTCTGTAGGATCGTGCTTTGCTTGTTTGAGAGCCTCATCACAGGCTTCATGCTTCATCCTGTGAAAATGAAGTCTTTCTTGACTGAAAGACTCATAATATTTATTGTTGCTCTTCAGGGTGTGCTGATTTATAGTACTGGTGGTGGTGTGTCACCTTGCACCAGTGTACCTTAATTGACATCCTTCTGGTTGTTCCCCTCTTCTAGTAAATCACAGCTACCTGCAGCAGCAGATGGCTGCTCTACAGCACACAATATAATTCTTTATTTAACCATTAAGATAAAGTGTCATTTAAGGAATAACATGACAAATAAGGTACGTGAGACCTTTAATTTAAACATAATTTGTATTACTGAAAATAACAAATTGTGACTTAAGAAGTAGCAGCTAGAGAGCTACATCTCTCTGTTCTTACCAGGACAGTAGTGTAAAAACTTGGCAGAAGCTGAATTCAAATTGCACCACTTGTGCTAATCTACAGTGTTATTTCAAAACCAGAAAGTAACTAGAAAAATATAACTGACTCTTCAGTCAGCAGTTTTTTGAGCTGCATCATTTCCACTGCAACTGGCAAATAAAAAACCAAGCAAGCTGTGCATGCCCTGACAGAAATAAGGCTTCCTTGGAACTGTACAACTGAGCACTTCTAAACACAAATCTGTAGTGCAATGTTTCTATCAATTTTTAGCTATTATGCAATAGCAAGTATGGATATCAATGACAGCCAATTTTGTATTAATAGAAACATGTGAAGCTTAGTCATCCTGCCCTTACAACTGCCAACGGCACAAAAGCAGTTTCATGTTGGTAGAAGAACAGCCACTAATCTGAATAAACACGACTGTGCTGACCCATGACCTCTCTCAGTCAAAGTGACAAGATTCACACAATGAGACAGGAACTGATAGAACCTCAAACTGTGTTTTATTTATGTATCAATTTACATTTCAGCTGATCTGAATGCACTTTGACAACAGGTTTAGAGGCCTCATACAGGGACCAGCTGGGGAGAAATGTAATCTTCCAAAGACAGTGAAATTGGTTATTACTGATTATTAAACAAGAGCATTTTCTCAAGGCCATTTTTATATAAAATATCTGCTATTCTTTGTTTTTTAAGATGTTTAGAAACTACTTTCCCATTCTGATACATTATCTTGTTTTTCTGTGCCACCAATGAAATTGCCAAGTGGTACTGAATTAACACAAATCAAAATGATGGAGAAAGAGACCTCTGATATTTCCTGATATGTGACAGAACAGTGCATGTTTGGAATAGATTTCTAATGGCTTGCTTGTTCAGATCTAAGTGGGACAATTGCTCTGCTTACTGACATGTACTCTGTTAAGTAGCTTAGCATACGAGGGACTAAGTGTACACTGTATTTCATTTTACTTTCTCTTTGGAGTATTTAGCACACAACCCTAGAGCTGTGTAATTTTGCATAAACATTACTTAGGCTATAAATGCCAATCCAAAAGCCTACGTTCCCAGCTGGAGTAGGAGCTTGTTTGTTTTCCTGAATGCTTAATTTATTGCTTTGCTCCAGAAACGTTATTAAAAATGCCCCTGGATTGTTCATCCTGACCTACGCCTTGCCATCTATTAATAAGACAATAATCACTACCATGCATCTACATGCATGTATTTATTTAGTTCATAGAGAAAAATATCTAATTTGTGTTTTACTCCCTACATGCAAAAAATTGTTACCTAAACTATCATTTTAAGATTTCCTCTCCTAGCACAGTGTCAGCTGTGCGGTTCCTGCAACATTTCTCAGCCTGAAAGGAAAGTGCAGGATATTGTTTCTCATGATGTCATATAACAACCACTGAGTGACACAGTCACTAGTGGCTTCAGTTCAGTACGTTCTGAGGCCACACAAGAAACACAAGTTGTGTCTTTTAGTAACAGGCAGTGATTCATAAGCACTTAACTAGAACATTGGTACTTTGTGCTTTTGCAAAGGGACTTCATGAGAGATGACTACCACAATTTCTGTTTCACAACACTTGCCATAAAATACAAGGCATTAGCATTTTCTTAGGCACTCACTTGCTCTCACATGGGAGGAAGCCATGCAAATGAGCACTCAGAGCTGAAGATTTGTATCTTATCAGGACCAAACATGACTGTGCTCTGCCATGGCTGTACAGAGAGATGTAAACAGGTTGACCGTGACTTGCAAAACTCCACATGAACCCCAGAATCCTGAAGTTTTCAAGTCATTCTGAGGTGAAAATGAGAGAAGTAGGCAATATGCATGGGTACAAGACAGTCCAGAGAACACTGCTCCTGTGAGCAACTCACAAACTGTAAACTGGCTCTAGGTGTTTTCAGTAGTCAACTGATCTCTCCTGACTGCTCCCACTTGAAGCCACAATAGTAGCAGCATGCCTGCCAAAAGTAGGTAGAGAAGATACTACTTTGATCACATCCCTCAGAAAGGTTCTACGGGTCTTGACCACCACCCAGCCAGAGACAACAGTCTTCCACAAAGTCCTACAATGATCAGGTACATATTGGGGTAGTCTTTGTGTCAATATAGCCAGAATTAACTAAATAGATCAAAAAAAGGTGAGGATTTTGCAAAGGATAAATGAGATCATAGTGGTATATGTGATAATATGAGAAAATGGATCTCCTAAAGCCAAACAACAGTCAGTAGACACCTTAAAGGAAAGTCAAGGTCATGTTTGCGATTCTCCTTATCACGAAATAGTCTGCAAAAGAAGTACCCACAGAATTTGATTCTCTTACACTCATCTGTCATGGTGACAGCCCTACACTCCTGCCTTCCCTCACTTTCTTACTCCTCTGAATGTTTGTTGAGAAATGGAGAGCCAAATACGTAACCCAACTAGCCACTTCTGGGGTCTAAAGACCCCATGAGAACTCTGCAAAAAAGAGGTAAGTGCTCATCTCAGGAAAGATAGAAAATATGCAATAAGAACTACCACCAACATACTCAGAGGCTGATTTTCACCATTGCACTCAAGTCTAAGATCATAGAATCATAGAATCATAGAACAATTAGGGTTGGAAGGGATTCTAAAGATCATCTAGTTCCACCCCCCCTGCCATAGGCAGGGACACCTCCCACTAGATTAGGCTGCTCAGTGCCTTGTCCAGCCTGGTCTTGAACACCTCCAGAGAGGGGGCATCCACAACCTCTCTGGGCAACCTGTTCCAGTGTTTCCCTGCCCCCCCTTCAAAGTATTTCTTTCTTATATCTAGCCTGTATCTCCCCCCTTCCTTCCAATTTACATCCATTATTTCTAGTCCTCCAATCACATATCTGACTAAAAATTCCTACCCCAGCCTTTCTGTAGGCCCCCTTCAGGTATTGATAATTTACTGTGAGGTCCCCCCTGAGTCTTCTCTTCACCAAGTTGAACAAAAAGTTTGAATATTGAATATAGCACAAGGCATAATGCAATAGTAGACTGCTGCAGAGACCAAGATGTCTAATTAAGTCTTCACTGACCTACTCATGAGTTTTTGCAGTTTTGAAAAGATTCCAGGCTAGGCAAGCTCTGGCTGGAACAACATTCAGGCTCCAGCAAACACCCAAGACTTGCATCGTCATTAACTGCAACATTTGCACGCTTGCCTGAGAAAAAGCAAGTCTCAAAAAGTGTTGTAATTATTTCAGAGTAGCAAGAACAGCACTACAGGTTTTTGCTGAGTAGATGTGTCAGCTTAGTCCTTGACTAGGCAGCTTGGCCTATTTCAGCCCTCCTTAAGTATTTCATACCTGTCAAGGTAAGGCTGAGGGAGAATCTAATAAATGGCTTCAAGTGAAGGGAGGGTGTAAAGATGACAGTGATAAGCCCTTTTCACTGGTGTTCAGTAACAGGCAATCGACACAAACTGGAGCACAGAAGGTTCTGTCAGGATATAAGTAAACACTTTTTCACTGTAAGGGTGACTAAGCACTGGGACAGGTTATCCAGGGAGGTTGTGGAGTCTCAAAAGCCATCTAGAGATGGTTCTGGCCAATCTGCCATAGGTAGCCCTGCCTGAGGAGGAAGGGTGGACTTCCAGAGGTTCTTTCCAATCCCAACCAGTCTGTGATTCTGTGAAGGGGAAGGAGAAAAAAAACCCCAGTGCAATTCTAAGATAAACTTTGAAAGTAGTTTCAAGTAGCTCCTGCATTGCACCAGTTCCAGTTCCAAAAGATTTCTAAAAACAGTTGTGAGTCTCCTCCAGCACTGGCGGAGCTAGTCTCCACAGTGTGGATTATCATCTGTCTGACCACTGCATACTAGGCAATACCTCATAAAACAAAAATTAACACAGAACCAAATTATCAGAAAATTACACTATTTAATCTTTTCTGTAAAGTCCCAGAACTGCAAATATACTTTCCAATTGTCAACTTGCTGTTTTCAGCAACTTGCATCCTATGACAAGAGAAGACCAATAGTTTTTGCATCATCTAATGGTCTGTTTTCGAGAAGAGACTATATCATGGTCAGACCTAGTACAGAGAACTGCAGGTATATTCCTCTCTTTATTTGCATGTTTATGGTGATGTTGCCTTCTGTGTCTTATTTACATCAGGTTACCTTTTGCTTCGAGTAGCAGTTTTGGGCTCTTTGTGACTTTCGCAGAAGTAAGCGGGAGATAAAATCAAAAGCAGAGTTCAAATTGGCCTCATTTTCCTTTCGCTATGAGTTGTGCACTTAAAACTGTGACTCACCATGGCTTGCAGTTACACCCAAACGAACAATGAGCTGACTGGCTGGTCGCTTGAGAACAGGAGGAAATCCAGACAGAGGCAGCAGATGGGTGAAGATTGGCTCTCTCCTCTTACAGGATCACTGCAGTGACAAACAAACTCATAATCACTCAGGTTTCTCAGTTGAGACTCCAACATGGTAACAAGTCCCAGAAACTGAACAGCTTCTGTTTTGGGGTATTTAACATACAGCTTTAAGCAGAAGCAGGCGCTGAATCAATTTTTCCTCTGTTGTTAAAATAAGGAAAGTGTGCAACCTCAGAAAAATAACTTAGACCTTATTTAAGCAAATGAGTAGCTTAATTAGTTAGTTTCAGAAAAGTATTTTATATCATGCTGCAAAAAAATATTAGGTTGCCTCTTCTTTATGCCACTGTAAAAAAAAAAGCCACTCCAAAAGCCATTACAACTACATTGTTCACCATTTCTGGCCCTCGTATAGCCTTCAGACTGCTGAAGTGCGAGTCCTTCAGAAGCTCTCTAGCAAAACATTTTAAAACTAATCCTTCTTCAGGAATTAGACTCAAAAGGCAAATATGCTCAGACACACTGGTATGACAATTAATTTCCTTATTTTCTTTCAGAGTGCTTGAAATGTTTATGTCTAATGCCAAAAAAACTAGCCTTTTGAATCATTTAACTAATATTTTTGTTGTTCATCTGTCTGCCTTGGTTGTGTCTGACCTCTGGGATAATTGTAATAGAAGAAACATTCAGCTTTTCTTTCTTTTCTTCGTTATGACTCAACATCCTTCTCCTCTCAAGGGTATGACTACAGCTCTTAGGGAACCCATCCAAGGTTTCAGTGTTTCAAGTATTGCAGAGATTTATGAATCTGCATCTGTGTGAGAGAGGCCACTTCTTTCCTACTTTCAAGGGTCTCTCACCCACAAATGCTTCTGTAATTTAAAATCACTCAGGATATCTCCTTTTACGGATATAGTGAACATTCTCTGGGTTTTCAGCTGGGGTGGGGTGCATCTACATTTTCCTAAAGAGCAGCAAACCAGTACTCCAGGTAGCCCTGATCAAGTAGTACTGATGAGCAGACTCTTCAGTTAGAGCAGTTCAGAGTAAAAACAAGAGAAGTAGACATGTGGGAATAAGGCACTACCATCTCTTGGTCCTCCTAAATAAGGGTGCACAGAGGGCCCATCCCAAGTTTCTAATTCATAAGACTGTATCATAAATCAAAGAAAAAAGATGTCCTCTTCTACTACAAAGGCTATTTTCCGAAGAGATTATTTTCTTCCCCAGAATGACCCTTTCATATGGGAAGGACACTGGCTGGGGCTGCTTATGTGTTTAGTCTGTGGTCCAGTGAATGCACATCTTCAGCTTCCCAAGGATGAGGTGTTTCATTAGGTCTCCCTCCCTCTTCCCGAAACCTCGCTCCTTCCATGAATCTGCTTGCAGATCGGCAGCTGGCTGAAAGTTAAGCTTCTGCTGGTTTCAGGCTTAGTGGTTTTCTGCTGCAAGGAGCTAATTCACTTAAAGTCCACACAGCTGCAATCCCACAGCATTGCTTGAGACTGCAAACACTCATCAATCCCCAGATGACATATGCTGGCTTTCCCACATGCACCAAGGTTTCCTCCCATGCTTCAGAAGAGCCACTTTTCCCTGGTCTGGACAGGCTGGTTGTAGTAATTTCAGCTCATCTCATCAACATTTCTGGTCTTCTCCCAGGTCCCTCAGGTCAGGCACTGCCCTCTGACAAAATTACACCCCATTACCAGTTTTACTCCAGGTTTCCAGGAAAGCAAATAAATTTTTCATGAATAAATCAATCGTTCTCTTTCAAGCTATGCACCAGGGTGGGGATTTTTTACCTCCTTGCTGCAATTCTCATTCTTTGGTCTTTTCAGACACCTTTCTCAGCCTACCCAAACAGACCTCTTTTCCACATCTAGACTCTTCTATATCTGTTTCCAACATTTTGCCATTGTTTACACATGGCTTAGAACTCTTCTCACAGAATAAAAATAATTATCACTCTTCTCAAGAAAAAAAAATACCCATTTTTTTCCATTGAAACATCACAGTTGAATTGCAGATTGCTGGTTGCAAAAACAATACCTGTGAAGAAAACCCTCCAGTTTTAAGTAACAGTCTATTTTATTTATAAGAACCTTTGATGAGAATTTGGACCAAATGAGCTTTTAAGATACTCATTTTTATAATTTCACTTTAAAAGACAGTTTACTAGAATAGGATTTATTTCTACATGGAAATATGTTTTCCTCTCTTTATTTATAAACAGGGAATTGAAAAATACTTTCTTCTGATTAACAGTATGCCTTCCCAGAGTGAACAGAAGACTTTTGTAGGCAAGAAACCATGAAAAATGGGCATGCATGCTCCTAAGGTTAGTACAGTACTACACACATACAGAAGATAGTATGGATATAAATTCTAAAAAAAAGTATTTGAAGACTTCAAAAACTGTTTTAAAATAAGAGTCAGATTTTCAGCTGGTACATACTGACATGACCCTGAGGTTTCAGTCACTTAAACACATCACATACTATAGTAGCTAGCTCCTTGATAGTTCAATTTACAGTTAGAAAACACTATCTAAGCAGAGATTACAATAACAGCTTTTGTGTTTGCAAGTTCACAGAAAGGAGTGGTTTGGTTTTCATTTACCAGAGTGTAAATGAACTGGTCTTGCGTGACACCTACAGAAGTCATATTTGATGTGGATGCATGTACAATGGGGACTTAAGGCTCTACTCTGTGCAGCACGGGTGGCAGTTCCACACCTGTCTCAGACACCTATTATAGGAAGGAGAAAATAACCCCATGCAGGTATCTGTCTAGTTCCATTGGCTGCACTGGAGCCAATAGGTACCAATAGGTAGCTTAGACTGGATGGCTAAATTTTAGATGGATAAAGATCTTCTCACCTTTAGCATTGGGATATGTTCCAGTTACCTCTGGAGAAATTATTAGCAAACTTTCTAAGGTATGAAAACAGCTTCAGCACAGAAATGAGAGGATGTGGGCAGAAAAGACCACACACAATATTAAAGATGGCACAAATGTTCAGCATTTTAAGCTGTGCCCTGTGTCAATGCAACTAACCTCTAGTAATTAGACCACTTTAATCTCTCTGGGTCATTGCCCACACATAGACTTGTCAGAGCTCAGTGAAATCAAGCCACAAATTAGTGCTGGCTAGGGCTGACACTACTTGTGTGCCAGAAGCAGTAAATGACACTAGCACAGAGAGAGAGAGATCCATAGTCAGGCTTCATAGGGAGGCAACAACTTTTAATACAACAGAACTTAAAATATCCATGTATCAGAGAATAAAAACCTCTGTTGCATAAAACAACCAGTCTTTCCTTCTGATTACATTTTTTATCAAGCTCATTAATTCACAGCACATTTATCATCTCAGTTTTCATATTGTTTTATCTTTAAACATTCATTATTAATCTGCAGGAAGACATACTTCCTTGTTTTTCAGCTTAGCTCCCAGATCTCCTTTTTGCTGGTTTTACTTCTCCTTTCTAGGAAAAAAAAAACCCTAACTTTTTAATTTTTCCTCTCTCCAGTTGCATCTAATTTCAATGAGGAAAGTAGTTATTCAGTTCTTCTGATTATGAGTGAGAAGCAAGTTCTTACACCATAATTTCATTCTCTATTGTGTGGGAAGTAGCATTGCATCATAGGGTAGAGAACAAAAGATGAAGATCCCTTCTTGATGGGTGCAGTCCTAGAATTGAAAGCCAATCTTCTAGCCAAAGTAGGAGCTCCTTTTATTTTGATTTATTTCTCTTTGCTTTATTTCTTCTCCCTACTATTTCCCTCTCTTCTTCACTAAAACCTTACAACTAGAAAAAACCCAAATCCTTTTACTCTAGTGGCAGACAGTTGGAATTTTCTGCTTATCTTAAACACTGAGAAGATCCTGTATTTCTGCAACTCAGTTTCTACCACCTTAAAGCTGCCTTATTCACATCTGAGTAGTGGGGAACTGGGAATTACAAACTCATGTAAGAGCATGTGAACTGAGTCATAGAAAACATAAAGAGTGGAAACTTAGACACAAAATACATTATTAAGAAATAATAGTATCCAAATCTCAAGCAAGAGAGTACTATTTGAGTATCATTATCAAATAGCTGTCCTGATATTTATTTACCAACAAATTGCTTATGTTATTTAATAAGGAAATTCTAATTGTGTTGACCACCTAAACACACTGACCAACTAAAAACTAAAGATTATTACATTCCACCTTCTATTGAACAGTCAGAGGAAGAAAATATGTGTTAAACACTATCAAAACTGCAAACCTCAGAATTTTGCTCAATACACTCAATATATGAATGGCAGAGAGAACCACACCCTCCACAATGTGAGACTTTGCCCAGTTCTATGTGAGATTAGAAACATCTCAGATGCTCATGTTATAACATAGTTGCATCTAGTGAACAGGAAGACACCAATAATTTCTTGCTTAATGAAAATCTGGGAGTTGTATAAACACAGGAATAACAGTTGTGTATGAAGAAGTGTTATTTCAGGCACTAGATGTAACCCATTCCTTTAGCAGAAATACATGTGAACAGACTCTCCAGAGAATTCCCAAGGAAAGGGGGGGGAGTAGAGAGGCAATCCTTACACCTAGTAAAGGATTCTTCTCACCTCAAAGGCATCATACCTCCTGCAGGAAATATAAAATCAGCATGTAAAGTGAACAAGCAAATTGTATGTCGTCTTAATTTATGTATTACTGAACCATCCTTACACTGCTGTTGCTCCTTATATGCTTTCAGCACCTCTTCTGAGGTGACACAGCAGGACACTGACGCTACACCTTTGTCCTAGCTGTTAGCTGGGTATATAATCCTGTTTGCTGCAGGCCTTTCAGAGAAAGCAGTGCTTGACTAATCTCGTGTACAGCCAACACCACAGGTTGTTTACTTTACTGATGTGGCTTTTATTTGTCTGTTACAGAAGACAACTGTTACTCAGTTGTATCAACCCACAATAAGAATCCAGGCACACAAGAAAGTAAAAGGAATGGTATGTTGCTTTGGAAGATGGCCCCACTTTATATGGTAGGTGTAACCAAAAGATAAGACTTTTACCTGGTGCTTAACATTTATCTTGAATGTTGCCAATGAATCAAAAGGCAGCTTATTTTTCAGGCTTTCCATCCATGCACACCTCAGAGCCTGGAGCAACTGGGAATCTTTTGGCAAGTAATCTGGAACTGCTATGGTTGTGCATCTGCTTTTACTGTGCTTTGGGTTGTCATTACTATTTGGGGTGCTAATGAATGTGATGAGTTGAAAGTAATCTTAAAAACTCATTTAGTCCAGCCCCCCTGGAGTTAGCAGGTACATCTTGTACTAGGACAGGTTACTCACAGCCAAATAGAGCTGAATGTGTCCAGGGATGCAGCCTCCATTGCCTCTCTGGGCAACTTTGTCTGATTAAAGAAACAGAAACTAACACAATGTAACTTAGAAGTGATACAAGGAAAAGTAAAGTCGGCCTGTGAAATATAGCCACTCCTCACTTAAAAAAAAAAAAAAAAAGGCATAACCAGAGATCGTTCAAAGCTCTCTTCACCTAGCAAACAAATTAATCAAGCAGCAGGGATTTCCTGTCCATTATCACTTTTAATCTAACATAATGATTTAGAAGAAAGCTATTGACAAGTTAGTTTCTATTTTGCTGTGAAAATGAAACTGTTCAGTTCACTGGGTGGAATCAGTTCTAGATCCTACAAACCTCCTGTCTAGGTAATTTCTAACTGACTTGCCAATAAAAGTAAATAAAAGGACTTCCTTAGTGCTACCATTGCAATGCTAGTAACTCTGTAGAAAATACTATTAATACATGAAGGATTAAAGTAAAGACACTAATTGCTTTATGAACATAAGCATTTTTCCCCGTGTTTTTATGTCTTTCTGAATTATGTAAGTTGAGTTATTCTCAAATGTGAGGGGAATTCCTTCTCCTTTTACATACTCTTCTGTCATTACTAAATATTTCCAATAAGATCTTTGCTCACACATTCCTCAAAAATTCTCAGGAAGGCAAAAATGAAGTTTAGAACATTCACTACAAAAACAGCTCAAGAAGATTATATGACACTTAAACATAGTGCAAGACATAAATTTCTTATCTGCTTTATTTTATAGTGCATAAATACAACAATTCAAACACAAACACAGCTCTTAAACTTTGTTAAAATTTCATAATAAATTCCCATTAGCATTCTTGGCAGTGCATCTTCTGACATCATTAATGTTTTATTCATTACATGCAGCTTCTGGAAGAAGGTTGCCTTTAGCAGTGACCTTGAATAAACAGGTATACAATGTTTACCTGGCTCTGATCTAGTCAAGAGAGAATTCTTCCCCTTTTATTATACCAAAGTGGAGAGAATTTTTCTATCTTTTAATCACTTTACCTTTGCATTGCCTTCAAGATGAAACTGGGGAGAACAAGCTGCCCTCAAGCTATTTCAGCAGAGGCAAAGACTTTACTGATGTTCATGTTGCTCTAGAAAAGAATACCTACCAGAGCCTAAAAATACTGAAAATTCTGTTTCTAGAAAAGGTAACACACATCAGCAGTTTCTAAGGCATCTTCTTCGCTCTCTGAAATTGTACAAACAGGGGGCAATTAACGAAAATACAGGACCTGAAAACAGCACCTAAACTACATAGCGGACAGCCTTTCCAACTCAACAATAACACCACATTGCTGTGTCATTTGCTGGCTTACAACTATCTCATCACCACAATTAGCTCTGCAGTATTTTTTTTCTGCCTTACTTGACATCTTACCTCCTCTTCCAAAGCGCAGCTTATCAAATCGCTCAGTTATACCGACCGACCTGCGGCCATCTGAGGCAGTTTTTGTTGGTACAACTGACCGACTTGATAAGTTTAGAAAATTTAACGTTTCCCCGCACAAAGGAGTCACTAATCACGTTACTGGACAACCCTGTTAAGCGGTGGCCCTTTTAACCAGCAAAACACGCCAAACCAGTACCCCATCACGGTAACGGCTGTAGCACCGGATCACCACTTCCCACCGGCCAATAACAACCCTTGAAGTGCTCCATGGCTGTCAGTGGGACGACGAAGAGCCTAGTCAACGACCAAGCCACTCCCACAGCCATCACGGCTTTCCGAACCGCGGCGACGGGCAGAGAAGCCAAACGCTTTGCCCCGTGCAGCCGCCCCGGCTGCCCTTGCTGGCGGCGCACATGCGCGGTGCGGGGCGCGCAGCGCTGGGGACGGCTGCGCGACGGCGGGGTGCCGCCGCGTCCAATCGGCGAGCGGGGTGTGTGCGCACAAAGGGGGAGTAGGGAGGGGTGAGCGGGTAATGTTGTTGAGAGTCACCTGACTGCTGGCGCCGCAGTCGGGCCGCAGCCTCTGTGGCGGGAGCAGCCGAGCCCGGTGGGGAGCGGGACGAGACGGTGGCGGCAGTGCCGCTGCCGCTCTCTGACCGACCGAGCGATTGAGTGGCGGGAGGTTGCGTGAGGACCCCGGCGCGGAGGGGCGGCAGCAGGCGTTGAGGTGAGCTTGGCTGCCCTTCTCCCAAGCGGCCGCGCGCGCCTCTCTCCGTCAGCTGTCCGTTGGGCTGAAGGGGTGGGCGTGAGGGCAGCACCATTTAGGCGGTTTAGGGGGGTTGAGTGGCAAAAGGAGGCTGAGGCGCGGTGATATGAGCGGCAGTAGGCAACCTCTCCTCCCTCCCTTTCTGCCGTTGTTGCCTGTTCCGCCGGGGCGCTGTCCGGACCCTGG
>VZTY01030264.1:0-19443 GCA_013400935.1 Turnix velox | reverse complement strand
TGTCTCCAGGGAGGGGGCTTCCAGTTCCTCTCTGGTCTCTTACTACCCTTATGGTGAAGACTTTCTT
This sequence comes from Turnix velox, assembly GCA_013400935.1. NCBI lineage: Eukaryota > Metazoa > Chordata > Aves > Charadriiformes > Turnicidae > Turnix > Turnix velox. The sequence continues at coordinate 19,376 of VZTY01030264.1, read as the reverse complement.
CTTGATATCTAATCTAAACCTGCCCTGCACTAGTTTCAAATCATTGCCCTTTGTCCTATCACTACATGCTCTGACAAGAAGCTTTCCTGTAGGTCCCCTTCAGGCACTGAAATCCTGGTGGGGTCCTGAGAACACCTGAGAAGTACCAGTGTTTAAATGTGAATCTTACAGCAGAGGTACCCTCAGAGGATCCCCTTTACTCTTAGCTGCCATTCATGCCACAGAATCCATTACAGGGTTGATGGTATAGAAAGATGTACATGGCCTCAGGGCAATGGGTGCAAACTGCAACACAGGGGGTTCCACAGAAATAGAAGAAAAAACTTTTCCACACTGAGGGTGACAGAACACTGGAACAGGCTGCCCAGAGAGGGTGTGGGGTCTCCTTCTCTGGAGACATTCAAAACCCACCTGGATGCTTTCCTGTGTGACCTGGTCTAGGTGTTCCTGTTTGGGCAGGGGGATTGGACTAGATGATCTCTTGAAGTCCCTTCCAAACCCTGACGTTCTGTGATTCTGTGACTTACTCCCCCCTCCCCCTCACACCACCCAAATATCACATTTGTGGACTTGGGGGAACAAAGATGTCCCATAGGAAACTTCTGAGCAAACTGATCTGATCAAAGAGTCATTACCTCCAGCTCTGGAGCCCTCAGCACAAGAAGGACTTGTTGGAGAGGGGCCAGAAGAGGCCAGAAGGATGATCAGGGGTCTTGAACTGGGAGGACAGGCTGAAAGAGCTGGGGCTGTTCAGCCTGGAGAAGAGAAGGTTGTGGGGAGACCTTACAGTGGTCTCCCAGTGTCTGAAGGGGCTATAGGAAAGCTGGGGAGGGGCATGGAGTGACAGGATGAGGGGCAGTGGTTTGAAACTAGAGCAGGGCAAGGTTTGATAAGGCATGAGGAGGAAGTTCTTCACCATGAGGGAGGTTAGACACTGAAAGAGGTTGCCCAAAGAGGTAGTGAAAGCCTGGAGACATTCAAAGCCAGGCTTGCTGAGGCTCTGAGCAACCTGATGCAGCTCAGGATGTCCTGGCTCACTGCAGTGGGGGTTGGACTAGATGGCCTTTACCTTCCAACTATATGATTGTATGATTTTATGGTCTGTATTTACAGGAAGGATGTGCTTTGGTGGTACATTCTCCAGAAAGACAGACAGAGGTTGGCACAGTGTTGCACAGGTGTTAGGATGTGGTGCTGAGGAGCAGGCAATGAGGTTTTTGGATGGTGTACAGAAGAGCATGATGAGGCAGGTGAGGGCAGCAAGCAGGCATTTGGAAAAGGAGCAATAAATAGGAAAAGAGCTCCAAGAGCCTCAGAGTGAAGGAACTGCCAGCCTGGAGGCACTGCAAAAGAAATTTCTTTTAAAAAGTGAAGAAATTCTATCATGGGTAGAGGGAATTAGTAAACTAAGTGTGTGTGTGGGGGAGGAGCATTAGTGATCAGTAAATATGAAATTAATTCAGTGGCAAGAAGGGAGAAGAGTGGTGAGACTTTAATGGTTTTTAATGGGGTGAGACTAAGGAAGGGGCATGTTCAAGTTGGAAAGATTTTGAATGGAGAATCGTAGGCTGGAAAAGTTGTCTCCCTAAGGGAAGCGTCGACAGCTTTATTGCCTGAGATTTTTAATATGCCAGATTAGGGGGAAAAAGCAGAATCCTGAGTTAACAAGGGAATGAGCTGAAAGATTAGGAAGGGAGGAGGAGAGACAAGAGGTGGTACTGGCTTCAGCAATTTAGTGAGGACAGGCTCTCCTCAGTCTCTCCTCTGGCTCTGTTTTATCACTCTGTTATGGCTTCTGCCAAGGGATAAATGACTTCAGCATTAGCTTCCTCCTTAAGGAGCAGATAACGAAGAAATATGGTTGAGAAATGGCACCGTTGGTGGGACATCTCTAGAAAGGATAAAGGGGGGAAGGGAGAGGCAGAAGCTCTTCCAGGGGATGTCACCACCACTGCCACCTCCCCTCTGCAGCTTCCCCAAAGACAATGAGAGGAAATTAACTCAATGCTGGAGCAGAGGGGCAGGAGCAACCCACAGCTACACTCTCCTGTCAAAGTAAAAGCTGGTTGTGAAAACACTTTGGCTCCTGAGGGTTTTCAGGCTGGCTCTTGGCAGGGAAGAGGAAAACTCCATCCTTGTTCTTCCATCTCCAGACCAGGAGAATGACTTTTCAGGAGCCCATCTCTGTGTAGCATCCACAAGCACAGCACTTAGGCATCCCCCGTGGGAGGAATTTATAGAAACTTCACCTTTGTGGTGACATTTAAACAACATTCATCTTCCAAGCAAGTTTTTGGGCCTGAAATCACAGGTATCTGTAATGACAGACACACTGCTGCTGCTGTTGAAGCCCAGCCAAGCCATCCCCATGCTGCTCTCCTGCTCATTCCCCAGGTCATTCAGGTTTCTCTGCACCAAAAGGGACCATGGGAGAGGTGGCCAGGCCACTGAGGAGTGCAACCACCCTGAGCTGTGGTCTCCTAGGGAAGAAGCAGAGATAAAACCTTTTCTGGCTGCTGGGTTTTTACCAGCCAAGTCTGACTGATTAAGCTTTGAATTAAATTAGCATCTTTAGCAAGGGGCAAGATGAAGCATTTATTAGATTAGGTGGTAGTTTTGATGTTGTGAGGGTTTTTTTTGGTGGTTTTTTTTTTTTTTAACTTTTCTCACTGGAGACAACAGGGTTCAGGAAGGATGGTGTAATGCTGAATTGACTCAAGGAAGGTGGAAGCAGCATTGCATCCTCCCTCATTAAGTGGCACCCACTGAGGAGAGAAGGAAGTGTAAGTTTTTCTTTAAATGTGTATGTATTGCCCTTCATGCTTGAAAGATGTAGACCTGTTGGAGAGGGTCCAGAGGAGGCCACAAGGGTGGTCTGAGAGCTGGAGCACCTCTCCTACAAGGACAGGCTGAGAGAGTTTGGGCTCTTTAAGAGCTGGGTTTTGTCCCCTCTGCCAGGCAATACCCTGTGGAGCAAAGAGTGCTGGGCAGTGTTTGCACCAGGAGAGGATTAGGATGGATATCAGAAAGAATTTCTTCATTGAGAGGGTTCTCAAGCATTGGAACAGGCTGCTCAGGGGAGTGGTGGAATTGCCATCCCTGTAGCAGTGTTAAAGATGGGTAGATGCAGTGCTGGAGGACATGAGTTGGTGGTGGACATGGCAATGCTCAGTTGATGGGTGGATGTGATGGTCATAGAATCATAGAATAGTTTGGGTTGGAAGGGAACTTAAAGATCATCGAGTTCCAACCCCCCTGCCATAGGCAGGGACACCTCCCACAACATCAGGCTGCTCAGTGCCATGTCCAGCCTGGTCTTGAACCCCTCCAGAGAGGGGGCATCCACAACCTCTCTGGGCAACCTCTTCCAGTACTTCACCCCCCTCACTGTAAAGAATTTCGTTCTTATGTAGAGCCTAAGTCTACCCCCTTCCAATTTGCATCCATTATTTCTGGTCCTCCCATCTGATATCATATTAAAAAGTCCTTCCCCTGCCTTTCTGTAGGAACCCCTCAGGGATTGATAAGCTACTATGAGGTCCCCCCTGATCCTTCTCTTCTCCAGGTTGAACAACCCCAACTCCTTCAGCCTGTCCTCATAGTGCAGTTGCTCCATCCCTTTGATCATCTTTGTGGCCCTCCTCTGGACCAGCTCCAACAGCTCAATGTCCTTGTGCTGAGGGCTCCAGAACTGGACACAATACTCCAATAAGTCTCTTCCAACCCAAGCATGATTTATGAGGCATTGGGAAACACTGAGAAATGTCAGCTAGTCCAGTGAAAGCATTTGTATTTGCATACACACACATATATAAGGGAGACCTTCTAGGGGACCCACCAATACCTGAAGGGGCTACAGGAAAGCTGGGGAGAGGCTGTTTGCCAGGAGATGTAGCCACAGGATGAGGGGCAGTTGTTTGAAACTAGAGCAGGGCAGGGTTAGATGAGATATCAGGAGGAAGTTCATCCCCATGAGGGTGATGAGACACTGGAATAGGTTTCCCAGAGAGGTGGTGGAGGCTCCACCACTGGAGACATCCAAGGCCAGGCTTGCTGAGGCTCTGAGCAACCTGATGGAGTGCAGGCTGTCCCTGCTCAATGCAGGGGCTTGGATTAGGTGGTTGTTGAAGGTCCCTTCAAACTTTATGATTCTTTTCAGCCTAGCACTGGATATTTTTAATGAAGTGAGCAGGTAAGGAAATGAAAAACCTTTTTAAAGCCACTGGAAGTTGCAGGGAGCAGCTGCATACACGGAGACAAAGTGAAGGATTTCCTGCAGCCTGCCAGACCACACACACCAGGATTATTATTTGTTTTGCTGCTGGCTCCATTGTTTAAAAATTCAAAGAATGGCTCAGAAATATAAAATATTTACCAGACATTTAAGATCTATTCAGTGCTAGATGTAACTGAAAAAAAAATTGAGTGCACTTACAGTTTGACATACCACATTTTTTTCCTGCTTATCAGTACCCAAAACAGAACTGAACATCAGAAGAATATTTGTAGTGTTTTACTGGAGACATTACAAAATGCAACACCAACTTAATATTTAAGCAAATCATGAAGCTATTTATTTATTTTAAAAAATTAATTTTGAATATTTTCAGTCAATGCAGAATGAGAAGCAAGCAGAAAAATGGAGCATTTGCAGCAGATTGAAAATTTTTATAGTTTTATCTAAACCATATAGCCAAGATTCTACCCACATCTTATGAATGGATGCATTTTGAATAAATAGTTGCATATTTCAGTAGCCTTATCTTATTATTGTAAATGGCATGTAATAGTATATAAATAAAGTATATACTAATAAAAGAGGATGTAAATAGTTACGTCCCATTATTCTGATTTTAGTACCTCAATGTTTTATTTTAAATAAAATCTTGTGTCTTAGCCACTCTAGGTGTGAATTCAAAGTAGTTTTTTTCTGAAGTACTTATTACTTGTGGCAACAATTGTACAAGTTGACACATGAGGCTGGCCACTGTTTTTCACATCTTTTGCTTAATTTTTTTAATTTTTATTTTTTCAGGTGGAGTTTGGATTCTTTTTCCAGGAGAAGGAGCTATATGGACAGTGGTAAAGCAGACACAGCTCTTGCACTTTTTTTCTGTGGAAAATGATGAATCTAGAGTTCCTCCTGGCTCCAGCCCTACAGTGACAAAATCTGTGCAGCTGCCCCAGAGCCCCACACAGCTGCAGGTCTTACCAGACTGGTGTCTTCAAAAATCAGGCTGGGACTTCCCAGGGGAGCAGCTGCTGTAACCTGAAGTGTGGCTGAAGCTGCTTGAGTCCTCTCCAGGCACCTCTTGTCACTCTCAGCTGGGTGATTACTTCACAACGTGCAACAGCAGAGGCTGCTGGAGCTCTTCATCACCTGCTATCACTCTCCACAGCTGCCAGGACAGGAGGGGAAGCCCTAAAATCCAACATTCTGCTTCCTATCTGAGCGCTCAGGCAGGACCTCTGCATCCCAAAACCATGCTGGAAAAGATGTGCTGCCTCATGACACCAAGAGGTGAGGAAGTACATCTCCTTTTGCCCTACAAGGCACTGTGGCCCTTTAGATACATAACTGAGGAGATGAGGAGACTTCCTGGCTTCATAAATCTGGTTTCCACGTGGCTTTTCCCCTGTTTCCATCACTCAACAACTGGCTGCTGATTGATGTTGCCTGTGCTGCAGATGGTTCAGCTGTGGCACACAGCTTGGAGGCAGCTGCTGGGTGGCTGGATTTGTTGGTTTTTTTGTTTTTTTTTTTTTCTTTCCCTCTCTTTTGACAACACTATGAAGCAACACATGGCTGTCTTTGGATAGCTTTAGAGTCAGCCTGTCCCTTCTGCTGTGTCTGCTCAGGCTCTTTGCCAATGAATGGGACACAACTCATGCTGTGAAGCAGCAACAGCAGCCAGAGAGCAAGTGGTGCAGCTGCCCTGTGGCTACATGGGGGAGAACTTCCCCCTTCCCAGCACTGTGCTGTAGATCAAGTGGTGCTCAGGGAATGCTGTAGCCCAGGGAAATCCTCCCAGCCTTGAGTCATGCCATAAAAAAAAGGCCTAATGTCTGCTGAGCAGGTCCTCAGGCTCTTGTTGAAAAGCATCCTCAAACCCTCATCTCACCCATCTTTCCACCCCAAAGCATGATTGACACTTCCCTTTATAAACACTCAAGTGAAGCATTTCTGGTCCACTTCTAAAAGCCTCCAGTGATTAAGATTGCCTAATTGTCAGGCTATCCCAGTGCCTTGGAGTGGCTTACCCATTTAATCATTCTCTGCCCAGCTCTGTTTTTCATTGCCACGACTTCTTTCCCCTTCCACAACAGAGAAGATCAAATAATTCTTTCTCTTTCCAGGTTCAAAGTCTGCTCCTTTGGCTTCTTTTGGTGTTTTGACTTTGGGGCGAGAAGCAGTTTTACCTTTTGTCATCTGTGCACCACCACACCTGCTCAATATGTCACATGAGATACCTCTGAGGCAATTTCCCCCTGGAGGATGGACAAGATGCCTTGTTGCCTTGCTTTGACCATCTCGATTCCTAGCCTGGAAGGAACTGAAGATACATAGACACAAATCTAAAGCAATTAACCCTTTCCTAACAACTTGAGACTAAGTACAACTTCTCTCTGGCATATGCAAGGTGAGGCCAAAGATTCTCCTGAGTGGTGGCTCTCCAAATGTCCTTCAGTTCTTTGCCACCAAGCTGAAAAAAATGAGGTGAGGAAGGTCACAGGGTGAGGACGCAGCTGTGGCATGTTACCAACACTTGGAATCATTCTGAACCTCCAGCTTCTTAGAAATCAGACCTGTGGCTTAAGTGTAATCAGATGGAGACCTTATGATCTTCCTGTTCCTTCAATGGAGGACATGAAGCAACAGAAACAATCTCCCTTCCCACATATCAGCAAAATAAATTTATTCAGTGAAGCAGAAGCTGCTAGGAGCAGGCATGCCAGGCTAAATCATAGAATCATGGAGTTGGGGGGAACCTTCAAAGGCCATCTGGTCCAACTCCCCTGCAGTAAGCAGGGACATCTTGCACTAGATCAGGTTGCTCAGAGCCTCATCAAGCCTGGCCTTGAATGTCTCCAAGGATGGAGACTCCACCACCCCTCTGGGTGTCTTGCCACCACGAGCACCACCTTTTTGCAACTCGTGGTTGCAAAGAGATGTAGCTACAAACCATCACTGAGAGCAAAACTGCTCTTTGCTGCCCAGTACAAACATTCCACACCTGATGGCCTTAAACCATAGAATGGTTTGGGTTGCAAGGAGCCTTAAATATCATTTAGTTCAAACCCTACTAAAAACCCCTACCCTATCCTTTCCGTAAGACCCTTTCAGGTATGAGAAGTTACTATGAGGTACCCCTGAGCCTTCTCCAGGCTGAACAACTCCAACTCCTTCAGCCTGTCCTCAGAAGGGAGTTGCTCCAGCCCTTTGATCATCTGTGTGGCCCTCCTCTGGACCTGCTCCAACAGATCAATGTCCTTAACTTGAGGGCTCCAGAACTGGACACAGAACTCCATGTAGGGTCTCACCAGTGCTGAGTAGAGGGGCAAAATAACCTCTCTTGACGCGCTGGTTACACTTATCTTGATGGATCCCAGGACTGGGTTGGCTTCTTGGCTGCAAGTGTTTTCATCCACTGACACCCCTAAATCCTTCTCTTCAGGTCTGCACTCAAGCCACCCTACTCCCAGCCTGTATCTGCGCTTGCGGTTGCCCCACCCGAGGTGCAGGATCTTGCACTTGGCCTTGTTGAACTTCATGAGGTTGGCTTGGGCCCACCTCTCAAGCCTTTCAAGGTCCGTCTGGATGGCATCCCTTCCCTCTGGTGTGTTGCCTGCACCACACAGCTCGGAGTCATCTGCAAACTTGCTGAGGGTGCACTCAATCCCACTGTCCACATCTCCTACAAAGATGTTCAATAGCACTGGTCCCAGTCTGATCCCTGAGGAACACTGCTCATCACTGGTTTCCACTTGGACAATGAGCCATTGATTGCAACCCTTTGAGTGCAACCATTTACCCCTAAATCCTTCTCTTCAGGGCTGCATTCAAGCCTCCGTTTCTAGACTTTGATTTTTCCCCACATCCACAGAAATTTTCAAGACTTTCGGCTGTAGCACAAAACTTCTAAAAGCTGCTGGTATGGTGATGGCATGGAAATAAGAGAGAACTGGAAAGCCTTTTGGAAGATGAAATTTGAGGTAGAATCAGAGAGAGACAGTTTCAAAAGGATCCTACAGTGGTTCTGCAAAAATAACCAAGACTTAGAAAGCACAAAGCACTTTTTTATTGTTTAACACTACCACTTCACTATGCATCAACCTATCTCACATCTAGTTTAATTTGCTTAGGTCTAGGAAAAACAAGAAGTTGTCAGCAGCCATCTCAAAGCCTTGAACAAAGGAAAATCTTACAAGCTAGTGCCATGGGCTTCCATCTGCTTGGATGATGAAACTACAGAACTTCATCAGGCTGCTGCTGCCAAATCTCACATCTTATCTGTAAGAAGTGGTTTACCTGTGAAGCCAGTAGCATCACTCATATAAGAAGAAGAAAGCTTTGGCTCAGCCTGTTTCCAGGAAGGTAAATAGCCATCCTTCGTGGAAGAAAACAACCTTGTAGGCTCAGATGCTGCCCAATCCAACACAAAAAAAGCACAATACAAAGCTCAGAGAAGGAAAAAGAGAAAAAGGTTTTGCTAGTGCAAATAAGCAGGCAATAGAAGGGAAGCCCTCTTCCTCAGAGGAGTTCTAACAGAAGTGACTTATCAATCTCCTCTGTTATGTCTTCATCCAAGGAGATCTAGCAGGAGAGAAAAACAAGAGGAATTGGTAACCATGTAAAAGTTTTCTTACACTCTTGTTAGACAAACATGATCTACAACAATCAGAACTTGGGATATGATTAGAAATGAGCAGGGCAGAAGTCTCCAAATGAATCATGGAGTCACAGAGTTGAAAGGAACCTCCGGAGGCCGTCTAGTCCAACACCCCTGCACTAAGCAGGGACATCTTGTACTACATCAGGTTGCTCAGAGCATCAGCAAGCCTGGCTTTGAATGTCTCCAGGGATGTGGCCTCATCACCCTCACAGGGAAGNTAGTCCAACACCCCTGCACTAAGCAGGGACATCTTGCACTACATCAGGTTGCTCAGAGCATCAGCAAGCCTGGCTTTGAATGTCTCCAGGGATGTGGCCTCATCACCCTCACAGGGAAGGACTTCTTTCTAATGTCTCATCTAACCCTGCCTTGCTCTGGTTTAAAACCATTGCCCCTATGGCAAATAATGGGCTAAATATAGGCCCTAGAGCTCCCTCGGAGTTCAAGGGCATCAAGGAAGGTTGCAAGACTAACAAACTGCCACACAACTGAATGAATAAACACTCCAACAGGTGAAGCAGACAAAATCTAGAGGGATATAGACACCTGATCCCCACTGATATACCATTATGCCCAACTGCCTTCATAGCTTAGAGATCATTCCTCTCACAGTTCCTCCTACCAGTATGCACAGCTTCTACCTTAGCAAAGTTTCCCTCCAGGGATCATTAAGATTAAAAACCAAGGTAGATAAATACACCATTTATATATCTATATATACATACACATATAGCTTGTTTTAGAAATAACAGCACTCATTTAAACCCCTCCATAAAATTAAAAATTAAAAAAAAAAAATCATCTTACCGCTCTTCGTTTCAATTCTTCAATTTGCACTTTTGCGATGGAAAGGTTCTGAGAAGAGAACATAACATAAAAATCAATACCTCCTCTGGGAAAGCAGAGCCCCTGCATCATGGCAAGAGTCTAATGATGTGCCACAGGGGAATTGAGAGATAATGAAATCAGTGTTATGTGCACATGCAAAAGGTACTGATGTTAAGAGCCTAGAGCCAGTTCAGTTTGGACAATCACTTGCTTCTCAAAAGTCTCGTATAGCCCCAAGTCTAAAAAGAACCAATTTGACAAAACTACCAATCAAGGAATTGTATTTCCAATGTATCTATGCATGCATTTTCCAAAGCACAGTAAGCCTGCTGCCATAAACCTTCCTTCCCTCCTCCTTTCTGGAGCAGAAGTGAGGTATCAGGGCTCTCCACATCTCCTCTGATGGCAAGATGGGAGGGAGTGGAGAAATCAAGAAGCTTAATCCAATTTGAACACCCTGCTTTGCTTAAGGGAAGCAGGCAGCTGCCTCTCTGAGTAGGATGGATTGAGAAGAGAAGCAGTCCCACCCCCTCCCTTCTCATAAAGGCTATGGGGTGCTCAGAGGAGGAGGTAGCAGTGTTAAGTCAAAACAAAGAACTAAACAGTTACAATTGTATTTAATTAAACCAAACCCCATTAAATTACTCATACTCCAATTATTTTGCTACTTCTCCTCTGTATGACAAAAAGACCTCAACACTCATCTGAAAAAGAAATGGCTGTCTTCCAAAGGAGACTGGAAATTTTTGGGGTTTAGTTGTCCCAAACATCAGAAGTGGTAATGTTACAAATGTCACAGAAAGCCAAAGCTTTCTGCTTTACGGACTAAAGTTCTGTCTACCCATCTCTGCCTGTTTAGGCATACTTAAATTTCTTGACTTTGATTAATAAGTAGATATCTTTCTGTTTAAGTAAAGTCTTCTATTTATACCATTAATAGACCTGTAGGGCATGTACTTGCCCACTGAGATCATGACAATGATTTTTATATTCTGAAGTCAATTAAAATTAATTCTGATGCCAAATATCATAGAAAAGTGGAGAAAGGAAAAAAAAAACCAAATTACAGGTGATAAATCCGCGTAGCGGTTCACACGCTTTCTCCGAGCTTTAATGTCTTGCTTCATTTTCATCAAATTCTGTAAAGAGAGCAGAGCAGATTATATTCTGTACTCTTTCTCGTAGAAGTGATGTAAATCAGTGAGACAGATCAACAATAACCTGTAATTTCAGAGACCACAAAAGCCGATGGGAGCTTTTATGATCTTCATTAAAACGCACAGAAAAAGAACCAAAACATTCAGTTCTCAGTCAACCAAACCCATCCAGTTCAAATTTCACATAAGAACCACAGAACATCAGGGGGACTGGAAGGGACCTCAAAAGATCATTTAGCCCAATCCCCCTGCCCAAGCAGGAACATCTAGATCAGGTCGCACAGGAAGGCGTCCAAGCAGGGTTTGAATGTCTCCAGAGGAGGAAACTCCACAACCTCTCTGGGCAGCCTGTGCCACTGTTCTGTCTCCCTCACCACAGAAAAGTTTTTTTGCATATTCCTGAGGAACCTCCCGCACTCCAGTTTGCACCCATTGCCCCAAGTCCTATCATTGGATGTCACTGAGAAGAGCCTGGCTCCACCCTCCTGACACTCTCCCTTTACATATTTCTAAACAGGAATGAGGTCATCCCTCAGTCTCCTCCAAACTAAAAAGATCCAGCTCCCTCAGCCTTTCCTCACAAGGCAGATGCTCCAATCCCTTCATCATCCCCGTGCCTCTGCGTTCTCTCAAGCGGTTCCCTGTCCTTTTTGAACTGAGGGATCTAAAACTACAAACAATATTCCAGATGTGGTCTCACCAAGGCAGAGTAGAGGGGGAGAACCTCTGTTAACCTACTCAACAAGTCCCTTCTAATACAGCCCAGGATGTCACTAGCCTTCTTGGCCACAAGGGCATATTTTCTTCACTCTGAAGACATCTTCAAATGTATTTTCTTGCTACATAAGCAGCTGGTATTGCCCTGCTGAATTCCTGAAATTCTCCCACTTAGAATCCGCCAAACAGAAGAATTTTGGCATCAGCCTCTCTGTAGGTGAGAGAGAGAGCTGAGCCCCAAGGAAACAGACACATGCTTACTACTGTGGCTTCTGCATGAAAACATACTTGCATAGAAGGCAAAAAGACTCCCCTTACACTTGTGCTGCCATGCTTCATGGATAAAAACTGAGCATCTTCCACAGCCCTCAACCCTTTTCAAATAGTTGCACACTCTGGAGACAGAGCCATTTGTGTTGCCCAATTCATAGAATCATAGAATGGTTTGGGTTGGAAGAGGACCTTAAAGATCATTGAGTTCCAACCCCCCTGCCAGGGGCAGGAACAACTCCCACTAGACCGGGTTGCTCGGTGCCTCATCCAGCCTGGCTTTAAACACCTCCAGAGAGAGAGAGGGCATCCATAACTTCTCTGGGCAACTTGTTCCAGTGTCTCACCACCCACACCATAAGGAATTTCTTTCTTATATGTAGCCTAACTGAGCTCTTGACAGAGAGAGAAGTGTCAGAATCAAATCTACCCTTATAGCCAGGTTCTAGAATAGACAGTGACTTTTTGTTTTTGTATGTTAAATGCCAACAAATTGGAGCGGGTCCAGAGGAGGGCCACAAAGATGGTCAAAGGGCTGGAGCAACTGCCCTATGAGGACAGGCTGAAGGAGTTGGGGTTGTTCAACCTGGAGAGGCTCAAAGGGGACCTCATAGTGACTTACCAGTANCCAGGCTGGACATGGCACTGAGCTGCCTGATGTAGTGGGAAGTGTCCCTGCCTGTGGCAGGGGGGCTGGAACTCGATGATCTTTGAGGTCCCTTCCAACCCAAACTATTCTATGATTCTAAATTCTATCAGGGCCCTGCTCTTCTGAAACACCATGCAATGTAAACACTGCCACCCAATGCTGGTTCACGAGAACGACCTCATAAAAACCGAGAAATCTTCACTGTTCAACTAAGCTTGCATGAAGGAAGAGCCATCGAGAGAAATGGGGGGAAAAAGACTCAAGTTCTCATTATGGTAATAGCAAATAATATTAAAATGCGGTGAGTGCAGACAAAGCAGCTGGAACACTTTCCCTGGAGAGATGGTGGAGGTCCCATCCCTGGAGACATCCAAAGCCAGGCTTGCTGAGGCTCTGAGCAACCTGATCTAGTGCAGGCTGACCCTGCTGACTACAAAACAGAGTTGAAGTAGTTGACCTCTAAAGGTCACTCCCAGCTGCGTGATTCTATGTATAAATACATGCCACATGAGCACAAATGTTGGAGAACTTATAGCTGACTCACAAAATACATATTTTCCTGTAAGAAATTATGCCAATGTATTAAATACAACTTTCTTTCTGCTGTATTGTAAAAACATAAGGAAAAAAAGCAGATTTGGGGTTTCATTCCACCTCCTCCCCTTGCTCCAAAGTGTTTGAAAGCGGGTTTGTCTCACATAATTAGAAAGGATCAATCACCTGGGTCATTCTGTGAAATAAATTCAGTACACAGGTAGCCATGTAACAGAATACAGCACACAGAATACCCATGGTGTTTATGGTGTGGGTCACAGAAAGAAGCTCACAGGCCTGTTCTTTCAGCTTTGGGGAAACTTATCCCATAGAAATTCTGATAATCCTTATTTCCAATTATAGACAGAAACAAAAGAGAGAGAAAAAAACCCCACCAAAACAACCCAAACCAATAACAGACAACAAAACTGAAGCTTCCAATTGTTCCCCTCGGTTTGGAAGGAAAGCTTCTTCCCAGTGTGAAATGCTTCAGCACCTACAGATGCTTCTCAAACCCAAGCTAGCCTGAATTACAGAAACTTCCACCGTGGATCTAAAGACTTACTTCAGTCCTAGTCTTGAGTACCCCATGAAACAATCCATAGGTCAGCCCCCGGGTCGCAATCAGACTCTGTAAAAAGGAAAAAGCTCATTTGTATTCGGCCACAAAACAAAACAGGGAGGAGAAAGATTCTGCCATTTCTTTGGGCTTCGGCTTAGACAGGCAAACAAGGATGCCGTTTGTCAACAGCAGAAATGTGTTCTCCTCGAACCACAGATGCAGCTGTGTAGATAAATTGCAGTAGCAAGTGATTTTGTATCAAGAATGACAGGTCATTCCAGAAAACTAGCAGGGAATGAGCACATGGCAAGGCTGGGAAGACGAAAACGTCATCAGCTCCAATACCATGAATTTTCACTTCATTTTTTTCAAAGGTATTTAATACTTGTATGCTGACCAATAAAGCATTTGCATAATGAAGAACCACTATCATAGAAGGGACCTTCACAGGTCATCTAGACCAATGATCCCACAGTAAGCAGGGACATCTTTGTCTAGGATCATGTAAAAAAGGTAAAGAAGCCAGTACAGTTTCTGCCTTCTGCAGTTAATCATTAATTTCAAAAATTAGCTACTTCAGAGTTGTCACATAATTTACAGTCAGATACCCCAAGCCAATTGGTACAGCTCTCTGAAGGAGAGACTGTCCTTCCATTTAACACAGGATGTCCTAGGAAAAGACCATTAATATAGCAGGAACAACTGAAGTGCAGTAGCATGGCATCCGCAGTCTTGGACTACTTTTAGGAATTCTGGGCTAAACCAACCATGGCTGTGTTATGTATGCTATCACATCATCTTAGAAAATTCCTTCCATCTACCATAGAAGTCTCCACCCTAGTCTTCATTTCCCAATATTTAGATCTCAGGAAATCTGTCTTCTGGGATTGTTGCTCAGATGCGGTTATTTTCTTTTGCACAGGTGTCGTTGATTTATGAAAATCCCTTTAAAAAGAAAAATACAAAAAAGAAACAAACTTAGACATTTAAAGAGATACAAACATACAAATATGGCTTAACTGTCTCTGTAACACAAACAAGACCAGAAGGGAGAGGCTGGAGAAAAACCTTCATTTCCCTGTGAGATTCCCCAGTAGGAACACCTAGTGCTGTTACATCCAGAGTCCCAAAGGCTGGCAGAAAGAAACACAAAAGGCCAAAGGGAATGATATCTACCTAAAAGCACTGAACCACATCAAGCCTGAATTCTAACTTCTGAATTCCCCAACTCAATTAGAGACCTGTTAATCACATCCAACTCAAGATCAAACCACACAGCTATGGTACCCCAGCTACAAGCAGCAGTTACCTCTTCAAAAACACCAAAACAAAACAAAAAAATAGACTGCATGGGGGCTGTGAAGATCATCTGAGCCATTCCCCCCCACAAAGGAGACAGGTGTTGATCCTGCTACACTTGGCAAGGAACTTCAGATCCTGTCCTCAAGGGAATGGACTTGATACTGCTTTGTTTGATTGTTAGAAGTCTCCCATATGCTGGTTAAAGGAAATTCTTCCCTGGGACTAGCTTTTGTTCTGTCTGGCTCTTTCACTTCGACAACAGAGCCCAGGCTACATGTGGTAACAAAATTGGTTTGCCTTCCACCTCAGCTGAGTCCAGCAGGTCTAAGATGCCAGCCCATATCTGAAAAGTGCTTCAACATAATTTTTCTTCTAAAAACACCAAAAGCACCCCAAATCTTTCTTGGTTACTGAATGCATCCATGGCACATAGTTGATACTTGCACATATTTCAGTTAGAGGTGTTTAATTTGTCCATATTAGTGATCACAAGCAATTTTACACATTGCAGAGATTGATTACAGCTTGACTACAGCTTTCCCAATTCTTATAGAATCATGGAGGTGGAAGGAACCTTCAAAGGTCATCTAGTCCAACCCCCTGCAGTGAGCAGGGACATCCTGCTCAGGTTGCTCAGAACCTCAGCAAGCCTGGCCTTTGACGTCTCCAGGGATGGGGACTCCACCACCTTTCTGGGCAATCTCTTCTGGTGTCTCACCACCCTGATAGGGAAGAACTTTTCCCTAACATTTTTCTTTACCCATTACTCACTTCTGTAACACGTTTTCCATGTGTAGAGTTTCCGTCAGATTCTTGTGCATCTTCTTCAATTTCTGTTCCATTTGGCGGTTCTTAGCTTGTTTTTCATGCAGCTCTGAAATCATACAACTAGCAGCATGGAAGAAGCTGGTGAAGAGAGAAATTCAGTGGGAATTCTTAAGAGTCAGCTCTTCTGAAACCCCAATTATTATTTTCTTTGCACTTTGTGGTAATGACTTGGTTTTGATCTTAGAATCATAGAATGGTTTGGGTTGGAAGGGAACTTAAAGATCATTGAGTTCCAACCCCTCTGCCACGGGCAGTGACACCTCCCACCAGACCAGGCTGCTCAGTGCCTCATCCAGCTTGGCCTTAAACACCTCCAGGGAGAGAGGGGGCATCCACAACCTTTCTGGGCAACCTCTTCCAGTATCTCACCACCCTCTCTATAAAAAATCTCTTATATCCAGCATGAATCTCCCCTCACGCAATTTACATCCTTTATTCCTAGTCCTGCCATCTTGGACCCTATTAAAAAGCCCTTACCCTCGCCTTTCTGTAGGTCCCCGTCAGGTATTTGTAAACCACTATGAGGTTCCTCCTGAGTCTTCTCTTCTCCAGGCTGTACAACCCCAACTCGTTCAGCCTGTCCGCATAAGGAAGGTGGCTCTAGCCCTCTGATCATCTTTGTGGCCATTCTGTTCCAACAACTCAATGTCCTTCTTATGCTGAGGGCTCCAGGATTGGACACAAGGAAATCATAGTAAATTAATGGGATTACTTGCTTCCCTTGACTACAAGGGGTGACATCTGCACAGCAATCACAGTAGGAGGAAGTGAGCAAGACTCTAGGAAATATGACCACTGGGTTTGAAATCATTGTATGCTTCACTCCTGGCTTGCTAAATTGACTTTGTGGCACACTGTATCTAGTTTCTCATGCCTAAGGCAATATCCACCAAGGTTTAGACTCCCCTTCCTTCCTCCCAGATTTTATGTCAAAGCTGCACACCCCTCCAATTCAGAGCAGCCATAAGAACCAAGTTCCTGGACACCAGACAACAATTGGATTCTATTCCATACCAGATTTTGACACCTCTTTACCTCTGGTTCTCAGCACAAACCTGCTGTGTTAAAGCTCAAAGCCAGGCTAGGGAGAGGGGCCCAGGAAGAGCAGACTAACAGCTGGCCTCTCTCTGTGGCCAATAATCACAACAGCATGGGCCAAAAAGAGGGAATTTAACTACTTCTCAGGCTTTGGAGACTTGCTAAGCTGGGGTCACCAAGAGTTAGAGCTTTGAAATCAGTTTGTACTCCAGTGCAAAGTAAGCCAAAGCGAGATGTCCTGCTGTGAGAGTGAAGTTGGAAAGCGTTGAATTGGAAAAAAAAACAAAAACAAAAACACCACCAAAATAAACCAAAGAGAAACAGCACAGACCATCACCCCTGATGCACAGTGAAAAGAGTTACCTGATAAGAGAAGTGTCCTTTGTTTCCATTGCCATTGCGCTTTTTTTCAGGATACAAATCGCAGTCAAGCCTTTTGAGGACAGAGACATCATGGAGAAATTCAGGCTTTTTTCAAGAATTTCCTTATAATGTCCAGCTGGAAAACAAATACAACCCAAAAGAGGTTTGTTACATGTATTACTGTCCTTTTATTATTGCCTCTTCCAGTCCCTGTTGAGAACACAGTACGGTCACCTCAACTTACTCCAAAGACTCCTTCACATAACCATAGAGTTGGAAGAGACCTTCAAAGGCCATCTAGTCCAACTCCACTGCACTAAGCAGGGACAACCTGTACTGGATCATGTTGCTCAGAGTCTCAGCAAGCCTTGAAGGTTTCAAGTTTTTCACAGTGGGGGTGGTGAGGCACTGGAAGAGGCTGCCCAGAAAAGTGGTGGAGGCCCCACACACGAAGACATTCAAGGCCAGGCTTGGTGAGTCTCTATGAGCCACCTGATCTCATGTAGGACGTCCCTGCTCACGGCAAGGGGGTTGGAGTAGATGGCCTTTGAAGGTCCCTTCCAACCCTACAATTCTATGGGTCCCCCATCACCTCTCTGGGCAGCCTGGGCCAGTGTCTCACTGTCTTCATGTAGAAGAACTACCCCAATAACTCATCTAAACCCACCCTGCTCAAGTTTAAAACCATTGCCCCTAGTCCTATCACTACATACTCTAACAAACAGATCCTCCTCAGCTTTCCTGTAGGCCCCTTCAGGAACTGGGAGGCCCCTATGAGGTCCCCCAGGATTTCAAAAAAAAGCCCCACATTATCAAACACTCTCTCCAGGCAGGTTGAGCATAACTTAAATCACCTTGCTGTCCCAAGTCCTTTCCTTAGCAGTGGATAATCACCAGCTCAGCCCCTTAAATGACCTGCAGTGCTGCTTCCCTGATGCCTATCCAGCCAATATTTGCATGCCTTACTACTCAGACCAGCAGGCAAGAAGGTTTTAGCCAGTGATCTGCTTGTGAAGAGCTGCAGCTTGCTCAAGGCAGCTTAAAAAATTGCTCTTCGTCAAAATGAACTGACCACCGTTAAGTTTTGCTGCAAGGAAGATGGGATAAACCATACTAAAAGCTGCGCCAGAACAAAAGTTGAGCTCATTCCCATTTATGTATGTGTCTGGTTTGCCAAAATTTAACAATGTTCAGCATCACTAAGGGAAAAAAAAAAACCAACAAAAAAACCTGAGTCTGATGGAGCTGGGAAGCAGAGCTTTTAAAAACACACCTTCTGCTTTGTATTTTGCACTCTTCTGCTTCATGTTCTCTATCAGCAAAGGAATATCTTCACTCCTGACAGCGGACGGGTCCAAATACTTTTTTTTCTGATGTGGACTCCTCTGCCAAAGAAAGGGGAGAATAAATAAAAAGAAAGAAGAGTAAAAGGTTATGTCAAATAATAGATAAAAGCTGATAAGTGTGAGAAATGTAAATGTGCCACAATGTTGACATTCGTGAAGAGTATACCAGTAGAAGAACAGGTGGAAAAAAGAGAGTTTCTTTCCTTTGTCCCTCTTTCAAACACCCTCTGTAGTTTAGAAAACAATTTTCCTTTCAATCTCCCTCAATTCTCTGGATACCAGCTTATCTCCAGGAGATAAAACTTCATTTTTTTTATTCACACAACCTGTTTGCTACAGACACGAACATACTAACCGTCCAAGATGGTAAACGGTGTCTCAGGCAGTTGATGAGAAAAGAGTCCATGCCTTACAGGCAAGCAGTATTAATTATCTGCAGATGAAAACTCTGAAAAAAAGCCAAGTTCACTATTAAAGGATGAACTTAATCTTTCTGCCACTTTCTGGGACAGAATGCCCCAGGCTGGAAGAGATCTACCAGATCATCTAATCCAACTGCCAACCTAACACAGACAAAGAGCTTAGAGGTAAGATATAGAGCTGGTTTACTCCCGCCTGACACTTAAGTACTTCCAGGGATGGTGCCTCAACCACCCTCCTGGGCAGTGTGTTCCAATGCTTGACAATCCCTTCAGTGAAGAAGTTTTCCCTATACCTCCCTTGGCACAACCCAAGGGCACTTCCTCTTGTCCGCTGCCTCCCTTGCTGCCAATACCACTACTACCATCACCTCCTCCTCATACACCATCCCCACTCCTCCACCAACACACCCCTGCATTTCCCCCTCGTCCTCCACCACCACAACCTCTCAATCTCTCCACCCTCCTC